>JAVDPK010002641.1:26257-37054 GCA_034780415.1 Cichlasoma orientale | reverse complement strand
TGCTGCATCTTGAAACTGCCTACAGCGCCCAAAAACAATCAAATCAGAAACTGAATTTCCCCTTTCAGCGCTCGTGTCCCTGTGACAGCAGAGATGACACAGCAGTGGGGGAAAGATCCGATCCACTGCAACTTTTCAGCCACCGAGCACATAGTGAAAACTACTGTTAACAAAATAAAATAGAAATGAAAAAGGTTCAGAGCATCAGATTACGCAGGAGACTCACAAAAAAAGTGTCAACCACATGCCCGGTCATCTATATTTCCTACAAAGGTCAGTTCTCCAGCTTCTTATTTTTAAACAAAATACAGATACTTTGTTACTGTACTTAAGTAGAATTTTCAGGTATTTGTACTTTAGTATTTATTTGTTGACTACTTTTTACTTTTACACCATACATCTTTACACAAATATTTGTACTTTATAATCCTTACATTTGCCTTCAAACATCAAACCAATTTGAGCCTAAATGGAGGGAATAACAGCAAAGACAATCCTATTGGTGTTTCCGTCACCGGGGCTCACGGCATGCAAAGACATGAAAGTATGCATCGTTTATAGCGCTGTAGTCATGGTTAAAGTCCAGTTTTTGGTGCAGATGTCTGTAAGTTGTGGCCGCGGTACTTCATCATGCAGCTAGTGCTACTGAACAGCCATAAAGGGAGGAACGTGTCGTGGCAGGTAATTTCAAACGCAACTTTATAAACAGCTCAACAAATATCAGCAAACACGCAAACAGTTTGTGTGCAGTTTGTCACGCAGTGTGTCTGCGAGCTAAAGGCCCAGCTGCTGTATTTCCAGAATGAGCTGTAGCTTCACTCAGAGATGGAGAAAGATGGAAGAAAGGACGGGAGAGGAAGAAGAGCGGTTAGATTTAAAGGCAAGGACTGCTCAGTGACATCTGATAAACTGGAAATTTAAAGCTTACATGTAATGTCCTCATTTTTTTCAATCAGATCTCAGGAATCTCAGGAGGATATGATGTGAAGTTAAGTTTTTTTTTATATCGTGAAACACCCTTCAAAACAAACTGAGGTATACTGACTTTGTGTTAATCAAAGTAGCATGAAAATACTGCAGTTTAGTGCAGGATAAACAGGCTAGTTTGCTATATTGTGGTGGATTTATAGTAAAGCTCTGTGTTGGACTGGTGCAAAGCAGCTGTGGTGCGCATGATCAGAGTTTGGTTACAAGTGTAGCAGAGATGAGTTTGAATCTAAGCTGATGAAGCTTAGATTCATTCACTGAATTCAACCTTTAAACCAACTGTATGCTGTCAGTATAAAGGCAATAGAGACTGTACACTGTCAGTGTAGGGGATGGAAATCAGCCAAGATAGCTCTGAAATACTGGGTTACATCTTTTTGAATTCAGTTGTGTAAATCCACAAAGATCAGCAGCAGCAATTAATCACAACCTGCACACAAAGAAAATCTGCTGGAGCTCACAATAGAAAGTTGTGTTTCTTTTCCCCATGCTGAGCCACTACAACCAATCTTAGGGTTCCCCCACCTGCTCAATCTCCCTTTAACCCCCGACTGAACTCATTTTCTTGTTTATGTGGTGAGGCAGAGTCACCCTCTACAATGTTGGTAACAGCAAATAGAGCTTTTTTTTTTTTTAATTTCTTTTTCCACGTGTTCTACATAACAGATTCAAGCTAGAATTTAGATTGAAATAAAGTTTGTATTCTCATGTAATAATATTTTTTTATTATTACATTAACTTAGCATGGGGTTCAATTAGCTTTGCACAAAAATAGCTGATAGAAACGTCCTCCAATGAGCTACTTTTACTTTCTTACTTTGAGAGCATTTCAGAGCCTGTACTTTTTCGCTTTGCTTGAGTAAAGAAGTTAAATCAGTACTTCAACTTTTACCAGAGTATTTTTTTTTAACACAAGTATCTGTACTTCTACTTAAGTAAAGAATGTCTGTACTTTTGCCACCTCTGCTTATTTTAACTTATGCACCGGCGCTGCCGTCTGTGACATCCTGCAGTCAGGAATTCTTGCTAAGAATCTCTGAAGAAATGTAACACGCACGGTTTGTTGGAGCATCACACTACCATGTTAAAAAATGAATCCTAACCCGGCCTGTCATTCACTGCATCATTCACAGTTAAAACCCGGGGTGCTGTAAAACACATTACAGATTTATTCAAAGTCTGCTGCTGATCTCAGTAAACGATCAGGGTCACCTCATTCCCTGTACGGAGCTTTGCAAACATGGGTTAAAGAGGGGTGACGCGTTCTGCATGAAACCAGAAAAAGTCCATCATCAAAGCAGGCTGTTTTCATGGTCTCATATCAAAATCCATCATAGTAGAATATTTATTTTATATTTCAAACTGACAGCATTTTGAGCTGCTGATATTTGAGATGGCTCCATATTAAATACTGAAGTTAAATGGCACAGCTGGCCAAATGGCAAAGGGGATTTAATTATGACATGTTAAACAATTTGCACATTGATTGCAGTAATAAATAATAGTCTAACAAGCTTCAGAGTATATGGGACCACTCTGGTTCCTGAATTATTTTTGTAGAAAAAAACCCATCCCCCCCCTTTTTTTTCACAGATCACACCTTTTTTTTTTACATCTCACTCATTAAAAAGGATAGATGACATTAACATTAATCATTATTAGTGGGGTTGCAGAAGTTAACTAGACTGCTAACTACTCACCTTTGCTAATTCGAGTTACTGAAGTAGACCTCTGAACTGTTTTTCTGGTGCTGGTGGCCTCTGGTGGGACTAGAAAGAGAGACCACATTTCTCCCACATTGGCTCTTCTTTATTGGCTCCAGAACCAAATTTCTGACTGCTGGGGGTTTTCTCTCTATTATTGTAGGGTCTTTATCTTACAACATAAAGCACCTTGAGGTGACTGTTGCTGCGATTTGGTGCTATTTAAATAAAACTGAATTGATGCATTTTAATGCAGTGAATTAAATGTTTGTGTATGCAATACATTAAATTACTCCTGACACTTTTACCTGAGCAGGTTCTGCAGCTGGCGTGGCAGTGCTCGCAGGTCCTGTGCACAGCGTCGTGGTAGTATCCCTGAGGGCACGAAGGGAGGCAACGGCCTTCTTTCCGCATGTAAATGAGGCCTGGAACGCAGCTCAGGCAGCCATCCTCCCCGCCGCCAATACACTCACCACAACTGGGGTCACACTTTTCACACATTCTTGAGGCAATGTTTCCATAGTGACTAGAGGATGGACAGATGGTCAAAAGTTATCATAGACTGCATTCAAAAAAAAAAAAAAAAATTAGATTAGAGCTTTGTTAGTCCTCAAAGGAAATACCTTTCCTCAGCATCACATTTAGCTATACATATCTAGAAATAGGGTATAGAGTAAAAAAAATGAGCACTCTTCCATTGTTAGGGAATGCTGCAATATCTGTATGCAGGTCTGTACAGTCTTTGTATCCTTTGTTTGTGTTTTCCCTCGAGTGCTTCGCTGCATGTCAGTTTAACGGTACATTTATTTAACTCTCAATCACTGCATACTCCCTCAAAAATAAAGCCTAATTAGCCTTTTTATAGACTTCGTGAAGGGCTATTTAAATGTCTGGCTAAATTATCTTGTACCTTTATACTGCATCCTGTCCATGTAACTAAAGAGCTACGGTTTAGTGTCCATGGTCTCTTTCTGCCATAATGCAGATCCTTTTTGTTAATGGCTACACTGTGTAACCACATTTAATGTGATAATATGATGGATGAGCAGCGGTCGGACGGGGAGCGAGTTAAACTACCTGTGCTGGCAGGTCTCCACACATTCTTTGCCCTCTCGAAATAGGTGGGGTTTGCACGTGAGACACTCATGGCTGTGCTTTCCAACACAGGACTGACAGGAAGCATGGCAGGGTTCACATTTCTGCCTAGACTCCTGCTCATAGTAGCCTGTTGGGCATTCATCCACACAGGTGCCATCTGTACCAACAAACACACATGATCGAGGGGCTAAGCAAACACATCGCAGATGCCCGACAAGCTTTCCAGGACGCACAGCCTTGAGAGAATTCACTAGCTCTACCAAAAACCGAACTGGACTCACTGAGCAGGAGATGTCTTGGGTTGCAGCTCAGGCAGTGGGTTTTGCCAGGACCTGAACACCTGTAGCAGTATTTGTGACACGGATGGCATTCCCCGTGTTGGTCTATGTACTGGTGAGGCGAGCACTTATTGGCTGATGAAACACACTGGCTGTTGCCGTCCAGTATCTGGCCCTCTCTGCAGCTGGTGCAGGAGCTAGCGTGAGGCCCAAAGCACATGAGACATGATGCATCACAGTCTGGAAATAGAATTAAATAGTAACTCAATAGGACAGTATCACACCCACAGTGAATCAATGTTTCATCTAAACTTGACAGCTATATGATATATAATATAGTGACAATAAACTATAAACATATTAGGTGGAAGAAAAAGAATTACCCTGGACTATTGTAACTTCCTTATTATCAGGTTGTCCTAATAGCTCTATGAAAAGCCTTAACTTGATTAAAAAAAGGCTGCATTGAAAGTACTAACATAGAATGAGAGGTCATATTTCTTCCATAATTAAGACCTCATAGTACCGCATACTATCCCAGTGGAGCACTCTGGGTGCAGTCTCATTCAGAGTTCATATAATTTCCAAAAATAAAGGCAAAACCTTCAACTATCAAGCCCCTCTCCTTCTGGAATTCAATTCAATTCAATTCGATTCAGTTCAGGTTTATTTATATAGCCACAAATCACAGCAACAGTCACCTCAAGGTGCTTTATAATGTAAGATTAAGACCCTACACTAATAGAGAGAAAACCCCAACAATCAGATGACCCCCTGTGAGCAAGCACTTGGCGATAGTGGGAAGGAAAAACTCCCTTTTAACAGGAGGAAACCTCCGGAAGAAAAGACTCAGGCAGGGGCAGCCTTCTGCCGGGAACAGTTGGGGGTGAGGGGAGGGAGGAGAGTGCAGAGGGGGGAAGCAGCTTGCAGCTTGGGTTCCGGAGACAAACACTGTCTCTACTTTTAAAGTTAGGCCTAAAACTTTCCATTTTTTTTTTTTTTTTTTTTTTTTTTTTGGATAAAGCTTTTAGTTATGGCTGGATCAGATGGCCCTGAACCATCCTTTAGTTTTGCTGTTACAGAACTAGTCTACTGGGGACCTCTCCTCTCTTTCCCTCCCCATGCATTTGTATGCCACTACTGTGTGCCACTGTTCTTTGTTTTTCTCTCTTCTGAAGTTCATCTCCAATCTGTTTGTTGTTTATCATCTCTCTCTGCGCTCCTCGCACCCCCCCACCCCCCAAGCCGGTCACAGCAGATGGCCACCCTCCCACCCTGAGCCTGGTTCTGCTGGAGGTTTCTTCCTTTAAAAGGGAGGGGGTTTTTTTTCTGCCCGTCTGCCACCGAGTGCTTGCTGAAGGGGGATTATTGGATCATTGGGTTTCTATCTATAATGTTTGATCTTTATACTTAAAATACAGAGTGCCTTTAGATGACTAATGTCATGACTTGGTGCTTTACACGTTTCATTAAACTGAATAGTTTCCACCTATTTGGTTCTCAAGGTACAGTATGAGCCGTGAAAACATTTTCTGTAACAAAATTAAATCTGCCCATTTTGCTGCACAGCAGAGTGCGCGCGTGCTTGTGAATGCATTTCTGTTGGCAGCTACTTTAAGTAGCAACAAAAGAGGGCATCGCCTACAACATTTTTCCACTCCTGTGTTTCTGAATAACAAAACCAGAGCGGTGTGTCTTTCTCTAGGGAACTGTCTTTGGCATCTCTCTGCTGTTTTCAAGGTTTGACAGCTGCCTGTTAACCATCTCAGAAGCGCTGCTATTTCAGTCAAGAAACACGCTCAGGCACAGTAGAGAATATAATTGAGAAAACGTATGAAGGGCGCTCTACAGGACAGAAAACGCGGCATCAGCTTCAGGAGCGGCGGGGCTGTCTTTGTCATACTTTAAATGACAGGCGGTCAGAGTGTATAATAAGAAATAACCTCATAAAGGGGTACAACTTTATGCTGCTGAGCTGAGTGCAGCTCAAATTAGTCCTCTCTCACAAAAACCTTTCAACCAAAAAGTCTGACAAGACAGATGATCAATGTTTTCTGCTGTTTAATAAATGTTGTACCTTTACAGTCCCCTGTTATACCATCCATATAGGTATGAGAGGGGCAGGCTGCCAGACATGCCCCGTTGTGCAGGGTGGCCTCGGAGTCCATGCAGGCATCGCAGTCGTTGCTGTTAGGCCCGTCACACAAAATGCAGTCAGGGTGGCACTGCAAACACCTCCTGCGCTCTTTGTCCTCAAAGAAGCTATCCGGACAGTCTGGCGTGCACTGGCCATCGTGGAGAAAGTGATACTCCTCACAGCCTGCGTCAAGAACACCTCATAAATGCAGTCATCAATGTTGGAGGGACTTAGTCAGAATTTAAAAGTGAGCAGATTTGTTTTTTAGCCACATGTGAGCTGCAAAAACCAGGACACAAAGAAATCAGCACCTCTTATCCAGCAGATGAAGATAAATAATATCGGTCATGGTTCTTCTTAAGTATTTGTTGAGTTCTGGTCTCTGCTCATTCTCATGTTTCTAAGTGTTCATACGTTCTCCCGTTTCCTCGTCTTTGTCTCGCTTTGTTTACGTGTGTTTTGTGTATCAGGACTCAGGTTGGTTACACCTGTGTTCATTAGTTCTACCTATTCCCTGGGCATTTATAGCCCCGCCTCTCCTTCAGTCTCGTCAGTCTGTCTGTTGTTTCTATTTTTGCCCGTGAGGCGTGGCACAGCTGGAATATGCAAACCACGGTCTGATGAGGACACTGCATACTCTGGTCCGCTGTATTCATAACTTGTTTTAGTCTCTTAGGATGATCAAATGTGTGATCAAAATTTCTGCCCTTCAACATTTAAGTGTATGATAATCAAAAAGGTACATCGACATCATCACAACATTAAGCAGTAAGCTATCACGAAACAGTGGAAAGATGATGCAGCTGTGTCACAGTGTCAAAATTAATTGATCGCTTTAAAATGATGCCTCCGAGGCAAGGATGCCTCATTTTGTTAAATGCCTGTTGCCTTGGCTCTTCTCTCCTCATGTCTCTTCCTCTCCTCTTACATATCTGTGAGGAGCACGAGGAGAGGAGGTGAGGAGACGAAATGAGGATGCACAAATTGAGAAACGAGAAGAGGGCGCACACACTGGCAGGCACACGGGGAAGAACCCCAGCCTCGTGCGCACGTTGGCCTTAGAAAATTTCTTTGAAAGTGTTTCAAGTAAGCTTATTATAAGTTTGAATTATTAGTTTAAAATTTTATTTTTGACTTGAGTTTAACACATCTGGGAGCAAGTCTAATTCTATCAGCCTTATTCTGTCAGGGTTGCGGCTGATGGGGTTAGAGCTTTTAAGTGACACAGTCGGCATTGTTTGCCTGCTTCTCTTTCCTGGCATTAAATTGACTTTATATAGTGAAATTTGAGTCTTACTGACAGGAGCGCTTGGAGCACACACACGTTCACAGCCACAGTGCTATGTATATATATATAAACATATGGTACAGTGCTATTCCTCACACACACTTCTGCTTTGTTTGAAGCGTGTTGCTTCTAATTTTGCTTCTTTGCCTACTGCATATGGACTTGCTGTGATTGGTCATGCTGCCTCGTTTATATGAAGAAGCTCCCAGCAAGAACGGGGAGGGTGGGAAGAATGGGCTGACCTAATCACCTTTGTGAGACCCTGAGTATGCTGCACTGGCTTTAGGGGCCTTTTGATCTTCACCAACAGATAAATAACCCGCTTTGTTAGTTAGCCACCTTTTTGAGTGACCTGGTGAAAGTGAACAGCTAAACAACAGCTATAACATGAGTTCACGAGCAGAAAGAACAGACTCTGCAGTTTCATCGCTGTGAGCCTTTCACATTGTATTTGAGGTAAAATATTAAATATAGCAGCATTACTCGGACCATCAGTTATTAAAGACGTGAAAAAGAAAGTACACTCACTTTCAGTTCATAGGCTTTACATATCAGCACATACTAAAAAAATCATCAGGCCCTTCCCAGGTTCTGCAACATTTTACTGCATTCCAGCAGCTATTTAAAGGCAGTTCACTAAAAATCCAAAATGCCAATCCCATAGTGATGATTTAGGAAAAGATTGCTTTGCAATAATTAGAAAAAATGTGCAGTATGGGAATCATGCACAATGCTTGTTGTGTTGTAGTGTTGCTGGCAATTATATGTAGTCAGCCATTCATGGAGAAGACTAAAGAATACTAAAATCACACAGACTGAAAGAGCTGAATTTATATCAGTTTGCGTTGCATTTCTGTACCTGTGCAAAGCCCGAGTGGGTCGCACTCCTGACAGGCTGAGGGGCAGGGTTGGCATTCTCTGTCCTGGACAGTGTGTGCTGGAGGACACTTCTCCACACACTGGTGCTTGTGTAGGAGAAGAGGTTCTTCACAGCTGAGGCAGTGGGTAGCGTTCCTCCCACAGGATGTGCAGCCAGGTGCACAGCTATGACAAACCTGGCCTATAGGATAGCCCCTGTTGGAAGCCACAAAGAGCTCGATAGACAGGCAGAAAAGGCAGGGCAGTACACTTGAAATATACATGTATACTTTACATTACTTCTGCCTTTATTCTCTTATACCTACATAAATAGCATGTATAGGAAAAAGAGACAACTTAGTAAGTAATGCAAAATAAATAAAATTTGAATAAAGCCCACATGGTCAGAAGGTTTAAATGAAGCTTGCTAATAGAGCCTCAGCAAGATCAATATATGCTTCTGGTTTTAAGGACATCAAAATTTAATAGAACATCATGTAAGAAATGTCAAAATCATGGGCAACAAATACATCTGACATTTATTTTTGGTTCGTCGGAGGAAGTGCCTCAAACATCTTGTGTGACATTCAAAAGATAGCAGCAATAGGATTGACCCCTGACCTGACACACTCTTGAACGCACTGCCCAGCCTGCAGGAACAACGGAGCTTTGCGAGCGCTCTGGCAGCGGATGCACTGCTGAGCGTCCACACACTTTAAACAACCTTCAGGGCAAGCCTCACACACGCCGCTCAGCTGACTGGCGACGAAGCCCCCCGGACACGTCAATACACATGTTCGCTGTGTGGTCAAAAATCGCCCTGAAGGAGAAACAACAAAAAAACAGTAAACGTCATCACCGTAAAAGAGCCAGATTTCATGCAGGGCAACGAAGAAAATATCAAACTGCTGCTGCAGGTCTGAAACACTAAACCGCTGACAAACCTTTAGCACATTTTGTACACTGGTCCTTCTCCTGTCCAGAGCAGGACTCACATGACGGGTGGCAGTCCTTGCATGTCCCATCTGGAGAGCAACAACACTGTGATCGTCATATCAATAAACACACAACAGAGGAAAACTGAGCCCTGATGCAGAATCAAGTGTATTTTGCTATTGTGGCAAAGTGTGCCAAGAAAACATCCCCCACACATTACACCATCACCACCAGCCTGAACCTTTGTTACAAAGCAGGATGGATCCATGAATAAAGACTGTAATCAGAAGGAACAAGCTAGGACTGGAAAAAGATTCCCACATAATCATGGGAAAATCCTTCCTTGTCCCATTGCTTTTTATATGGATTCAACAGATAGTATATAACTTATCTCTCGAACTTATCTAAGATATCTAAGACTATTCTCTAAACTGGCTACTCATCTGAGGCTTAAATCTAGCTTTGTCATTGCTGAGATTTCAAGTTTCAGAACAACTTTACTTCCCTGCGCTCATTTTCAATCTTTGTATTGACCCATGCACTTTTCTCAGTTATTTAAGTTCTTAATAATTAAGATGTCTTGCTTCAAACTAATTACCATACATTGTTTAAGGTCTGTCAAACTAATTTGTGGAGGGAACAAAATGTTCAACATACACAATCAATTATTTCTAATTCTGTCTGGCTGACATGCATTCTGTTTTGGGTACTTAAGTTGGTACAGAGTTCAGGGACAGTGGCGCACAGACCAATTACCCTCCAAGATTTCTTTTCTGCTCCTGTGAAAGTGCCCAAATCCCTGATTCATTATGGGCAGACAGATGGATTAGTGGAATACAAGTATTAGTCTCACCGCTGAGAAAGGTCTTAATGCGACAGACCTCATGGTCAGACACACACTCTCCGTTTTCTAGCGTCTTTCCCTCCTCACACGACAGACAGTCTTTGTCCTCCGGGCCGCTACATGTCACGCAGGCTGAGTGACACTCCTCGCAGTTGTTGCTGTCCTCATCGCCATAGAAACCATCCGGACATACCGAGAGGCACTTCCCCTCTGAGGAGAAAGAGTAGCCTCTGATAAGTATTGCATGCAATCGAGCTGGGCAAGCTCTACTTTACATTAAGGTGAACTTCACCAATTTCACACATCAGTTTAAAAAGGTTTTTTTTATAGGATTACTGTATATTAACATATGAAAAAACGGATAACAATGTGCAAATAACTGGATTTTAGTGATGCCTCTAATAAATGACTACACACCTGAAAGCCTTTATCCTAAGTTCTATGAGTGAGAAAATATATTTTTATTGAGGACTGGGGAGGTCCTGGGTTCAAATCCTGGGCCTTCAGGTCCTCTGTGGATTTTGCACATTCACTCATATTTATTTTCAGTTATTACCTCTGCGAAGGAGGTTATGTTTTTGGTAGCTTTTGCATGTCATTCTGTCTGTAAACACGATAGCGCAAGTTATTCATGTCCAGTTATTTATAAATCAGTACCTATTATCCAT
>JAVDPK010002641.1:0-19016 GCA_034780415.1 Cichlasoma orientale | reverse complement strand
AATATTATTCACCGAATAGTAAAATGTCTCTGTTCTCCATGTTCAATTGTGAATTAAAAATGGGCTTTAAGACCTGTCTCAAATTTTTTGGAGCTGGAATTGTATTAAAGACTGTTAATTACTTCATTTGCATCTGCTTTAGAGACTTCTTTGGAAAGGCTTAATGGATATCTATGGGCCGGTGTTATCTTTGTTACTGAAGTATGTGGTGTTGTGCCAAGCTCTAAAACAGTTCTTTAACACTTGGAGAAAAAGTTGTGGATGTCAGTGAGCTTGGCAAGGGATTCAAGTAGATCTCCAATTATTGTAAATAAATAATTCAGTTGTGAGGAAAACTATCTGTTAGAGGCATTGATTTAAAAGCTTCGCTTTTTAAATAAACACAGAAGGAAAGCCCGAGCTTTCTGGGATCACATGCTCGTGTGTGTTCACACTAACAGTACACGTGTTTGATGCAGACAGAAGGCAGCGTTTCAGGAGAAGAAGTTCATACGTGAGCAACATGGTTTGGTGTTGAAATAATGAATTCTGTATCACATCATATCAGGAATCACGCTGAAACGCTGTCGGAGGAAAGTTAAGAAAACCTTCAAATATTTTCCAACTACAGGAATATTGTATGAAAGGGTGGTGAAAAAATTTAAGCTAGCAAATGTCAACGACCTGTGAACAACTATGCAAAGCACCAAAGATTTTTTTTCTGGTAAAGGAGGAAATAAAAGCCTGTAATGCTTATTTTTCCACGTAATGATATAAAAGTTATGATCTTTCTGGGATCAAAGGTTAAATACTTGTCCAATTATTTAAAATAAAAGGTGCTTTTGGCTGCTCCATTATTTTCCAAGGCACAAGGGATGCCCTTCCTGTGGCGACCCTCCCATTTATCTGTGCTTGGGAACGATAGTAGTGATTACTACCAAAGTACAAGTAAGCTAGCTTGTGACCCCCTGAGGCTGGATTTGTGTCTCCACCCAGTCTTGATTTTTCATTTGTAAGGCAAGTATGTTAACCACTACACCTTGGAACCACCGTCCAATTGTTTAAAATATGTGATAGAACTATGTGTGCAGAACATAAAAATCACTCATTAAATACCATCTTAATTGCTGATTGGTCATTATCAGCCAATACACCTACTTATTACCTTTAGAAAACACAAGGCACATGCAACATAAAAGTGCAACTTATGGCAGAGCTATGGGCATTCCAAATCATCCTTTTAATTTATTTATTTAACTGTTTAGTAAATAATTACGTCTTAACACCTCTGGCCACTGGATGAGTAATCTCTCTAGCTGCTAAATACTCCAGTCACCTTACCATCCAGTCACGAACTCTGTCTGTTGTTTGGTGCTTCACAGGCAGTGTACTTGAGGGTTTTTTTCATTCTTTTAACCTTTTCGCTGAAAACAACAGCCCACTCCTACTTGTAACTTTGCTGGTGAGAGCAGAAAGAGTAAACCGAAACACAAAAGTTGAAAGCAGAAACCAAAACGATGCGCTCAAAGACGCTAAAACCATCCAGAGAGTGTGGTTACAGTGAAGTGACTGATAAAATATTGATTACAGCAGCTTTAAATAGTCTGCGGGGAAAAGTGAAGGTGATACTTTTTTGCTGATGTGTTTTAAATAACAGTGTTATCCATGCAAGGCTTATTGCCAGAAACTATTCCTGAAGCACTACATGAGTAATTTCCAAAATGGATTTTACTCCCCTAAAATAACCATGTGCCAAACTGAAGCATTTGGCTTTGATGCATTTGATGTTCATCAGTTACTGTCCACAGAAACCATTGCAGTCAGTTACCTGTTTGCCAGCAGCTGCGACGTGGTGCCCGAAGGTGATGCGAGGGTGATGGAGAGATCACCGCGACGACTGTGAGTTATGGTAACACGGACCACGACATGCTCCACATAAGCAACGTGCTGCAGGGCCTTGCTAGAGCAGCCTGAAGTCTCATGCACAGACATTAGCACCGAGCCCGGATGAATAACTCTGTCATGACAGAAGAGAATAAAGAGACGCGGGGAGCAGCGGCAGATAAGAGAAGAGGCGGAAAACAAGAAGCACGAGAGAAAGTTACAAGGAGAGCCGCAGTAAAGAAAATGACACCCATTAAAGTGTGCGCGAATCAATGTGAGAGAAATCCATGTGAGAACAGAGACAGAAATAGATAACGTGCGATGAAAGGGGAGGAATCAAGGGAAGCCCTGAGTGGAAGCAGAGATCTCTGATACCTGCTCAGCTGGATGGCAGCCTCCTCCACACATTCATGCTGTGAGGGAACTTGTTTCCAGTGCTCTGCCTCCTTCACCATGCTCTCAGCATCTAGCAGGCCAAAGCCATACAGGTGGCTCACTAACAGACACACACACACACACACACACACTTTACATTAGCTGGGGCATAGAGAAGGCACTGTAGCTTATAAATGACTTCACTCACTCCTGAGACTTTGTAGGCGTTTATCGCTCTTCTGCTCACAGTATCTCATTAGTTTGTATGCTCACTGCTTTATAGTTTCCCAAAAAAAAAAAAGAGCTGAGAGAACATTTACCAAAATATGCTTATCAAGCTTAACTTATTGTTGCCCATGACTTTATTATAAGTTTAGGAGAAAATATCAAGGGATTTTTTTTCCCCCTTCAAACTGCTGGCAAATATTAAAATAAACAATCTGGAATTAGAAATTCAGCAGAGATCCGATGGGAGTACCTTTGTGTCCGGCTCCATTTACACGCCAGTCAGGAGCATTAAGATGATGAGCTTTTGATGTTTGGACAATAATGTGCTGCAAATCCCTCCAGGTTAGCAAGGGACTGGACATCCAAGAGAAGGAAACGGCATGCTCTCATCACCCGATTGCACAAATTGATTTTAACGTGACCTGCATGCATGGATGTTGTTATTGTTGCTTACTTGGCTTCCAAGGTGAGAGCAATGACACCAGCAGCTATAGAGGAGGAGAGGGAAGTCCCTGGCTGAGCCCTGCTACAGCTCTGCTGTGGACCCAAGGTCACCTGTCGAGGAAACCAGATTTTATTTATTATTTAATATTCACCCACTGTTCACCTGCTATTGCACAGAACTGTCCTTTTATGAGGACTCTGCTCGACTGTATGTGTATTTTTATGTTTCAAATCATTCTGGCAAATCATTCAAACCGCTGACAAGAATGAACTAAGAGGATTTTGCATAAAAATGATCAAGATTTTTGATTCAGGTATGAAGTTTGCTATAAAATTAGATCCTCTCTGGTTACTTGAGCCATGAAACGTTTCTTTTTTCTAGAAGAGAGAAAGAATCAGTTAGACACTCACATTTGGTTTTCCTGTTCCCAATAATTTTGACTCCTGTTGTTGTATAAACATATTATTTAGCAGAATACCATCAAGCTATTGTGCAGAAGTTTTGAGTCACCTCTCACGTCTTTATATTTCACTGGGAAAATGGGAAATAGGGGCTGCGATTTATTACAATCCTAACAAGCTTGAAAGTGAATATTTGCTATGACCACCTTTATTCTTCAACACAGCCTGAAATCTCCTTCTTGTCATTTCTTTAAGGAGACTTCAGGAATAGTTCTCCAGCTCTTTTTTGGATGTTGGCTGCATTTTGTACCGTTCTCTGTCAAGATGATGCCATGCTGTTTCAGTAATGTTGTGGTCCGAGCTCTGGAGAGGCCAATTCATGACTGAGAGTGTTCCATTGTTTTTTTCTATCCAGGAACGCTTTTACTGCATTGATGGTATGTTTGGGATCACAATGAAAGGTCAGATGCATCTCTCAGGTCCAGTGTCAGGTTTGTGCTGGATTTTTATTTGTATTTCTTAAAGATATTTCTTCATATCCTGTGTTTTTTTTAGGTCTGCCTCTTCTTCTTTTGCCCTCCACTTGTCCAGTTTCTCAAATTGTTTTAAGGAGAAACTGCACACCATGCTGTGATTTGCCATGTTTTCCACTAATAGCTCTCTTTGAATCACCTTGTTGGTGTAGCTATTATATCTTATGAATAACTGTGTTATCTTTGGGATTTTTCACACATTCAACTAAAGAAAAGGTAAGAAATTATATGCCTAAAGATACAATTTAAAATTTGTTCTTTGCTAAGTTGTCTGTTATGCAAAGACCACTTGAAAGAAATTACAAGAAAGTCGGTCTCCTCGGGAAGGAAGGGTGGCTCAAGGTTTTACACAGTACTGTATATTACATAGTACGGTCCTGTTAAACTAGCACACACACACACACCTGTTTCCAAAGACCAATTAGGTAGACATTTGTCATAAATTAGCTTAATTTTTAGGTTTGTTCAGACAAACACAAAGACAAATGCAACAATTTAACAAATGCCAAAGTGACAGAAATACGTGACAAAAATAAATAAAAGAAATGCTGGCAAACCTGGGATAAATAATTAGGGGTTTTTTTGGATGTTTTGTGCGTCAGTTGAGAAAACAAAAATGGAAAACATGTCAGCCTGAGGCCAGAGAAGCAGCTCTCAGTTAATTTACTCTAATCAGCTGCCCAACTCTGTTTACCCACAATGTCTGGAAATCACATGATATGAAGAAGTATTTGGTATTTTCAACACAATAGTGATTTCATTCCAATTTCATTCCATTTTAATCCCTGCTGGATTTTTTTTTATTATTACCTCCATATGTGGAATCTGTATGTTTTCCAAATGGCTTTCATTTCTCACTATACTATGATGGTATGATTATTATTTTTTTGTCCTTGGTGGTGTGCCGTAAAAAAAAAAAAGAAAGAAAAAATCAATGCCAGTAAAAAGGAGTGAAGTTTTCATTAAACATAATATTTCATCCAACATGAAGAAACTTTCCTTTGGCCATTCTAGCTCATGTTCATATTATAGTTCTGCTGGTGCACATCACAGTTCGTGTAATGGCTTTTAATTAATGAAAGTTAAGAATATCCTAAATCTCCTGAAATAAACATGAATACACACAAACTCGTCTTTCCACAGGAGGCTGCAGGTCTGAGCGAGCTGCTCCCTCCTGTGACTTCACAAGTTCAGTTTTGTTCTACCAAGATAAAAGTTCATAGAGCCTCCGTCCTGGGTATATTTAGTTGATTGACAGGTGTCTCAGACTATCATACTCAACAGCCACTGCATGCTTGCCCCCTAACACTGCTGCCCAAAGCCAATGCTTAATTTCCCAAATGTGTATTTTCTGGCTTTGAGCAGCTGGCGAGATGCCGGTGAGTGTTAAATCCAACTGCAGACTTCCAGACATCCAGTGTCATCATTAAAAAATGGTGTAAATATGTCTTTCAAATTTGGAGTTAATATAATTTTATTATCTAAATAACTTCATGCCCTCTGAGTCGTAAAGGCAATGCAAACATTAATGTCATAACACAACTGAAGTCTCATAATCTGTGTTCAGGAGGAGCAATGGCAGTTTGGTCGACGCAAGCAAGTAACATTACTCCTTCATTTCTTCCTCTCAGTTTAAAAATGTTTGCTATTGGAGATATATACGTGGTATCACTCAAGTTAAATATTTATAGGAACAATTTAACTTGATACAAATAGTAGACTTTTCCTGTTTTCTTGCTTGTCTGTGGAAAAATAAGTACATCTCATCTTTTAATAGCTTGTAGATCCACCTTTAGTTTATCAGGTTACTGCTGCTAAAGATGTCTTTGTCAGTCTCTCACATTGTCGTGGGGGAATTCAACAACGGTTTCTTTTTTGGGCATTCGTTCATGCACTTCTCTCTTGAGGTCCAACCACAGCATTTTAATCAGGTTGAGGTCTGGACTTGGACTGGGCCATTGCAGCGTCTTGATTCTTTGCTTTTTCAGCCATTCTGCTGCAGATGTGCTGTTGGGTTTAGGATCATTGTCCTGTTACATTATCCAGTAGGCCAACACACTGGCCTCTAGAGTACTTTGTCATACAGAAGAGCTCATGGTTGACTCAATGACTGCAAGGTGCCCAGAAGTCTTGGGGTTTATTCAGCTGCAGCTTTACAAATCTAAGGCGTGCTGCCGTGTTCTTTTTAAAGAGAAGAGTTTTTCTCCTGGTAATACTTCAGAACAAGTTCTGCCTTATTCAGTCTTTTTCTACTTTAACATGAACTTTAACATTTAACATGCAGTAGAGTAACAGTAGAGTCTGAGATGGAGCTCTGAGCATTGCATGCTGGGATGTCCACTCCTCTGCAGATTGGCAGCTGTCTTGAATGCTTTTTACTTGTAACTAGTCTTTCCTCACTGTGGAATGATGGACTTCAAAATGTTTGGAAATGGCCTGAATACCCTTTCCGGACTGACGGGCAGCAACAATTGCTTCTGTAAGATCATTGTTGATACTGTTCCTCCCGAGCGATGTGCTAAAACACACCCGAATGCTCCAGAGCAGTAAACTGCCAAAACGTCTGCTTTTATAGAGGTGCTCGCACTTGCTGATCAATTAATCAAGTGCTTCTGATTAGCAGCACCTTATTATGAGAAATTATTATAAGATTCCACAGTGCAAATGGCGCAGCATGGCGTGAAAGTTTGTTTTCCATCATCCAACTAATAAACGCAAGTAAACAGAACTTTTGCCCTTCAAAATAGGTCACATTTGTTTTGAGTTCCTTTCCAAGCAGGTGACAAGCTTGATTTTTTCTTCCTTTTTTTTTTTGGCAAGATTTGATTTTTTTTTTAAATCAAATATTTTCTAGATTCAGAAACCTGTTGTTGTGACAAGAATATAAATGAGTGTTTTTACAAAGTCATTTTGGCTTGAGGGGAGAAAATGTTTTTGTAACATTTGGGTAAAGCTACCATCAATAGATTGATTGCAGAAGAGTGCGGACGCTCACTATGGAGAAGGGAAAGCGCTATTTTGTGAATCATACACATCTTAATTAAGTTCTCCGGTAGCAACACTCACCATCTCCTCTCTCTCCCCACCACTGTACGCTGTTGCCAGTGTGGAGGGGCACGGCTCCAGGTAATCTGGCTGGCTTCCATATTGAGTGCTGCTGCTGATAGAGATAGTGTAGATACTGTTGCTGTAGCCATCGCAGGAGCAGTAGTCACTTCTTTGCCCTCCATTTCCTGATGGCCAAACAAAGATAGAGCCCCTCCCATGCCGCCCCTGAGATTAATTGGGTAGAGCAGACAGAGGTGATTAATTTATTTATGATGTTTACATATTGATACTGAGAAAAAGAACAGCCCTTGAAGTAAACATACAGCCGCAGGTAAGACACAGACATAAACGGGCACAGCCAAGCAGATGCTTTCTTTCTCCATCACACTTCTCTCACTGTTTGAATGCTGTTCTGTAAAACAAGACGGGTCAGAGGTCCAGGTCCCTCCAAAGTGGTCCCGTCATCTTCTGGGCCCCAGCCAGCTAAATAAATATCAATATACTCTGGTCTGAAGCTCAGCGACTGGGCCTCCACGATGTCTGTTACATCTCCAGCCAGCATTCGGATGCCTAAGGGAAGAGGGCGCAGCAAAGCGATGATGAAGTTTGAATCCCTCATCTACAAAACTTTGTCTTTCAAGAAGTCCTTCAGCACGCCAGTTTCATGCCATCACATGGACTCACCGCCTATGCGTGCATGGAAAGAAACTCCAACTGTGCACTGAGAGTTATTTGGAACCGCAGCAACCACCCCTGCGCACTGAGTCCCATGGCTTCAGAGAAAGGAGGAGAACATCAGAACATGAGTTTGAATGCATATGCATGAGGAGAAGATGGGCTATTTCTGTTACATCAAGCTATGTGAAGACAGAATTTAGACTGGGGACTTTGCATATCCATACATGCATGTAATTACTGAAAAATGGAAAGGAAAAGCATGCATTAATTAAAGTCTGGATTATGGTGGGGAAGCTGCAAAGCAGGTGCAAAGAAAATTCTTGAGATAAGAAGTACTCACTAGTTAGCAGCATTGTTAGAAGGATCTTGGTCTTGTCCATTCACATCAAAGCTGGCAAGAGGATCCTAAATCAGATAGATACTAAGTAGCAGCACATAACACGATGCCAGCGGCTATCTGACTCTATTTCATCAGACAAATCACAAAGAGCATTATTCACCAGCCCACTCAACAGTTAAGTGGATCAGACGTTTAATGTCCATTCCAATACTCTTAGCTGGCCTTTCCAAACCTTTGGCCCAAAAGCCCTGCCTGCGATATCTGCCTCAGCTCTTACACTAAGAGCTCTGCCAAACTGCTTATGATTAATGTCCCCTTCCCAAGTAGTGAGTCCCGTCCCAGGGCACTTACATAATTTGGCTTCAAATCCGGATGCTCTCTCTCAATGCCATCATCTAGGACAGACACCACCACACCCTTCCCAGTGTACCCTCTCCTCCAGGCCGCTGCAATGTTCATATGAGACTGGCAGCCTTTGGAGTCATCACTGCAATGCTGCGGAGGAAATAGTGGGACATTCAGCTTAGCCCTCAGGAGTGAAGCATAAATGTGGGTTTATTTTAGGCTCTGTCTGTCTGTCTGTCTGGGTTGGTGTGTCTGTATTTCAGACTTGAGCATGGCAAAGAAAAAAAAACAATCTGACTCACAATGTACCACAGGCGGTTCCACACTGGGTCGCTGAAGTGCTGTGTCTGGCTGCTGGACTGATGGTGGGTAGCAGGGACGTGTTTTCTCCTCATGTTGATGGGATAGACGAGACTGGATCTGGAGCTCCTCTTTGCTCTTCTCTGGACCACCTGCTGCTGGAGCCATTCCACCTTAAAAGGAACATTTGCATGGAGGTTGACGTCTGCTTTTAGAGACACGCCACTGGGATGTTTGTGCCATTTTGAAATACTCCGGCAGTTGCTGCATTTACTGCGGTTGGGAAAACAATTATGTTCTCAAGAGGAGGAGCCCTGACACTGTACCTCTGGTTGATACTCTGACTTTTCACAGATGGTTGATGTACACAAAGGGCAGGAATTTAATCAGTGCAAGCTTATGACCTGCACCCTCTTCATTCATAGAAAAAACTGCCATCCCAAATTGCTGCAACACGTGGGTGTCAGTGAGTTACCCGCATTTCTCACATGCTGATCATTGTGAGGATTGTTCATATAACACTGTTATAATATCACCGAAGTTCCCACTAGTGAAGTTTGGTGCACATCCAGGATTATTTATTAAACTAGAAGGGCACTCAGTAGAGCGCATACCTCGCCCACCCCAAATTTCCTGTGCCGATACTAAGCTGTAATAGATACCACCCAGTGTTGTCATAATCCATCAGGTTCAGCTATATTTTGGTGTTAGTTATCTTACCATGGTAAAGAATCCTTTTACAAAACCCTGGATCCAGATCGTGATGTGGATCACCACCAAGATGTAAACAATTGCTCCCTGTACCATCCCCAGCAACTCCAGAAAGTTTTCATCAAAATCTGGTCACAATTTTCCGAGTTATCCTGCTAACGGACAGACAGGCCAACGCGACCTAAAGCAAAACCTCCCCCCCAACTATCGGTGGGCGAGGTAAAAATGCACCATAGCTGCAGCCTCCAGGTCTAAAGCATGAGGGATAATGTGGAAGTTCCTAAATGAAAATTCTTGGAAATTCACAATTTCAGTGTTGGAATTATGGTATGGTATTAGAAGTTACAAGACTTTATTTTTCACTTTTGCGACTCTTTTTTTTTTTTTTTTTTAATAATTCACTGTTATGTTTAGTTACAGTTCTTCACCCGATAAAGGCTTAAACTTGCCTTCCCGTTGATGGCCAGCAGGGGGAGACGCCTCTGTTTGCAGGAAAAAAAATTGTCCAACTGCATAGAAGTTAATAGAAAAACAATCCTACGGCTCTGTTGCTCTTAACACTTTCCTGTTGAATTTATGGTCATGATTTTTACTTTCAAGTTTCACTGAATATAAGATGATGCTCACTTGTAAACCACAATCCCCACTAGAGTCAAAATAGATGAGAAAGAAGGGTCTACTTCTGGGTCTTTTTTAAGGACGTTAAGTTGGTACAGTATAAGTGAGCACTCCCTCAGGCCCTTCCATTCCAAAATACTCCGCTCGAAGCTTCACTAGGGTACTTGACTAGGTAATGGGCTGCATCACAGTGGCAGCATCCATCTTTAATATACAGTCAGTAGGCTCTACACAGTTAGTTTTGGTTTAAATCACACAATCACTCACTAACACTGTCGTCTCTTTACACTACAGGCCCAAGATAAATAAACTAACTTATTGATACGATTATGGCCACAAGTATAAGAATCTGCTGCAACCCTGAATAAAGTGCAACGATTTTTTTTTTTACATCTCGTTGATCCTTAAGGACTTCTGGCATGTTTAGGTGTTGTTAGTGTGCACATAAAGCTGTAATGTGAGGGGAGGGACCAGAACATGAAAATGTGTCCTTATGTGTTTCAGTGCAGCGTAGGGAGGGGGACACAGTGCTGCTGATTAATAATCCAGTAGTCTCCTAGTCCTGCTCATATCCCATTACTATACCTTGGTCTCCTTGGCGACACGATCAGTCACTTCTTTGTTGCCCACCCTGGACTGATTCGCTGTCTCGTAGTGGCGAAAACTGTAATACCTCTTTAGGTCGCCGATCTGGTGAAACACACACATCAAATCCTCAAAATGAATTTGTTTTCAGGTGGGGGCAGTGCTGCTCGTTTTGCTGTGTGACTCTGCAGAGCAGCTGTTAAATTATGAAACTGCTCGTGGAGTCTTTTATTAAGGCGGCTACCTTATACCTGTGATAGATTTTCAGGCGATGGCAACCTGAGCCAAAAGACTTCAGCCACACTGCTGCTCGTGTGTGTGTAGCTGAACATACCATGTGACTGTGCATTCTATAATGCCATTATGTCAGCTGATTTTTTTTTTTAAATACACGCAGAGATCACTGAGTAATGGATGGGTAATAAAAAAGTGTCACTGGTCACAATGTTGCAAGACAACAATAAATTATGCCCTTACTAATTTAATGTCAGCTGCAGTAAAATGTACTTTTTGATTTTTGACCTTAGCACTATGAAGTTTCTATATAGCAGTCTTTTCAGTCTGAATAGGTCTCTCTGGTTCATATTACCAGGACCTACATATTTCATTATAGCATCTATCCCAGAGCCTAATGTGCCAGTGTTTAGTTACCCAGCGTTTCTTTATTAATTGATTTGATCATTCTGTACTTTTTTGCTGTAATAAATTACAGCATCTTGTTTCTTCTGGACTATTAGTGTCCAACAGTGTAGAATAATAAAAAATTCGGCAGTTTGATGTCCTTAAACCTGATATACATCCCAACAAGTGTTTGCTGAGCAGCTACTGAAAGATTTCCTGGACACCACAAAAATCCAGGTCAGTTCTGGGAAACTTGATTCAATATTTGGCAGCAGCCTCTTAATTATAACTGTTACTAATTAGTGTCTGTTGTCTTTTAATCATAATCAGTGAGTGCACTGGCGTATAGAGAAGCAACTTTGGATTATGGTTTGTTGGTTTAGTTCCCTGCACTGGCAGAAAAATGCGGGCACTGCCTCTAGTGTGTTTCTGTTTAAGTGCATATTTGCTCATCGCTCCAAGTGTGTGTGTGTGTGTGTGTGTGTCTTCACTGCTCATTTTTGGGCTAAATACAGAGGTCAAATTCCTGTCAGAAACATGCTGGTGGTCATAATTTATTTACGGATTTATCTGCTAATTTGCTGCTTTTAAATCTTGAACAGATATAATTCATTACTCTTGTTTCTGCCTGGTAGAGGGCTGACCATGAATTACAGACCCAATGATATTTATTGCATCTCTGAAAATTACTAGTAAAACTATTCATGCTACCTCCCCAGTTGCCAGTTTCCAGTATGTGACATTTGTTAAGTGCAAGTCTGGTATTTGGATAAATAAGCTAATATTAATGTTTCAGGACACTCACCTGGCCCATATTAGTAAATCCATATTTCTCTGCTATCCTGTTCACAGACTCAAGGTCCCCTCTTATTTTTATCGCCCATTCGTTTGTGTAAATCGTTGCATGACAAAGCTGGAGGAGAGTTCCCATCCACAGAGCGATAAAACGCATCATTACTGCTTATTTCTCTGCGTAATCGGCCCGCGCCCAGGTGTTTCACGAGCTGTCCCTGCACTCTGTTCTGCTGCAGCTGCTTCTCATTGCGGGAAATCCGCTGTCTCAAAGACGCAGGTTGCACCCGGTGTTCTGCAGAAAAGGAAGGAAGGATGTTTGCCGGCTGAACTTGTCAAGACTTGACTCCTTCACTGGCAGCATGCGTCTATCAAATTACTTCAATATGGAGGCCGAGGATCAGCTACAGTCTGTCCTTTATAGGGATTAGTCCGCGGTTGAACTTTACTTAAATAGATCTTATTTTTCTTTGTAAATGCCATAAACTTCTTATATTTAAAGGGCTGTATTGATAACACCAGAGATCAAATGAATATTAGAGGGAAAAAACTACAGAGCAGTGCTGCTGCTAGCTAGTACAAGTAAATAAAATAAACAGGTTGCATATTAATATCAACAGTTAAATGTTTTTGTTATTATATAATTTTTTCCTACTTAAGTCAGAGACGTTTTGAGAGGTGGGTTACACCTGGACAGGTTGGCAGTCTGCAGGGGTAACACATAGACACAGACAGCCACAAGCATGAACAATCTCACAGTCTTTCTGAAAAATATCTTGGTGACAGTTTTATTTATGGGTCGATATTTGGAGAGCATGTCGTCCTGCCATGGACACTGTGTTCAGCGAAAGGTGCATCGTGATAGATGTATTACAGACATGTTAGCCAGCCTGGAAGCCGTAGCCACAGATATAAATTGTTTCTATTTATCGGCAGTTTACTGTGGGCTAAGAATCTTAACCACACATTGGCAAAATACAGCCCGAGGACAGGAACCACCCTGCCAACCATCTCAGTCTGGCCCACAAAACAAGCCCCCCACCAAAATCAATAAGAGGCAGCAATATGCTGAGGAATCTTGAGGCAAATGACTGCAACAAGTCTGTACCGCTATTTAACTCTATTCCAGTGCAATGTGTTTCATCAGTGACCTTTGCAGTGGTGCACAACAGCTGGGGAGATGAAGATTACGTGTTCATATAGCATTTAGATGGGCTGTTTTTGCAATCATTGTGTGGTTCTTACTTTATCCAAGTGAGTATGGCCCTCTAGAAACAAAATGTTGCCCACCCCCTGATCTAAACTCTTTAAGATGCCGATAACCTCCACCAGCTTCAAATAGACATTTTTTTCTTCTTCTTTGATTTTCTTTTTTTTTACAAGTCAAAACATTAACCTGTGCCTCACAGTTTCTCTTTTGATGTTATCAGCCTGCATTTGAAGCCTGCACTGTGAATATTTGAATGATCTACTCATGGGCAGTGAAATGTTTTTATGCTATTTTGTGAAATATAAATATTTTTTCATAATTTGTAACATTAATAAAGCACAGACAAAAGCATCCACAGGAGCTGCTGAGCCACGTGAACCCAGTCCATGAAGCTCCCGGAGCACCGTTTGTGCTGATGTTAATGCCAGAGGAGGTTTGGAACCCTGCAGTTATGATATAAAGGCCCTACGTGCCTCAGGACGTGCTCTGTAACGTTACATGGTCTGACTCGGCTCGGTGCTTCATTTTATACATTTGTGGCAGTGCGACTGAATGAAACACCTGACTTCAAAGACTGAGAGGCGTGGTCCTATACTTTTATCCATGTAGTGTATTTATACATACAGATAATTCAGCAGGAAAGACCTTTTATTGCCACTGTAGAGAACATTTCATTAAACTTTGTTTAGTATTAAGTTTAAAGTGAAGAAAAATATGGAGGAGGAGATGAATTAAATGCAATAATCTGTGTGATCTGTAAAGTTGGACAGCTCCTTTCCCTCTCATTACACTGTAGCATACTACAGAGAAAGCAAACCCTCTCATCCGGTGCCAAAGTAGCTGATTATTGTATGTTTTATACTTCTACAATACTTCATTACATGAAAAAAAAAAGGGGGGGAAAGCAAATGGCAGGAGATGATAGGAACTGGAGGATGATTAACAGAGTATGTGACACAGCGTGTCTCACTATGTTCATTTTAGTTGAATCTTCATGCTTTATTTCAGAAGAGACGGCACCTTTTTCTCACTTAGATTAGAGAAAAGCTGCTAAAAATGGCTGTCCTGGCATTCTTACGTTTTCCACAGTCCTGCTGTTCATTTCTAAGTGCACAGTATAAGTCCTCTGTGCACAACGCTTCTGTTTTACTCATGAAAAAATAAAAACAAAGCTACACAAATCAAGTAAATACGCAACACAAATTTCAGACTGCGCTTAAATGTGCTTGACAGGCACAGATTGGACGATTATGCGTTTCATTTCCACAGACTCTGCCCTTCTTTTTCACTGATCCACTTCACGCTATGTTTTTCATACTGTGACTTTATTTTGCCTGAATGGGCTCCAGGCCAATATGCAGAGACGCTTCTATAATATCCACCGACACTCATAGTAATTCCAACTAATGCCTCAGCATCAGTCATATAATTATGTCACTAGAGACCTAGTATATGTGCTGCAGGTAGATGAGGTTCATAATGGGATGTATACAGTATATTGTTGGGGGATGACTTCCTAATTAAGAAGACATGCAGGCTTCAGCCTCTTGTTGCTGTTTTGATGCCGTGGGAAATAAAGGCAGCACAACAGCTGATCATTTCTGAAAAGGAAGCAGCTGTTCTCTTCTTCCATACTGTGATTTGCATTCATACATACTTCTCCCATTTAAAACCTTCATCATCCTGAGACTTTGGCAGCGTTTATTTGTGCTGATTTTCTTTGAGGAATGAAAGGAAGGTCTTAAAAAAAATTTCTTGTTAGGTAAAAGAAAAATGTTGTCTGGAGCAGCCATTCTCTTTTTGATGTGTTCTCTGTAAACTGAAGGTCTGAGCCATTCACGGACAAGCTCTCTACTGTCTGAAAAATAACATCCTTAAGGAAAAAATACTAGTTTGAATGATAGATTTGATGTGCAATCAGAAAAAAAATGGAAGTCAGAATTACAAAATTAGAATGTAGTTTCATCATGGCATCTCAATTAATGATGCTTTCAAAGGAAGAAAAAAAAAAGGGAAAGAAATGGCACAGCTTCAAAAGACCTTCTCGGAGCTTCTTCCTCACATACCTACCTGTCAGAATATTTGGGTGCTTAAAGTCTTGTCCAATGCCTGCTCAGTCCTTGAGCAGTAAATTACAGAGAGCAGGTCCATGATGCAATGTGGACTCATAGTCTTTATCATGTACTGCACAATGAAATAGAAAACAAAACTAGCTGAACAAAACAAAGGAAAAGCACCTCTTGGCAAAGTAGTCACAAGACTTTGAAGTTATCTAACATGTCTTCAGAGAGACTGACTTTGATGTTCAGAAAAGTCTTCTCAAACAGTGACATATTCCCCTGAAAATAATTGTCAAACGTGTTCCTGAGCACACTGGCTGCCCTGCAGGCAGCATAGGCGTGAACTCTTCTTCTTTGTTCAACAGTTCTGGCTGTTTTGTGCGCTCTGTTGTGTGGCATCATGAGTTTTACTGCATGACATGCCATTTGGAAGATGTGAATACTGCCACTAATAGTGCGGATGTAACAGCTTTGCCATTTGCGTTAGTCATGCTTGACAAGTCTCATATAGAATGAGAGCATCGGTGATATCGAGAGGACAACTTTGTGTTTTGTTTTTTTTTAACAAGTGTTAGGCTCAGAGTGGATGTGTGTAGTTCAAAAAGGGAAGAATGCTAATGCAAAAAAATAAAAGAAAGAGTCCAAAATCCAAAGCAAGGAAGATCTCAGGAGATCAGGAGAAGCAAACAAATCCAGCGAGGGAGCAGAAGCAGAAATCAGCAGAGACTCAAAAATCAAACGAGGAAAAAAGGAAAAAGATTGAGACGATAATACAGAGAACAGACAAACAGGCGTGCACGAGGATAAATAGACAAGAACTGCTCAAGGAAATGGTTGAACAGCTGGACGACAATGACTTCAAAGGCAGTCTGACTACTCGGGGGGGTTGTGCACAGTAGCTATAAGGAAGCGTATATAAAGGGAGCTGATTCATGAAGAGGTGCTGAACAGTGGGGCACTTGTGTGGAAAATGAACAAAGTAAAACTACCTCGAATGCACGAGAACCAGGATGACAAAACATAAAACAGGAAATCAACTGAACAGCAAGCATGAGAAAAATCCAATTCCATGAAGCAAACAGCTCTGGGAAAACACGGATTTTCTGTGAGCCTAAACAACAAAGGGTGTTATTTTGGCTGTAATGAAACATCACACAAATCTTCTATAGCTAAACATTGTCTCATGTAGACCTACAGTACAGAGACTGAAAGAGGCAGACAGTTTATTTTTATATGAAGATAATGACTGTATTTATTCTCAACTTTGAACCAACCCTCTAAAAATTCTTCATATGTTAACACACTAATGTTGCACTTTAGCAAAATTAATATTAAACTGGCCGTGTACTCAAAGCCTCAAAAATTCGTTACAGTTTAACTGACCCATTAAGACTTGTAAGAGAGGTCAAAAAGCACACGGGGTCACTCTGACGAGAGGTCTCTCGGAGGCCAATTACTGTACCGGAGCCACTCAGCGGTGCAGCCTGATGTGGAAGAATGTAATGATTCAGCATCTGTTACCCACAGAGCCACTCTGCTCTAAGCTGAGGAGAAAGATCTTGCATCGTTTTACATTCTCTGTCTTGTTAGGCCTGCCACAGTTGTAACGTCTTGTATTCAGAGAGTGAAAAATGGGCAATAACACAGAAATTGTTATATTTTGTAACGGTACACCCTGTTGTCAGGATGGCTTCCTGATGGCAGTGGATTTACATGTGTTAATTGCATTGCTGCGCTCTGTTCTCCTCAATGTTTTTATGTAAGACATCCGAGTGTCCCGAATGTCCTTCCTGCATAAGTAAACTTCTCAGATTATTCCTTCAATAAAGAAAAGTGATTGGAAATTCTCTCCCTCTTCAAACCTTGTGGAAATGCTTAGCTACAAAGGGCTTCTCTAGCAGCTGCCTAAGGGGTCTAAAATAAGACTAATCAATGGCAGTGGGAGCCTTTAAAAAGATAGGAAAGCACTTCCAGGCTGCAATTTCCACTGTCCAAAATGCCATGTAAGAAATAGCACTTAAGGGGAACTGTCAAAGACAGCCTTCAACCTTTTTGCAGGATACCCCTGCACTTTTTTTCCTTGGTGTGTGGGCAGAGTGATTCCTTTTAGATGTAGAGAAAACTTTTTCACACACCGCTGCTTATTGGTCTGAACATAACCGAGTGTCAGTATAAAATAAAAAGTCATGCAAATCTTAAATGACCCCACAGGCATCTCAAAGAGACAAAAAAAAAAAAAAGTTAAACTGTATTGCAGCTCACGCATCAAAACACAAACTATAGCAAAAGTCATTAGAAGTAAAAGGAATTAAAACTATTTTAATGAGAACAGCTCCTATACGTAGGTGTTCCTCCAAAGTCAATATCGTATACTTTTGGGAAGCTGGTCTGACTCTTCTGAACCTCCTCCAACATGAATTCAGTCAGGGCCCTTGTCACATATCATCCCACTCTATCTTAAGATCTTTGCTGTGCGTGCGCCTTCTCTGAGGTTTCCTCTGAATGGAAGATGTCCAAAAACACAGCTAAATAGATTATTAACGAATTCAGCCTGTTGGATTTTTTTCTTCCTTTTTCTGTTACTTCAATATGTGCCATGAGCATCCCATCATATTTCTCTCCACAGCTGGAAAACCCTCGTGTCACAGATCCACTTTGCATTTTTTGTGTCCTTCTCAGTCCCAGCCACGGTGTGTTTACATTGCATTGCCCTTTTTTTTTTTTGCATCAGTGACAGCAGTGGCAGGGGAGAATTTAGCTCATATTTTATTAAACCAATCTGCAGCTATCGCAGTTGACTCAGAAACTTGGCAGGTCGTCTTGAAATGGGTACTTTTTAATTCATTATTTACCATTTCCCAATGACGCATGCGTGCGCGCGCACACGCGCTCCTCGTGCTCATAAATATAACTGAAGCACATTGTGTGTTTGTGTGTAACGCCTCTGAAATCTACAGAGATAAGCCAGACGATGTGCCCAGGCATTGTGTCAGTCTGTGTGTGTGTGTGTGTGTGTGTGTGTTTCATTTGGATCCCCAGGTCCACATTCAATCCATATTTTTCTTTTATTTGGTCACTAATGAGGCTTCTTTCTCAGTTCAAAGAAAAGAAAATACTTTCAAGTATTATTGCAACTCTGGGGCTTGTTTATCAGCATCATTATTAAGTCATTGAAAAAAAGACAGTTTATGTTGCATCATTTATTGCATTAGCCTTCAAACAATATTATTTGGCTGCTGGACCGGCGGACAGGTTATGGCTGCTGCACCTCTGACTTCTCATTCTGACTGACTGCGAAATGACCTCTTTAGTTGTAATGTGGTAAAGTGAAACATAATACCTCAATAGCAGCCGAAGCTCAATGACTCATGCAGTAATAGCTTTGCCGCTTTCTCTCAGCATGTAGGGCCAGTTGTTTTCACATGCCCATTATGCATGCTTGTTGATGCCTCAAGACATGGTTATTTTTTTTTCTCGCCTTCATTTTCAGCCGAGCTTCGGCTGATGTTGCACCGAATTGCGTGAGCCAACTTTGACCCTTGATGTTTCTTTGAAGAGGCCGTTGAAATAAGCTTGTTCTCTCGCTTTCTCTGCAGACCTCCTCGTTTCTCCAGAGCGCCGTAATGACCGGCCCGGACCAGAGGCGCTTCATCTTATATGTCAGTGTCACACACCGGCAGCCGGGGTAGCTTTCCGCGTAAAGCTTTTCCTCCCTTTTGTGTGTGCCAGCATTCTTGAATAACACTGCAGCAATGCTGACAAAATAGTTACCTACCTCACCCCAGAATCCTTACACACACACACACACACACACACACACACACACACACACACACACACACACACACACACACACACACACA
>JAVDPK010002640.1:763898-777311 GCA_034780415.1 Cichlasoma orientale | reverse complement strand
GTATATATATATATATATATATATATATATATATATATGATTGGCTTATAAATGAGCCTTCACAATGTCAGAAATCAGTCTAAGTGATCAAAATCAAGCCTTTGAGACTCTGGGCATTTTATCTCCAGCTTTTCTTGTTATTATTCCACCGGACAGCATAATTGGTCTTAGCTTGATTTATTATTTTGCTCTTCTTTTGGTTCTGAGGGGAGACAAAGAAGAGAAGGCAAAGAAAAGGCCTGTGCAGAAAATGGTTGTCTGGCTTTGTGTTACAGGTAAATTTATAGAGCGGCAGTCGTGGGAAATGCTGATTAAGAGGCCAAGAAAACATCTGAACTGGGAACGTCTCTGGAATAATCGGATTTCACCCGTCCCGTTTCTGCAGCTACGTTTGTCCAGCAGCAGATATTTAAACCCAGATGCAGGCCTGCTCGCAGACTTCACTCTCGGCTCCTTTCGCACACGTTACAGCTGTGCTGTTGCCGCTTTAATCACAGAGTATAGTAACACACAAACTAACCCCGAACCTGTCACTGCTGGGAGAAACAGCCCGTCTCGATTCTGTCACAACACGCTCTCTATTGTATCTCTGCGCAAGAAACTCCCCACTGGAAATTTTGGAATCTTTCCCATTGTTCCTAAAGGAAAGGGGGCTTTCATATGGAAGTGGGGAACGCCAGGAAATGACTGGCATTCTTTGTGGACTATTTGAAAATAAACTCGTGGGTCCTCTCTTCCCTCTCGACAGTCAAGCACAAAAGTAGAAATTAGAAGAGGGGGTCGTGGTGTTAACAGTTCCTTCGTTCTCGTGTTTCCTGCTGCAATTTGTCCCTAATGTATATTTTCTTGCACTGGAGACTCGCCATCAGAGCTTCCGCTGGAAAGCTTTTGTGGAAAGCTTTGCACTCTCTTCTCAACATTTTCTTGAATGGACACATTCTTTTTTTTTTTTCTGTATTTGTCCTTATTTTGCCTTATCTGCCCCCCTCCTCCCCTTAAACACAACCCGCTGCTTGAGATCTGCTTTATGAGGTGTGACAGTGAAGTCTGGTTGCCGAGGCGGGCCGCGTGGACTGGAACGTAAAGCTTTGCATTCAGCCGGCTGCAGCCGGGTTTGTGGAGGACTTAAACTCACTTCACCCCTATACAGTACCTCGTATACAGGAACTGCCTTCATTCTGCTGAGCTGGCATGAAAGTGCAGAGCTGGAAGGAGGGGAGCTGGGCGGGAGGGGAAATGCTTTAACCTCCGAGCTCGTAGCTGCGCACATGCGGCTGCTACCTTTTGAAGAGGAAAAATGACTGAAAACTGAAAGAAAATTAAGAACAGATGTTAAATTAATTAATCCGCCACTTCGGCTGCACCAAGTTCAGCATCTCTTTCTTGTGTAGTTTGGTTAGACGTGTCCATGGCGCTCTCTTCTATCCCTCAGTTTATAAAAACAACAAAAAAAAAGGGACTATTTTTTTTAGCCAATCAGCCTCTCAACACTCCCGATTGACACTCACACCTTACCCTCCTCCTCCTCCTCCTCCTCTGTTTCTATCTCCCCTGCTCCTCCTCAAACTCCTCTTGTTGTTTTTCCCACCAGGCCAGTGGTAGTTCCCAGGTATTTGAGCAGTGTAGCGTGGCAGGGAGGCTGGTTGTTGTGTCCTCTGTGAGACAAAGGCAGCGTGCCTCAAGTATAGGGATGAAAGGAAACGGGGCTGTGCAGCCACTCATTTTTACAATGGGAAACCTCCTTAGTGAGGCTGTAGGGCAAATAACCACCTTCTCTCTTCCTTTTCTTTAACAAGCACCGAGACTGAGAGCGCGTCTCTATCTTTTTGTAGCGGGAGGAGCAGTGCCGCGTATATACCTATAGACGCGAGTTTGTGTGCGCGTGCAAAGAGGAAGGGATCTCCTTTGTGTCTACGCAGAAGGTTTTTGAGCTTCCGCGTCCTTACACCTGCTCAGCTGACAGATGGTGCTTTGCCGTTAAAGATGAACCAGAAACTGAACGATGGGTGGGAAATTAAAGGGAGACGGCAGAGAAATAAATATTTATGTCGTGTAAATGTTGCTGGAGAAATCCACTTTTCAATAAAATGGGAGCACGGACACTGTGTGTTTTGTTTTCTTCGGTATTATAAATTTAAGGAATTATTTACTTATGTTTTAGTCCTGATACTTTGGCATTAAAAGTAACTTTTAATATATTAGAAGCAGCGAAGTCAGTTCCAGTTCACGGTGCTACGTGCCAAACATGTAAAAACGCCTTTTTTGTGAACAAATTATGTATTTTTTTTCATTAAATTGTATTTAAAAAATAGAAATCACCACAAAATCCAACTTGTAACATAATGTCTAAGCCACACACTGCACTATATTCAGTAAACACACAGGCACATAGTTATGATTACAGTATTATACCACATGATTGGTCACAGGTTAATTTATTTACCAGCAGCCGTGCTTCCTGTCTCTCCTGAATATCTGCGCTCCTGTGCTCAGTCTAGTGTTGTCATCTCGGGTGGGTGTCTGGGGGGAGGGGGGGGGGGCGGCAGCCCCAGGCGGCTTGTATGGCTCCAGGTCCAGAGACAACCTGTTCTCAGGCACTTCTCTCCTGGCACTTTTTTATGACATCATAAATTCCTCCATTTCCTCTGACCAGCCCTAGGTGGGTATAAAGGACGTACCTGTGCGGTAATTGTCTGTCTGGCCCTCTCATCTGTCAGATTCCTTATGCTGCTGGTGACCTCCTCCAGAGCCAGACTCTCAGACTGCCCGAGGATACAGAGATCTCTTAGATCTGCACTGCGGACCAATAAAAACTGGTTTATTTGTCGAGTGATCAAAAAAAGAAAGAAAGAAAGAAAAAAGCTCTTTTCTAGTTTATTTAGGTTAGTAACGAGAGTCGGCCTGGCACCCACACTGCAGGCCTCTGTGCTCTTCAGACCGACAACGACAGCCCACTCCCACTCTCGGACCTGTTGATACCTTTTGTTTGTTGAAATCTGAGGATGAACAGCAGAAAAGAAGGGATTAGAGGAAGAAAGACAAGTTTTCTTTTTTTTGGGGGGGGGGGGGGGGCTCAGAAACACTCAGCGTTCACATTAATCTGACGCTCGGCTCGGCTGGCCTCGGGGAGGCTTGAACAATACACGCACCAGCATGACAACATTCCTCGAGGTTAAAAAGGTCAGGGGTCACCCAGTGACCCCACCCTGCCAATCAGTTCCAGGGCACTAACTCGGGGCCTTTGTTTTTGCTTTATGTCTTCGCACTTGTTGAACAGACTCTGAGCCTTATGTTACAATGTGCCCTTTGCTCTCTAATAGACTGGATTGGCAAGGAGCACTTTTACGTTTGTTAAGTCAGTTTTGGCTTCGATAATAATAGTTTAAATATACAGGGAGGGGGCTGAAGAAGAAGGCGAGCGCAGCAGTGTTGAAGCTTTGGTGTTCGGAGACGTAAATACAACACAAAACGAGGAGAACATTAGCCGGAGGCTGCGAAATGTGCACATTGAGTTAGAAAGCTCTGGCCAGGCTTGCTCGGCAATATACTTTTAATATTATGTCTGTAGCCTATGGTGCATACAATAACCCAGCCAGATGTTCGGCGAGCCAAGATCTATATATGGGAGTAAAAAGAGCCACCACAAAGCAGCCAAGCTGTAATTATTGTCCATATTTTGAATTGATTTATGCCCATTTTATATAATCAGCCCCCCCGGGTCACTTATTAGCCCAAAAAAAGGCAGTTCAGACCCTAAAAGTTGTATTTTTCCTCCCTTATGAAGAATCCAGCTTCGCTTCTTTTTTTTTTTCTTTTTTTTTTTTTTGCAAACACCACAGCATACTTCAAATAAAGTCTGTGAGCCGTCATTAAAGTGGAGCATATGCATGTGTAGGCATGGAGTGGCATGTGAGGCCCCTACGGGGAGACTGCAGGTCTGTTAGTCATTATGACTGAATGTACAGTATACACTGGAGTGGACATGCAGCTACATTAAAGCCTCACCCACGGCCACATTGGACCACCCCAGAGACACACCGCTGGCGCTTCCTCTACCCGCTTCCATCGCTCAGCCTCGAGGGAAGCGTGTTTAGGGATTTCCTGAGAAAACGCTGGACATTAATTGTCGGTTGATTAGGAAACTTTCCAGTGAAAATCGAATTAATTGTAAGAAAATGTTGTGCTTTTTTTTGTGTTTCTTTTTTTTTTTTTTTTTTGCCTCTAACTCTCTGTCTCCTTGTCTTCTAGGTTTTCACATGTGGCTCCAAGAAGATAATTTCAGCCAGGTATACTTCACCACAACATTCAAACATCTCCTTAAATACTCTTTTTTTTTTTTAACTAAATATTCACAATGTGTCACAGAATGACGGCCATAAACCTCTTGAATTTTATCCTGCATGCTAAATCCGCTTATACAGTAGAGGAAGGAGACACCGCTCTCTGTTAGTCTGCAGTTAGAAATGAAAGCCTATCTTGGCTGCAGCTGTGGAGGAGCTCCAAAGATGGGGACGTTTATTGTCAGGAACAAATAGAGGCCTTTTTATTTTGTCTAGCAGCTGACGCCTCTCCCCACCCACTCCTCCATAACCGCTTTTGTCAGTAATGTAGAGTGGCCTGCTCGGGCAAGAGCGAGAGACCATGAGAGTTTCAGAGTGGGGGGAAAAAAAAAAAGTGCATTTAGCTGCTGATAGGCCGGGGAGGAAAGGCACGGCTGTTTGCCATATGGCGCAATTATCGGCTATTTGGAATGATTATCACTCTCCATCAATACAGTGTTTAAATGTATATATGTATGCGTGCATATGCATGCGTGTGTGTGTGTGAGTGCCTGTGTGTGATTTGATCTCCGGTTGGTGCCCCCGGTGTAATGTTGAGATTCTGTGACCTGCTGCTTGGCCCCCCATTTAAGCTGGGATAGCTATGATCTCCCCACCTCTAACCCCAATCCCTCCTCCCGCTGTGACCCCTCCTTCCCTCACACACACACACACACACACACACACGTACACGCAAAGTCTACTAGCACAAAAGAAATATTCAGCTGTAGAGAGGGGGTCCCTCAGAGGGCGCGACATTGAACTGGGGGTGGGGGGGTGGGGATTAAGTAGAAATGGCTGGCTGACACTGGGGTTGCCATGGCAAAGCCCCCTTTTTCTCCTCTCCCTCGACCCTCCGCCTATTTTTCATTTTAGGTCTCATTGTGGGCGAGGTGTAAGTGTGTGTGTTTGTGGCTGTGATGGAGTAGGGACGATCTAATTCGGCATATGAATTTAGCCTCTTATCTGAAGCTGGCCTGCTTCAGCCTGAGAGAAAATGAAGAGAAACCTGTGAACATGTGATTTCTCTTTTCAGGCAGGCAAGTTGCAGATTTGTTACAGATGTGCTCGCCACCGAGTAACACTACACATTATACTGCGTTTTATTGAGTGGCTAATGCATGAAATGATTTGTACATATTTGCAGGTTCACAGAGGAAAGCGTGCCACGCAAGAATGCGGAGGCAGTAATTCAAAGGCGCAGCGTACGCACGGGACAAAAAACAAATTGTCTATTTTATGACTGAATTACAGCAGCAATAATGCGGCGCATTACTCATCCAGTGCAGCCAGCGCGTTATCACGCCAGCCTGATGCCGGCCTCCCAGCAGCCCCAGCAGAGTAATGGATGCGGGCCGAGCTTGCTCAATGACATCAGCACCCTAAGCCGATGAAACGGGGCAGTGAATGACCATAGATCAGCGTTTACCGCCCTGACGTCAGCCCCTGCTCTGTGCAGCGGTCCGCTGACACTGCCGGCAGTTGTTCCCCCGGCTACTGGCCCGCTTCGGACAAAGGGGGCTCTCAGTAGGACGTCGGTATTGTTCTCCGGACTCGATGTACATAAGAACCGTGGCAGGACTGAAGATGGTGCTGCTCAGAGGGTCTTTAAGACTATAAATATAAACATACATTTATTTGAGTGTTTTTTTTTTTAAACTAATCCCATCAAAGAGTCGAACTCACCCAAATCACAGAAATCCACTTTCTCCCCAGTGCAGCCTTTAGATATTTGTCTCTGAGATTTTTGCGTGAGGATGAATAGAAGCGCTACTTTCCACTGAAGAAAGCGCTCTAATGAACACCGCTGACACAATGATATGTTGATTATTTATAGAAACTTTGTTTCTGGAAAGACGGTTTGGTGTCTAACATTTTAAATGTTTTTGCTCAATGCTGTGATCACAATAATAAAAAAAAACCCAGCATAAATCAGAGAACTAAGACAGAGCTCACAAAATCTATGCAAAAGAAGCCAAATTTATCCTCGTGGCCAGACACCGCGGGAGGAAATGGAGAAAATGTTTGTGCGCGTGTGTTTTCAGTGTGTGCGAAAGCAGTCTTTAAAGACATGAAGACAGTGGGATATCAGCGCTAACAACTTTTTCTTCATCTGTGTTTCAGATGCTGTTACGAGCAATTTTCGTCTGAAGATGAAAGACTTCATGTTCCTCTGATTAATGAGGTGGTAGTAAAGCTCTAAAGCAGAGCCTCTCCGCTCATGCTTGAGCTTAAGTGTGCTTCGTGATGTGGTGTGTTTTTTCTTCTTCTGGTGTTTCGTGTGTGTGTGTGTGTGTGCGTGTGTGTGTGTGTGTGTGTGTGTGTGTGTGTGTGTGTGTGTGTGTGTGTGTGTAGAACATAACCAGAACTGTCACTGCCCTGCGGACAGCGGACTCATTCTGCCACTGTCTTGTGTCATTATGTCCTCTCGTTATGCAACCTGACCTCTGCGGTTCTGAGCAGCGTCCCCGGCTCAGTCCCTGTCCCATGCCTGTCTGACTGCCTCTCCTCCCTCCTCCACACCCTGCCTCCTCTGTCAGCTCGGCTCACGGTCACAGCTGCCGTCCTGCCTGCCTGCCTGCCTCGGTGAACATTCAACGCTGTCGGTGAGTTTGGTATGGATCTCATAAAAACCATCGACCGTTGACTGTGCCCCGTGGTTCGCTCCGACGACGTCAGGAATGAGCGAAAAACGAACAAAGGGGCAAAGTGGCTGCATATGCAAATCCAGTGACGTAAACAGACGCATACGCGCGCACAAAAGTGACACTCTGTTTCCACTGTACCCAAAGACCTAAGGTCACAATCAACATTCATTGCTGTCGCTGGGTTGGACTGTGTAGAAAAGCTCACTGAACAATGAGTGCAACTGTGGCCCAGATCTGCCTGACTCGCGTCTCAGCCAATCAGCCGACCGGATGTGAGGCACTCTGATTATTTTATTTATATACTTCTTGTTTTTCACTTCTATTTTCTCCCTCCTTCCTCCCTCCCCGGCGCTGGGAGTCTTAAGGGGGAAGAGAGAGAATGAGAGAGAGACAGAGACACAAATAGACTTCTGGCTGCTTGCTTGTCCTCATCCTCCTCTCCTCTCCTCTAATTGATGGTTATGTGTGCAGCAAGGGGGAAGGAAGCAGAGTGAATGTGTAATCATTTGGAGTCTCTTCTCCTTTAGATGTTTCATCCCTCTCTTTTTTGTTCGTCTAATTATATACTGAGCTGAGTTAACTCTGTGTTAACTGTGCGCCTGTGCTGGCAAGAAAGACGGACTGATAGGGAGGGAGGACAGGGAGAACAAAAACGGCACAAAGCTGACAGCAGCGGCTAAATGATTATCTCGTTTTTAGTAGATTTCGCCTAATATTCGTCCTCGTGGCAATGTGCCGGGAGAAGGAAGGAAATCTCACCTGCACAAAGTCGATTGTTTTCACCTTTCTCACCGAGGACGTCTCATTATCTGTGTTTGAGTTTCATGAGAGCCTGCTCGGTTTCCTGTCTGCCCCTGTTTGTGTGCGCGCGCTAAGATAGGACCTGTCGGTTGATCTCAGAGTGCAATATGTTATTTTCCTTCTACAATAAAGCCTGCTCCTCTCATGGGGGGGGGCAGCAGTCTATAACCTTGTCTTCCTTCACAGCCTGGGACCGGCCACACCGCTGCCATTTCTCATTGCACCCTCCTGTAACAACTTCTGTAATTCAAGTAAGGTGAACACAAAGCTCACACGCGTGATTTATGGCTGTAGGAATGTTTGTATCACTGATTTGTTAATTAACCCAATAAAGCTGAATAAACTTATTAGCCTAATGTGATTATTTACTGTTTGGATTAACTCATATTTCATGATAATTCACCTAAAAGCATCTTTGTCATCCCTGTCATTCAGTCACCGAGCCCCATGCCCGTGTCCCCCGCTCCCGAGTCTCTCTGTATTATTCATAGAAAAGCACTCTGTGCAGTGGTGCAGAAGAGTGGAGGTGATGTAATAGTGGCTGTGAGCGTGGCTTCGGACTGTCATTTGGGATGGATTCATGCGACATGAGAAAACGCTCAGTTTGTTCAGCCTTGTTGGCGCTGCCAAAAGCCGCAGCTGATGGCGAGGGACGGGGCATGACGCACGGCCGTGATAAAAGTGCAGTCTGAAAAAAGAGTTTTATTGACATTAAACTCAGAAAGTTATCCAAACCTTAAGGTGTTAAAAGTAAAGGAAGTGGCGTGAAAGTCCACCATCGTGGTGCGCAGCAGCGCGTAGGAAGCTGAGAGACGCAAGAAGAAACCTTTGGAAGTGAACCGCAGCACCAATCCAAGCGTTATTTCACAGGGATACTGCCGCCATCTAGCGTTGAGCTTTACGCACAGCTTCATTCAGTAAGTAGTGTGGAAATCACATCATTTAATGAAATAGTTCAGGGGAAGTGAACAACCACAGTCGAGTATTTTATTTAGCTTATCTTTAAACTGTAATTGAGCTCTGTTTTTACACGACTGGATTCTATTTTTTTTTCTGTTACAGTTAAATCCTTTGCAACCGCAGCTTGGTTTGGTATATTTAAAATGCTGCATAAATTAACTACTTACACAGGAACTATCAATATGTTGAGATAAAGAATTCATCACATTATTCATGAGAAAGTATGCATGGACTCAAAGGCAGACAAGTATACCTGCTTTGGATTTACCGTCAGTTAAATGGGGGTGTCTATCCCAGCTGCCATAAGGTGAGAGGTGAGGTACACCCCGTACAGGTCACCAGTGTGTTGCAGGGCCAATACAGAGAGACAACTATTCACACTCACATTCACACCTATGGGCAATTTTGAATCAGTCTGTGGGAGGACCCAGAGAGAACCCACGCAGACACGGGGAGAACATGCAAACACAGAAAGGCTCCAGCCATTCCTCTTCTTCTTCTTCTTCTTATTATTATAGTACTGCGCAAAAGTCTTCAGCCAACCCTCATTTGTTTATATTTGGCTTCCAAGGAGTTAGACGTTACTGTGTCAAAGTGCTCTTGAGCAATAGCTCTCCAGGCTTTCTGGAGGTCTTTCAGAGTTTTTCTTTGGCCACGGTCTGCTCCCCCACTCATCTTCACTCCAGTCCTCGTACCTGACCATCTAAAGAGGATCCTCGGGCACTTTGTTACGAGCAACCAGTCACAAAAATGCATAATTTATTACAAGTTTTTGTATTTTTATTTAATCTATTTAAAAATCTTTTCATCATTACATTTTTTTAACTACTGAAAAAATAAATGTCTTTAATGCCCACAGGCGCTTTCTGCTGCAGTTCATTAAAGTGAGTAAAAGGAAGCTAAACACTAAATCCAGGTGTAAAAAACAATGTTATTAAATTCCATCCATCCATCTGCTTGTCCTGTTTGGGGTCGCTGGAGCCTATCCCAGCAGACATAGGGCGCAAGGCAGGGTACACGCCAGCCTGTCGCAGGGCTAACACAGAGAGACAGACAACCACACACATGGGCAATTTTGTGTAGCCAATTAACCTAACCCCAGAAATTGCATGTCTTTGGACTGTGGGAGGAAACCGGAGTACCCGGGGAAAACATGCAAACTGCACACAGTGAGAGAGAGGCCTCGGCCAAGGTGGAATCGAACCCAGTTAGTGGTATTCTAACTGTGAGGCAGCAGTGCTAACCACTGCGCCACCGTGCCGCATGTTAATGTTACTAAATTACACAATAAAAAATGACTCTAGCAGAGAGATTAGCTGGTAGGTTGGCTGTTGGTTCCAAGCAAGGAAAGTTGTTTTTTTTAATTGGTGGAAATATGATGGACCAATGTCCATGAAATTTTGTAATTTTTCCCATATTAATAATATCATCCTGGACCATGGAAAATATGTGTAATCTTTCCATTTCTGATGATGGTGCAGCCAAAAAATACGGGTTCCTTTTTTGAATATGTATATTTACAGTAGTTTAAAGAATCCAGGATTTTCAGTGTGGGACACTGTGATTAAGATAAGATGAGAAATACTTTATTTATCCCAAAAGTTGGGACGTTACTGTGTTAGAGCAACCAGTTAAGTTGGAAATACAAAAAAGTGACGACCTCAGGGAATCAGAATCTGACAGGATGCAATAAGGAGCTTAATTATAAAATGAGTGCAGGTATCGCGGTATGAGGTTTTAAATGAGGTCAGAGGTCTGTTTGCTTATCAGACTGATCAAAAAGCATCAACGGGTTTCACTCACTCACAGCTGATGTCAGCTGTCAGAAGTGATTGTAAACACAGCGATGCCTGTTCTGCTGCATGCTTTCAATAAACTGCTCCTACAGTATAACTTCCTCATGATGATGTCACGGGACTTTCATCTGTTAATGTTCGACACACTTTCTAGGTTTCACCATGAGAAAATTTCTCATGGTGAAAACGTCCGCGGCAGGAATTTTACACCGTGAGAAGATAAACAAGGAAATGAGATAAAAGGAGGAATTTCTTATCACGTGTTCAGTGTGTAAAAATTAAGCAGCGCACAAGCAGAAGTAGTTTTAGACCTGCAACATTTAATGTTGATATGAAACCAAAAAAACATGAATGGAATAAATTACGTTTGCACAAATATAAAATCTTAAATTTACAAAGAATAAAAATTTTAAATATTATACAAAACTCTTAAAACTGAGCAGATGTCTGTGTTGTTTAACAACATATTTGTCATTTACAGCAGACTCTCCAAGCTGGAGTTCACTGCACTATAAACTCTGAAGCGTTGCTGGTTGCTGGTTGCTGGTTGCTGGTTGCAACGCTCACATAGGACAGAGTTTGGTTGCTGTCGCTGCCGTGCACGGTCTCCTTAAAAAGCTCAGATGATCATCTGTTACTGCAGCTGTGAGCTGTGCTGATGGACCTTCTGGGCTTTAGTCCTAAAATGAGAACAGATGGAGTCACTTCTCTTGCTGTTTGCATCAAAATCAGAACATTTGCTCTTCACTTTGTTTCTGAAAATCTCACCTTAAACGATCAACAGCGTCCATCACCCACTTCAGAGCTGGATTGGCGCATGCTTTCCCCTTCTTTGTGTGGAAACTGCATTAAAAGAAAGCAATGAGTTTATATTTATACACCCACAGTAAACACTAATGTTGCCTCAAGTATTTTCTTTCTTTAAAGCAGCTGTTAAAATAACTTTAATGATGCTCACATGATGGCATCAATGGGACACATCTCCTTGACAGTCTGGACTGAGTACCCCTTGATGGCTGAAATTGGTAATCTGCCGGTCATATACCTTCGACAGCAGACACGATCAGCTGTGAAAGAAGAGAAAAGACGATTTTATTAAATAACAGAGTAAAATAATTATACATGTGATCAGATAAGAAAAAGATAAAATAAAAAAAAAGACAAGAAGGCAACAAGTACAAACCTGCTGCTGTGTTTGCAGTCAGACAAATAGCGAGAAGAGCGATCGCCACAACTTTGACTGAGATCATGTCTTCGTTTGTGTTGGCAGCAGTGATCCTGATGATGAAGCTGTCTCGTCTTCTCAGGTGGAGTCAGAGAGGTTGTGCTGGTCTGCAGATCACAGCAGCCTCATTTAAACCTGCATCAGAAGAAGAGTTACATCATCACAAAAAAACCCCGGCAGTTTCCTAAGTTTAAAAATAGAGGAACAGGCGGAACAGGTGGGAGGGGCTATAAATCCTCATAATCCACATAGTGTTTTGATTGTGGTGAAAATATAATAAACACGCGCGTCAAATGTGCATGCACATGTTTATTATTTCATAGATGATATCAGTTTAAAAAAAATCCCTCAGAGTATGAAAAAGTGCTCAGTGAGCAAACAAGTGAGGAGCTGTGACACTACCAGATATTATTGTTTTATATATATATAAAATTAATAGATAAATAAAGTAAGATATTATAAAATAAAAACTTCATATTTGAGAGGCTGGAACAATAAAAATATTTGGTATAATTTAAATGCTGAGTTTCTAAAATATAAATAATCAAGTATCAGTTGCCACTCTGGTGTATTTATTGTGGGACATTTTAATTTCTCAATATCATAGAAGACATAAATGCACAGAAATCTGTAGAGTAGAAGTGATTAAAGCTGCAGATAGTGTTATACAGTGTTGCCCTTTGACCTGTAATGAAGCTTAGGCATAGGTTCAATAAGGAAGATCTGAAATCACACACCTGCCTCCATTCCCAGGTGTTTGGCTGCTTCTCTAATTTACCCCACTCCCACTTTCCCCACGCTGACACTCATTTCTAGGCCAATCATCTTTCTGCCTGCCTTGCTTGAGCCACTCAGCTGAAGGCAGATACTGTATTGTGTCATACAGGAATTGTGTTATCACGCCCTGTAAGACAAAGACTCTGGCAAAACAGCAGTGCAACGCGGGGAGTTTCATGAGGTGTGGCTCCTCTTTGTAACTCTCAGCACCTTAAACACAAAAGACCTAAAAATAACTAATACAGTGTGTGATATTATGAGGGTGAGAGCTTTCATTGAAGAGCTCTGTGCTCTTGCTTGACATGGGCTACATGTGAGGTTGTATGGAGGTTCTTTTCTAGGTCACAGGAACTTTATTTATACCCAAGACCTAAGTATAAAAATATTGGGTATATTAAAAAATAAATAAACTTTCTATAACCTACATGAGAAGTTATTGCAAAAGGTACAAATGCGAAGGAACACCTGTGCGTTTGGGGCACTGAAATAGGTCATGATGCACTCATCGTAAGTGTAATTGCTTATCATGAAATTCCCACCATAACCGCATCATGTCTTATTTACATCATAGTATATATGTCCTTAGTGCCTAAGTATTTCTCTCTGCTCTACAAGATGAAATCCAGAGTCCTCAATCATCCGATGCTTCAGCAAGTTGAATCAGTCAAACTTAAGTGGGTATAAAACCAAATTATCTGTTTAGTGTCATTTCAGTTAAATGAATAAATAATAAAACGGGAGAAGTGCAGGCTTAAACTGTGCCAAGTTGCTGTGACAACAAGCCATCAGGAGACACGTAATGGCTAAAAGTGGATCTCAGCTTTGAGCAGAATCTTTAGTGTCTTTACTTTGTGTGTGTGTGTGGGGGGGGGGGGGGGGGCAAAGCG
>JAVDPK010002640.1:734111-751495 GCA_034780415.1 Cichlasoma orientale | reverse complement strand
TCTTTAAGACATTCCTGCAGTTTAACTAACTGATGTGTGTCATCTGGCTTCATGGACAGATAAAGCTGAGTATCATCATAACAATGAAAATGTATGCAATGCTTTCTAATAATACTGCCGTAGCACAGAACCCTGTGGAACACCATAATTAACCTTAGTGCGTGACAAAGACTCCTCATTTACATGAGCAAACTGGAGTCTATTAGATAAATATGATTCAAACCGCTTCAGCACAGTACCCTTAATACTTATGGCATGCCACAGATTTGGCCACAAAGAGATTCAAGATGAGTAATAAAGAAAAAAAGAATACCAAATGTCCTTAGAAGCTGCATAAAGTTCAAGCAAAATGACTAACGAGAGACGTAAGACAAAGACATCTTTCACCTGTGTAGGAGTGAGGAGCGTTTTCCATTCCTGGGCCCACAGTCGTGCGTTTGTCGGGCAGGCACTCAAACCAAAAAAGCAAATAACCTTTTATCGGCTTAAATGCTTACTGATCTATATATTCACTACAGCACCCAGATGTTCTCCAGATTAAAAAAAAAAAAAAAAAAAAGATGAATGATCAACAGGTTTCTACAAAATGATCCATTCACACAGAGAAGGTGGTATTATGCATTCACTACTTCAACCTTTATCACAAGAACAGGCAGCAGAAAAGAGAACAGCGCCACACTGCATGTGATAAAACATCACCCTCACCTTCTTTACTGCCAGACGTGCCGATCCCCTTCTTCCTGTTTTCTGCTTTCTTAGCCTGCCCTTTATTGGCATTATGCAGCACTGGGCAAATGCAAAAATCACCTAATAATCTCTTAATTTTTATTCTGACCATAAAATAGTTTTATTAAATCTCTACAAAAACTTCTTCACTGTTAGAATTTGCTACTTTAAGCTGGATGTATCCAATGACGACCTTTCCACAAAGCCTGCAGTTCACAGCCCCAGCAGTGGGCGGCAGTGCCCGCAGCACAGGAAGGATTCACTGCATGTCCCACCGGAAGAGCCTTTGTCGGCTTTATTTTCACCATTACGGTATGTCTGCCGTGGATATAACTGTTACTCATCACGAAATATGTCAAGCTGAGAGGAAGCCGCTGTGGTTATGAATATGAAACCGCGATAAGATGAAGCGATATGGAGATGCCAGTGTACCTGCAGCGCAGGCTAGCTGAAGCTAACGATGCTATCAAACACAATAAGAGCTACGAGGCGGCATGAGCTTAAAAGAGGAGCGAGGTAAGATGAATGCGCACACACACACGTTTCCAACCAGTAGGTGCATCTCTTTGTATACTCATGTAATTATATCAGAGCAAAAGCTAAAATGTGAGGGTGAATATCCCATAAAAACAGAGGTACCTCTGTCTGTGCACAGCTGCAGCATCTTTCCCCACGTCATCTATGCAGATTTCATGAATTTCCATGAATGTAGTTCATGTTTTGTTTTAAGGTGTAATGCAGGTGTGTACTGTACGTACATGCAGTGAAGATGGCCACTGATGCAGCAGGTATCCAGGCTGAAATACGCAGCGTCCATGAAAGAAGAGGGCAAGGCAGTGTGTGGAGGTCCAGCTCTGTTTGAGGACCCGGACTTCCCCTGTGAGGACTCCGCCCTGTTCTCTGGCAGCTCCACGCCTCTGGCCAGGCTGCAGGGAGACATCACCTGGCTACGCCCCCAAGTAAGCATGCCAAGTGGAAGTGCTGCAGGAAATTCCGTCTTGGTCATTGATTGGTTGATGTTGGTACGATTATGTCATGCAGGACTTTACATTTGTGGTCTAGTCACATTTTGCCTATTAACTTGTGCCACTTCTCACAGGATGAGGGGATTTCCCTTATCTAGTGGGTGACCTGATTATGAAGGATGCTCTAACCTATTGCTCATATCTCACTAAAACAAATATGTGTAATTAAAGTAAACTGCTCTGCTGTTTTAAGGCACATAAGTGTGTCTCAGGCTGACTTTATTTTAATTTCACACCTCAAGGAGATCTGCCAGTCACCAGCTCTCTTCCCAAGCAACATCAGTCTGGGCCACGCAAAGCAAGGCCTGTTGGGAGACTGCTGGTTCCTCTGTGCGTGCACCTTCCTGCTCAAGAACAAACAGCTTTTAAACAAGGTAACACAGAAAAGCCGTCTCATCATTGTGAATTTGATGGATTGTGTGATCCCAGCTCTGGTTTTGTTTTAACTCTGGAGAACGTTCAGCTACGTTTTTAATCGCCTTGTCTTTGGATACCGTGTAGGTTCTGCCTGAAGACCAGCCACAGTGGGGCGACAGCAGGTACAGGGGCTCCTTTTATTTTCGTTTTTGGCAGCAGGGACACTGGACAGAGGTGACCATTGATGACCGCCTGCCCTGTATTAATTCAGCTCTCTGCTTCTCACGCTGCCACTCCCCCTCTGCCTTCTGGGTTGCCTTGGTGGAGAAGGCCTATGCCAAGTAAGAAGCACAGGAATTTCCCTTTCTTATCTCTGAGTTTTATTTTGCAGGGGTGTAAAAATTCACGCTCCTCAGCTCTAGGTGAGGAGCGTGAATTTCCCCAACAGCTGGGTGCGTAGGGGCGGTCTAGGGGCCTCCGAGGCTGATGCTGACTACTCTCCTCGGTTACAAGCTCTTTCCCGCCTCTTTTATGCTTATCGCTTCAAGAGCCGATTGTGACCTTCCAGGTGAAAAACGTGTCAGGCCCGACTGTGTCCGCTTATCTGCAAGATCCATTTTAAATTGTCATTTAAATGTCGGATTGTCCGATAGGCCGCTGCTGATTGGTTCAAGCAGAAAACAGTGTCACAGAACGGCCAATCACGCATCACCTTAATACAAAGCACGCGGGAGCACATGGCAAAATTTTTCAATACAGCAACCCGCCTCTGAGGATTTACATTTGTGTGCTCATCCGGCATAACCAGCTGATTCCTGGTGGGGATTTCCCATTCATAAAGGTTGCTGTGAGGTGCGCTGTACACAGTGATGTGCAAGCACGATTTCTCACTCTTGTTAATGAAGGTTTAAGGTTGGTAAATATCCAGGACCGAAGACTGAACCAAAAGATCTGTTGAGAAAAGTTCCCTGTCCCTTTGATCGTTGCAGGCTTCATGGTTCATATGAGCGGCTGTGGGCCGGGCAGGTGTCCGAGGCCCTGGTGGACTTGACTGGAAGCCTAGCTGAGCGCTGGAGCCTGGGTGACTTTGGTTCTGAGGAGAAGCAGCAGACAGAACAGGACAGTGACCAGTTCAGGAGGAGAAAGCTGGAACTGAACCTTCTGAACCCTGTGAAGGATGACTGTGCACTCAGCTGCTCCACTCACAGCACGCCTGGAGGTCAGACAAGTGTCAGTTTATCGATCATACAGTGAGCGATGTGCCACATCACCCGCTGACCTTCTTGTCTGTTTCAGGACTCACTGAGCTGGATCAGTACCATGCTTTGACTGTCATGGAGTGGCTGGATGTGAAGAAGGTGTCAGGGGGTGAAGTACGGCTGCTCAGAATTAAAAACCCTTGGGGAAGACGCTACTGGGGAGGAGCCTGGGTATGGAGGTGTGTGTCTATTGAAGAGTGTGCAGCCTCAAAAGCAGCTTTGCTGCATCCCAGTATCTGCCATCCTGACCTGTGGATTTGAAAGTGGTTAAACCAGATGCTTCAAACTACATGACGAGCTAATTTGCTTAATATTTGCAACATCACTGAGCTGATGAGATTTTTTTTCAAGACTTTAAAGCAGAAAAATTAAGATAGGCTAAAGAGACTCTAACTAGCTTTTGAATTGGTGTGCATTCAGACGTCCTTGCAGATTGTGTATTTAAAAAATGATTTTAAATTGTAAGGTTAAGTTGGTTTATTGTGTTTCAGGTGTTCCAAACTTGTGTGTTGCCTACAGGGAAGCTGCAGAGTGCCCTCTAGTGGACAAACGATGCAATGTCAATGCTCGTAACATAGTTGAGGGGTGTTCCTCACATCTCTTCTTTACTTTTTTTAATCTTCTTTCATTGGCCAATAGATCGGCCTGTCGATAAACTGGTCAGGCTCTACATAAAGAGATTCATTAGGTTTGGCAGCACTGGCAAAGCTTTATAATTTCAGTCACAGGCATTAAGTATAACTTATGTCTTGAAGGTGTTTTATATCTCAAAATATTACCTTGATTTGGACTTTCATTCAAAAACATTATGGGGCAGTCTAGACAGTCAGTTTCATCCTCTGTTCTCAGTTAATCTTTATTTTTCGCTCTCTGCAGTGGAGCGGGTTGGGGTTCTGTTGCCCCTGATTGTGCTTCAGAGCTACAAACCAGGGTGGCAGAGGGTGAATTCTGGTTGGACGAGGCTGAATTTATGTCCCAGTTTGATGACGTCACAGTGGGGTATCCCATCAGCGAAGAAGGATACTTAAAGAGCATTTATACTGGTATTCCCTCATTTTGTTAAAAAAGGTTTCTGGGCTCAGATTTTACCCCTCGGTGCCCGTGTTTTAACCTGTCGCCGCTCCGCTCTGGCAGGAAACCTGCTGACACACAGTCATCAGCTGGCTGGCCGCTGGGTAAAAGGCCAGTCTGCTGGCGGTAGCCGAAACTGCAGCAGCTACAGCAGCAACCCCAAGTTTTGGCTTAAAGTGTGTGAGAGAGGAGAGGTGTTGGTGTCCCTGCTGCAGCATCAAAAATGGAGAAACACAGAAAAATCTGCACAAACCCCGCTCGAGGACAGCAGCACCACGAAGCACCAGCATCACCAGGCTATCGCTCTGCACCTGTGGAAGGTTCGTCCCATCATTTGGTGTGTGTGTGCGCTCGTGCGGCTTTCTGTCGCTTTACTCAAAGTATATTTTCGCTAGGTGGAAAAGAAGCGTTTTAATCTGAGCCGGGTGTTGAACAAACCTCCTCGCTCTTCTACTCACTGCCATGCCTACGAGAGAGAGGTGGTTCTCCACGGGCAGCTGGAGTCCGGATACTACCTTCTCATCCCCAGCACCTACCAGCCGGGAGCCGAGGCCCGCTTTCTCGTCAGGGTCTTTTCCTCCTCTTCCGTCTCCCTCAGGTAAAATAGTCTAATAGGCGGTGAGAGTCAGTGACTGAAACATGCATGTTTTTTCACACGTTTCTGATTGTTTTTGCACCATATCGAAATTGCTGTCATCCTCAGTGCCCTGAAAAGCCCAGCACCCGCGCTGCCTTTAACAGCAGACAGTGAGTGGGAGACGAGCAGCATCCGCGGCTCGTGGGTAGAGGGAAGCACGGCTGGAGGAAGCAGGAACTTCCCGTCTCACTGGCAGAACCCCCGCTTCCCTTTTACGGTTTCTGATGATCCATCAGGTGTTAACATCAGGATTACGCTGCACCAGAGCCGCCCTGACACGGATCTGCACCCTATTGGTTTCCACATTTATAAGGTCAGTGAACTACAAAGGGAGAGTATCAGTTTTAGCTTAAGTTAATTATTCTGAGGTAGAGTTTATCCACTAGGATAGATTGCTCTGCAGACACACAGTGATCTTAAATTATTTTTTTTCCTGCTTTTAACAACATAACTAGGTACCAGAAGGGCAATCTGAGGAGACGATATCCAGGGATGAGGACCCTGTGGCCAGCTGTGTCCCTCACTGTTACACGCTGGAGGCCAGTCTGGCCTGTTCACTTCCTCCGGGGGCTTACACCATCGTGCCGTCCACCTATCAGCCCGACCGTTCCGCGGGCTTCACTCTGAGCCTGGCTCGCAGAATACAAAGGTTAGCCGTCATCAGTCGGGCAGGTATTTTATAGGTAACGGCAATCGTTTTGGTTCTTATCGGTGTGTAACTGTGAGAAATGATGCAGCTCTGTGTGTTTGTTTCAGGAAAGTAGTGAAAAGCCGGGAAAGGCTCGGGAAAGCCGTTCAGGAGGTTGGTGCATTTGAGTTACACATTGTATTATGCAACACGATTTGTTTTTTTTCTTTAGAGTTTGGATTTTTTTTTCATTTCTCTTTTTTTTTTATAGTTTCTGAAAGTTGAAGAATTGTTCCTCTTTTCTCAGCGTCCGTCATTCGGACTTTTTGTCCATTCTCCTCTGACCTCTGGCACCAACGAGGCATTTTCACCCAGCGAACTGGATATTTTCTCTTTTTCAGACCATTCTCTATAAACTCTGTAAATGGTTGTGTGGGGAAAATCCCAGCAGATCAGTTCCTGAAACACTCAGAGCGCCAACAACCACGCCACGTTCAAAGTCCCTTAAATCACCTTTCCTCCCCATTCTGGAGCTCAGGTTGACCTTCGTAGGTCATCTCGACCGTGTCTGCATGCTTAAAGTAACAGTTGGCTGATTAGATATTTCTGTTAACGAGTTCAGCAGGTGCCTCTGAGTGTAACTACTTTCACAGCTGTCGAGAGCCTTCAAATATATGCAGAGAAGACTTGAAGGAGGAAGGTTGTGACAGATCAGCGTCGGGCCGAATGTGAAATCTCTTCATCTTTTCCTGCGTAACGGAGCGGAAATAATGGCTGGAAATTAGTTTCTGACGAGCATCACGGCGTCACAGTGACGATGACCTTTAACGATTTTAATTGTAAGATGTCCGGCGCTGTGGCCAAGAACTTTTTGCAAAGTAACGGCGACCTTTAGCCACCGAATTCTGATCCATTTGTCCTGAGGTGCAACAAATGTCGGTGCCAGTGATGAAATCGCTTTCACATACACATAAAAACCAGCACTGAAAGTAAGGAAATTTGTGTTTCTTTGTTGTAATAATGCTTCTTGGCAGCACATCGTTGGGAAGCCTGTTTGTTTCCCTTTAAATGATGCCACGGATGTGAGGAAAACGCATCTGTGGGTTGAGCAGCAGAGTCGAGTATGTGGGCTGCACCCTTTAAGAGTCGTTACAACAAAGAAATAATCGACCAAACACAAATTTCCTCACTTTTTGTGGCGATTTTATGCATAATTACAACTTGTTAACATGCCGCATATTTGCATGACTTACTGACCACAAATGTCTGATTGCGGTCAGAAGATGGCAGCACTCGGTAATCCTTCTGTCTCTGTGTGTACGGCAGGTTTCTCACATCTCTGTGATGCGGAGTTAGGTCTCTGGGGCTGTTGCTGCTCTACTAACATCAGCTTACCTCCGTCTGCCTTGTGGCCCACGAAGAAAGAACCAGTTCTGCCGTCGACCACAGAGATCATGTGTGTGTGCGTTTGTGTGAGCATACATGTACGTGTTTCGTGTGGCTGAGAAGGCAGGCGGTGGGAATCCAGAAAAAAAAAAGTCCTTTATTCTGAACCACTGAGGCTCTGAGTTGATGGGCAGCTACACGCTTGTCGGCGATTAGGACATCAGAGGTTGTCGGTGGGCTGGGCTGCTAATGAAGTATGACGGGACTGGCTGGTGTAAACAAACAGCCGCCACTGAAGAAGGCCGCCGCCGCTCTTGCTCATTCACTCACTGGTGCGCCTGCCGGCCCAGAACAAAGGGCCCTCTCATGAAGGTCCTCACAGAGGCACAGGGGGCAAGGGGCGAGGGGATGGTCTGTCGAAGCAGGGCCAACCAAACCACACCACACCATACCGTGCCATACCATCGCAGAGCTTTCCTGCCATCCCTCACCCCCTGACTTCAAATACACAAACACAGGGGGGTTCTTATCCACTAACCTGCTATAATTCTGACTTATCCTTAAGTCAGACTGGACCAAAAGAAGTCCATCCTCACCCTGTGGCTCCCCCTTTTTTTTTTTTTTTTGTCCCCCACACTCAGTCCAGCTCTGCTTGGACCTGAGCACAGCTACTGTTTGAAGTTGCCGCCAGAACAGATTACAAGCAGAGGGATGGCGAGGGATGAAAGGAGAGATGCGGCACATCAGAGGAAGCCGTTTGCTGTGATGAAGCCGCCACTTTTGTTTGTGATGAGGCTGCACTTGTGTGGCGGTGTGTGCCCGCACATACGTCTGTGCTGAAGTCACAGGGTTTCTGATTATTCAGCTGAGTCAGCAGACTTTTAAAAAGCTATAATTAACAGACCAGAGTGGTACTAATGTGTATTTATTATGTGTGAAAGTTCTGAAACTTGAAGAATAAAATGTTAAACATCTTTTATTGGGATTTTTTTTGCTTCATATTTGCATTTTTTTTTTAAATTTTGCTTAGTGCACATTTTAAATGAGTAAAAATGAATGGGTCAGGTTAAAGACGTGGCTCACCTCTGACCTCTTCGTGCTCATCACCACCATCGACACACGGCATGCGCGTCCACTAAACCGCTGTCGTGCGCGTCGCCGTCAGTTGCTGCGGAATTCGGGAGGCTGTGGTCGGACTCCGAAAAGACTCCTACCTAGAAAATAATGAACAACAAATTTGACGCGTGAGTATTCAAAACGTGACGCCGAGTATCCAGAGAGCGGTCTCCATGTCGCTGCTGTAAATTCACCGGGGAGGGTAACGTAAACTGGAGCTGGTTTGCGTGTGAGAGAGAGAGGTGTGTCAGCTTTATTAGATATTGTTCTGCATGAATTTCGGTTATAAACCCACATGAGAGCCGGGCCAACACACAGAGGCTCGTTCTAAAGGAAAGGGAGCAATAACAGCTACTGAATAGTGGGTCATAATGAAGAATTTCATGTGGTGTTTGCTGTTAGCTTAGCCTGGCGTCAGGCGGATAGGCCTCGAATCCCCGGTGTGGTAGTTAGTGAGAGGCGGAGAAAGGCACGTGGAACCTGGGCACAAACTAGACTCGTATGGGCTTAAAATAAAGGAAGATACACACTGACACTCTGAGTCCTTGTTGTTAGTGAGGGCAGTTTAAGTGGAGCTATGCGTGATTTTTGCACCATAATCGGTGTGCATGTTTGCAGGCCACAGGAATAAAGTACATCAGATGCAGGTTTATTAGGTTAACTTGGCTTAAACTAATATAGTCCAGCAGCCATGCATCACCCTCCATTCGTCAAGGTTATAGTTTACGTTCAGTATGCTAAATATAGATAGTTGTCGCTGTAATATAGTTTTAAATCCAACAAATTATAGATGACAAAAATGACAGGTTGATTTAAAACTCTCTGAAAACAGTTTAAATAACAGGTGAAATTTTTATGAAAGTACAGTTTGTGTCAAGGCTGTTAACCGATAATAGATCAACAGTTAAAATAGTGATTGTGTGACAATTTTTTTTTTTTGCATCGGTTCCTGTGTTTTCCACTGAATTTAGTCTGAAAGATGACGACAGCGGAGACCACGACCAGGACCAAGGCTCACCGAAAGACGGTGAGAAGGAAAAAAATGAAGATGAAGACAAGGAGCAGAACGCTTCGAAGAAAAGGGTGAGCGGATTAAAGTGTGACACAGATGTGTTTGCGGTTTGGCCCGTCATTTGTTGAGCAAAGACACAGTTTCTGTACTTTTGGTTAGTTTGAGAGCTGAAAATGGGGGACTGTGTATAAAAATGTCAGTCCTTCTCAATCAGTTAATGCACTACTTTTGTTAAACCCCTTGAATTAAAGCTGAAAGTCCACACTTCAGTCATGTACTGACCTTTCCCATTTAAAATCCACTGTGGTGGTGTACAGAGGCAAAAATACAACAACTGTGTTTTTGTCCAACAGATTATAGTCCTAACTGTATTTATAATTAATATGTTATATAAGTCACTCCCTCGTCCCAGCAGATGGTGGTGCCAGGGGCAGGAGAGCACCCTCTCCAGTACAACTACACCTTTTGGTACTCCAGACGCACCCCAGGGAGACCAGCCAGCACTCAGAGCTACGAACAGAACATCAAACAGATTGGCAGCTTCGCCTCGGTCCGTCACTCCTCATCACATCTTTATATGGCATGGAATCGGAGGGGATACACTTATTGCTTTTGTTTATCTCCATACGCAGAACTACACACACTACACGAAGACCCTCATGACTAATTTTCCACCATTTGTTACACGTATCCATCCCAGGTGGAGCAGTTCTGGCGTTTCTATAGTCACATGATCCGGCCAGGCGACCTGACTGGTCATAGTGACTTCCACCTCTTCAAAGAAGGCATCAAACCCATGTGGGAGGTGAGCACACTGGCTAAAAATCCTGCATTTGCTTTGGTCATTTGGCTTTGTACTTGAAAGGCCTGTTCTGAAATTGTGTATCTTTAGGATGATGCCAATAAGATGGGTGGGAAGTGGATCATTCGTCTGAGGAAAGGCCTGGCGTCTCGATGCTGGGAGAACCTGATCCTGGCTATGCTGGGGGAGCAGTTCATGGTAGGAGAGGAGATCTGTGGGGCGGTGGTGTCAGTACGTTTCCAGGTAAAACCATCAGCAGACGCACGCTGGTTGCACACAGTCACCAATTGCATGATCTTCTAATGCTCATACATGCCTCCTCTTTATGCCGCTTGTCCCCAGGAGGACATCATCTCCATCTGGAACAAAACAGCCAGTGACCAGGCGACCACTGCCCGCATCAGAGACACCCTGCGCCGAGTCCTCAACCTGCCCCCCAACACCATCATGGAGTACAAGACACACACTGACAGCATTAAGTATGTATGTCTTCGCATTTTTTTTTATTTCTTCTCTAGCTTTTCTTTCTCTTCAACACTGATGTAAATGTGCATGAGGCAGTGTGAGAGTGCGCTTCCATGTTTCTTTTTATGGCATATTTTTGACATGCTAAATTGATAAGATGGGCTTTTGATAAGTTAGATTTCCATTCTGTCAGCTGTGAAGAATTTTTTACTATTACTGTAAATGAAATCTGTTTGGATTTTAAGGAGAAATAACAAAAACACAAATATCAAAATCCTTTTTTTAAATTTTATTGTTTGAAGTATTACTCCAAATTGAAGTATATAACTGTACACACAGGTACATATCCATGTACCTATATCATTTTACACCTACACATACACGCCCATGTTTGTCTATTTGTTCATTTATAAAAAAAAGACTGAAAAAATGAATCCTATTTAGCTGATCACCGCGGTTTCCCATTGCAGTCTTCGTCTTGAGTCAATATTCCTCTAATATACAAGACTGACTGTTGTCATCCTTCTCAAAAACCCAGTGATTGAAAAATCTTGGCTAGTTGTGTGTTGCTGGTTGTGTTCTTGTAACTTGTTGCGCTTTCCCCATCTGAGTGCTGATGTTTCTCAAGTAAAATGTTCTGGTCAGAAGGCAGCGGTAAAATTTTGAGTTGATAGATTGTTTTCCCCTTGCACATCATCATGTATGTGGTGGTATGCTCTCTGTACAGCTCTTTCATCCACGTGTTTATTAAAACCTTCTGCTTATAAGGGGCAGCCAGTCAAAAGTAAGGCTCGAGGAAGCTAAAACGGCTTCTTTCAGGCAGGATTATTTTGAACTCTGAGTCATGCAAAGCTACTGTAGTAAAGTCCAAGGATAAAAATACATCCCATTCATTCCAAAATAGTGCTTATCCATCTTTATAATATCAAAAATTACCTGTTATTAAAATTTTACAACTGCTATTTCTGTACTTCAGCAGCTTTAGCTGTGTATAATAAAAAAAATCTGGCATTTAAAAAAAAAAAAAAAGATAACTATGAATGCAACTTTTTTTTTTTCATCTTATTGATGCAGGTGTGATCCTCCTATGAAAGTACTAATAATTTTATGTACTTTACTGCGAATGATAATTTACTGCATCCTCCTCTGTTTGCAGAGCTTGGGAAGACTTCCATGGTCTGGTGAATGCTAGCGGTGGACGTTAGCCTCCTCACAGAGATACTCGGCGAAGAGTAAGAACTGCTGCTGCAGGAACAATGTGGTTCTTCTCCCACGTGCTTTGTCTTCTACTGATGTTGTACCTGTTTGTGGTGTGCAGGTGTGTGCGTACGGGATGTGTTGGGGGACGCTGAGTCCAGAGAAGGGCAGCTCTGCGTGGATTGGCACTGTGTAATACGAAGACAGAGCAAAAGTCAGGGCCAGAGGCCAGAGGACCGTTGGGTCTTTGTGTCAAATTGGAAATGAACAGAAAAGCCTTTCAACAGAACTCTGAACCACGTTGAAGAGAGAGGTGTTTTTAATCAGCTGGAAGAGGGAGAAAATCTACAGCTTTTTCTTTTTTACTTTTTTTTTCTTTTTCTTTTTTTTTAATGCAAGTTGTAACATCTTCTAACCAGTGAGTGACTGGTGTCGGCTGGTCTGGTCATGAGCTCTCAACAAAGTGTACTTTAAATACAACAAAATCAGTCTGTTTTACTATATATGATTTTATTGCTTAACGTGGCATTTCACCTGCTGTTAAAATAGGTGTGCTAATCAGTTTTATTGGGACTCGCACAGGGTTATTATAATACAGTGCTGGATTTTAACTACAATTCCTCTGGTCATTTTGAACTAGAACAAATATATTAGTGTTGTTCAAAAACAATCTACATCAAAGATCACTTAATTGAAGTATTTTTTAAGGATGAGGACCATCCTGTGTTGGGCAGGTTTCTGTAACCGGCATCTTTAGAATGAACTGCCAAGCTGCCTAAATCACTGTGCCTGGCCTCAAGCCCGGCCGGAACCAGGTTTCCCTTCCCTTCTTTTTCCTTTGTTTACCCCGCCTTTAAAGAATCCAAGGGAAGGGTTCTGCTTTAATGTCAAAGGTGTATAGGAGTCCTGAAACACTGACATTCACTCCTTTTCCATTTTGTAGTCAAAGAAAATGGGGCCCAGGGTCTGTTACAGTTTCTGTCCTGGGGAGCTTTTTTTTTTTTTGTTTGTTTGTTATAAACTGTGTCAAGAAGGAGCCTACAGTTTGTTGAAAAACTGTAATGTTGCCCTTATTTGTTAGTGTGATGATGGATGCAGGTGTGTGTGTGTGTGTGTGTGTGTGTGTGTGTGTGTCGAAAGTGAGGAAGCACTGCTGGATGTACACCTGATGGATTATAGCAATAAATGGTAAATATGCATCTGCTGCTAAAGATGGTTTAGTGCCAGTTTTCTTTCTTCAATGCTGGAGCTGAAGCCGTGGCGTTTATCACAAACTGAGCTTCTCTTCCCACTCAGTTTTGTTTTAGTACACCTTCGAAAGTGACGGGAGCATTGGTGCACGTTGGTCTGCAACACGTGATGTGGCTGCCGTGCCTTGGTAGATGTAGTCCACTTTAATGCAGTTTGGCTGCTCAACTCATCTCAAAGAACATGTGATTCTGCAGAGAAGTCATTCAAACAGATTAGATACAATGTTAACTTTTCTTTTTTATTAATGTTTGTAATCCACGACGACTTTTTGAAGTCTACATTTATGGCATCTTCAGAGAGAGAGGAAGTATGCACACATCAAGATAAACCTTTCTAGGTGCCAGACAAAAAAAAAAAAGTGAAAAGCTCCTTTTGAGTCAAGACTTCAACAATTATAATCTAATATATTACAGTGTAACTAACTGGGACCATCTTTTTATACTGGAGCGCTGATTTCCAGTTGGTGTACGATGACCCCAGGGTAGAGGTGTCAAACATATGGCCTGGGGGCCAGAACCAGTCTGCCAATCCAGACCACGTGGATGACTTTGGAATATGTGGGGTGGGGGTGGGGTCAAAAATGTGGGTGCAAATTTTCTTATGCTTCTTTGTCAGTTAAAGATTGAAGAGAGTGAAAATAGGACAGCAACCTCCTCGCAGCTGGGAAAAATAGTTGGTTCCCCGGTATTGCATTGAATTTTTTAGCATTTGGCAACTGACTCCAGGTGGCTGCGGTGACCAGGTCACCCACAGGTGGGGTGTGCAACACCCTCAGCCTCCCATCAGGCAACCACTTTTGATCACAAGGTGATTGAACTGATTCCCGGGTGAGAGGCAGCCTGTGTCCAAACAATTGCATTGAATTGTGTTATAACTAACATGTTATAACATGTATGACACGTTAACATTGCATGTAATTACATGTAATGACCTATAGCTGCTTAATTAGTGATTTTGAAGACACCAGCTGACCAACTTCAAAACAGCCACTAGTATGGTTAGACAAATGAAACTGTTAGCTAACCATACTGGATAAATGGGTGAGATGGCCATCTAAAACTATGAGTAAAATGGGAAGTCACTAATATTATGGATAGGAATTAAAATTGTTAAATAAAAGGTAGGTAAAAGCATGGATACACAGATGAAACTGTTCTCATTGGTAAGCTATTTTATGGATAGACCATGGGTGAGAGACTATAACTGATAAATGATAAGCTGAAAGTAGTCTAATGTAACTGTACTAGGGTGGAGGCTTTGGGCACACAGAGCACTTTCAGATTTACTCATATTGTGCGTGACAACAAATCGTAGCAACAGGCTTTAGAAAGGTGTGTGTGCTTACCAACAGGAAGGTGGCTGCGAGCAGAACGAGTTTGGTGTGTGACTCCATATTGAGTGGAACTAGAAGATGGAAATATTTTACAAATGGTGGGATTTTTCTAAGCAGATATTTTTACTTTGCTATAAGTACTGAAACAAAGCCATCATTAATAATATAATTATTATATAATGTAATAATTATAATTCAGAAAATACACTCACTGATCACTTCATTAGCCACACCTGTCAGCCGCTTGTTGCACGAATATCTAATCAGTGCTTTTAGGCATGCAAGCATGATCAGGACAACCTGCTGAAGTCAAACGGCATCAGAATGGGGAAGAAAGGTGGTTTCAGTGACCTTGGTTGTTGGTGCCAGACAGGCTGGTCTGAGCGTTTCAGAAACTTCTGATCTGCTGGGATTTACTCACACAAGCGTCTGCAGGGTTTACAGAGAATGAAGAGTGAGCAGCAGTTCTCGGGGTGAAAATGTCTTCTTGATGTCAGAGAACAAAACGACTGCTTTGAGCTGATGGGAAGGCAACATTAACTCAAATAACCACTCGTTACAACCAGGGTATGCAGAGCACGTCGAACCAAAAGGGGGTCCAACCTGTTACTAGCAAGGTGTACCTAATGAAGTGTCCAGTAGTTCAGTGCCATTCCTTAGCTGTTTGGTAAATGTACAAATCCGGTCTGAAGGGCGTTAATAAAATTCATCTTGGTTCAACTTAAACTTTGAGGACAAGCTAAATAATCTGTGGCATCCTGTTAAAGAGAAATTGAAATGGAAATTACTGCAGTAGAACTCACCCTCCAACCCAAAATATTCGTGGTCCATGTTACGGTCATCATTGAAGCCGGGCCACTTCTTCCATATTGTGCCTACTTCCTCACCAATGTTGGAGACAATCTAGTGTGTAATTTAAAGCCACGTGAAAACACTGCTGCAGTATTACACCTATATAGATATACTTTTATTATGACATAAATATTCCTACCTGGAATTGTTGATTGGAGAAGCAACGGCATGGACAGCAGGAGCCCTGGATTCTGATGGTAGATGCTCCCGCTGAATCGCACACCTCCAGGAGGGGGGTAAACATGCTCCACCTGAAAACACGTTCACCAGCACAGCAACTCGGTAACGGCGCATTAAGCATCCTGGCAGACACGCCGGCCGGCGCTTCACAGAGCGGCCCAGCCCAGCCTTGATGCTCGACTGATTACATTTTCAGCTGTCATGATTCCGCAGCGCCGAAACAATTGGTTGCTCGGTGTCAGGAGGGTTCAAACTGGGACGTGCTTTATTCGAGCACAACTGAGAGAATATTTATACCAAGTCGAACTCTGGTCACTGAAACCTCTGCCAGGCCGGTCCTAATTGGGCACAGCTTCACCGAGTGTTGCTTCTGGAAAACTAAATTCGACACACAAAGACACCCCCGCTAACCCTGGAGTCAGATTTAGGCCAGATGAAGAAGGAAGTATTTTGGGTTGACGACAGAAGAGCTGTGAGCCTGCCATGCCTCTCATTGGCCAACATTCCCATTAGGTAGGATGTCGCATTCCTTCCCTACGAGCCCATGCCAGTTTTGTCGGTGCGTTTCTGAGCAGACAGCTGTGCTGTGCATTAACCATCCCAGGTTTGTATTACACCCAGGCTTTTCAAACAGTGAAAGCCCCCACTGCTATTTACAGACGGGTATGGGCATCTAGGGTGGGCCAGTGTGACCCGAGGCCTTGAGTGACATGGAAAAAGGCTCGCATGTGAAGTTGTTTAGTCTGAGAATGTAAAATGCTACTGTTGCAATATTTAGGTGTTTATTCACCCAAATAAATGTTCTAATTAAAATCATCCACAGACCAAGTGCTTGCTCAAAAAAAGGGGGGGGGGGTTGCCTGATTTAGTGCAGAGAAAACAGGTGATACTGTTGTCTGTCCGCTAGTGCAATTGCTGCAACCTAAGTTTTAATGTGACCACATAAATTCAGTTTATCAGATTTGGCAGAGCCCTTACAACAACAAGGAAACAAACTCCCTGCTGAATAATGCTGGACAGTAAATTATTACTCGCCTTTCCTGCCAGCTTCAGATCAGCTGCCTTTAGCAGGAAGATATTTGTATCAAGGCAGGAACAATAGAGGCATTTCCTACCTCTGGTGTACGGTGCCAATGAGTTGTTTTTGAGGCGCGTAGGCTCTCATTTCCATCAGGCAGCAGCCGAGGCAACAGGCATCCACCCCGAAGGGCCTTTCAAAATAAAAGACCTGACTGCCCTCACTGTCAAAGCCCTTCAGGGAGCAGGCCCGAGCTGGACCACAGCACTGGAGACACACACAGGAGCTCTCTAAAAGAAGGGAGAGGTGAACAAATGCTGAGAATACACCAAAAACATCATTCGTTAGAAGAGTACGACACATGTAGGTGAACGGGACGAGAACCTTCCACAGCCACGCATTGCTGTGACCTGCTGCCTCCTGTAGTGATGCTATAGATCCTCCTAGAAACACACTGTGGACCTGCAGTCAGGATACAGTATTTTCTTAAAACACACACATCTGTGCAAGAATGCCATTTTCCACAAAGAAGAAAGTACCTCTACTCACCTTGTAGCTCTGGCTTAGCAGTGATCTGAATCTCAGTGGCAGTTTCCAGCACAGACATAAAATGTGATCTCACTGCACTGCCCGTCTTCTGGTTCTCCTTCTCCGGCCTGTTCAGCATCACTGATTCTCCATTCTCCTTCTCAGCAGTCTGGCCCGAGAGCTGCTCCTCAGATTCCGAGCCAGGAGGCGTTTGGTGGGATTTGGATAGAGGGCTTTGAGTCTGGCACTCACAGGAAGGCCCGCAGCGATTGGGGAAAGCCCTGAAGATCACGCCAATGTGCTTCTCTCGCTCAAGTCGGCCAAAGGGAAGAGGCTGATTGGTCACTGCCGACATGGTCTCAAACTGAAAAATCAATCAAATCAATTCCCAATAACTTGGGATGCTGTGTAAACTTATAATAAAAACAGAATGAAACTGTACCATTTTAAGAAAACTGCAAAGATGGCAGCAGCACATCTCAAAAAAGTTGGGACAGGTTCATATATTCACTGAGGTGGTTTTCTAATCTCGGTGGAGAGC
>JAVDPK010002640.1:714808-726330 GCA_034780415.1 Cichlasoma orientale | reverse complement strand
CACACACACACACACACACACACACACACACACACACACACACACACACACACACACACACACACACACAAAAATGCTCCCATGTGATGCTCCGTCTTTAACTTTGGTTACTTCTTTTTTTTTTTATTCCCATGCATTCTTTGGTTACTATTAAAAGTGCTTGATGTACATTTAAAACACCTGATTTAGCCTCTGGCGTCCTCATTAAACACACATATTGGGACCTGCTGTGAAAACAATGTCATAATGTTGTTTCAGCTTCCAGCTTTGTTTTTCTTCAATAGGTTTGGTTGGTGATTCTATAAATAAGCATTTTGTGCCTCGTTTACCCTGAAATAAATGCTCAGAGATGCATCGTGATGGCTGCCTAACCGTGGGTCTCCAAGGACTCTTGAGGAGGAAGTTCATCTATGAGGGTGGGCGCACTCACTTGTTCTCCAGGACGACGTCAGGGAGCCAGATGCTTTTGGAGGGGACACGCAGACTAGAGTTGATGTTCCCATACAGAGCTGACCTGGGCGGCTGGTCCCACCTGAGCCTGTAGTCACACCATGTCTACACACAGAAACATCGTGGGTTTGACTGTAAATACTATATAAACTGGCCAATATTGGAAAGCAGCTACAAAAACCCCAATTAGATCAGATGAAGTGTGTAAAATTACCATCTCTATCCAGACGTTGGTGGTCAAGGCCTCCTCCTTTTCATTCTGAGGAGACAGTTTATTAAAGTTTAGGTCAAAGGTCTACGCAGCCGCAGACATTAATCGTACTCACCAGGCTGAGCTTCACTCACCAAAGAGATGAGGTTGGTGAGCGTCATCTTGATGGAGACCTTTGTGATGTCTCCGCTCTTCTCTATGGGCCGAACGTTCTTGTTGTAACCCTTCATCAAATCCTTAAAAAGCTCCCTTTCAAGGTTGGCTCCCGACACTGTACGCAATTCACAGCGGTCAGAAAAAGAAGCCATGAGCAGCCACTGCAAAGGGACCCGATTTAAAGGGTCAGTCTGAGCATTTTTTTTATAGCATGTATCCAATCCAAATTTTGATCTCATCTCTTATATAATCTGCTCATCATAAGGAGCGTCTGTTCTGTTTGTGGAGAGAGCTGGATCATGTCTTCTGTGATGTTTGAGACAATAACCCTGATGATGTCACAGCGATGTCAGCAGGGTCGCCATGGGTTCTGCTTGTGAATTGTTGACAAATAGCAGGATGAACGCAGTGAGGAGGTATCGGCGCTCGATTAAAGATGCAGGATTCAGAAAGATTAGGAATCTTCTGCCTCAAGCTTTAATATTTTAATTCTCCGTTCACTCCCCGGCACTGCTGAGATGAGCTTTCACGCATGAATATTTTTTATTAAAAATTTAATTTAATTTCTAGGAGAAACTTGATTGTATTAAATGAATAAATAAATGATTAAGACACAGAAATAAAGAAGAAAAATGAAGTACAAGCTGATTAAAGAAAGTTGTTTCTTGTCTTTGTGTTACGTTTTTAAGCGTAGTGTTGCGAGCACGTCCTTTGTAGTTTAGTTTGTATCTCATTAAAGACGTCGTGGTCGCACGGGTTATTAAACCGACTGTTGAGACTGAATAATCAGGGATGATCTTCTGTGAGTTTTCGAACAAAATTTGGAAAACCCTTTTTATTTCCAATTAATTTAATTATTTGATGACACGATAGGCCAAAAAACCATCAATGCATAAAAGATTATCATTACAATTTGCTAATAAAGTGTGGGGAAAAGAACTAAAACTGTAGTTAAAAACAATTTCAAAGTAAAAGCAGCATATCTAAATTATTAGCTTTAATTGCCTAATCAGAAAACAATGTTGTAATGACTATTAAAAGCTATATTTTATGAAAATAGCCAATTCACTTTTTAAAATTTTAGTTACCAGACTAGTAATAGACTGTGGAGCAGAGAACACACACAGAAAGTAAAACTAAATGTTTTACTTACTTGCAGTCAGTATTAGGAAATATCCTACACTGCTAATAAAAGCATTTTATCTCTAAGTAACATCTAAGCCGTGTGCCACTTGGAAAATGCCGCATCTGTTTAATCATGATCTCCAGTCCAAAAACCCAGACATGACAGATTCACCCCACTGCGACCAAATCACCTCAAACTAACAAGATATCCAAACGACTTGTGTCACACTCTGCAGCGGCTCCTCGTTCCTACCTGTGGCAAAAATCATCAGCACTCCTACAGAGAGAGACAGCGAGCACGGAGGTCCAAAACCCATCACTGTGTCTTTGTGCAGCGCTGTCCTGGACGAACCTGCCACTGCTGTTCTGACACCCGTGGACTCTGTGCAGTTGCCTGCAGGCGGCCTGCGCGCGTGCGTGAATGTGCACATGTGTTTCCCACCAAAGGTCAAGGCTCGGGCTGATGGGAAGGCTGGAGCAGAGAGAAGTGGTTGGGGGTTGGTGGTCGGGGGCTGCTGATGATTGTTAGGGTAAAGTCCAAAAGTGGATTTCCAGTACGGCGTGGCCAGCTGTCACAACACACACACACACACACACACACACACACACACACACACACACACACACACACACACACACACACACACACACGGCTCATAGTTTGAGCACTGGCCATGGCTGCCCTCCAGTGTTAAACATGTCGTATTATAATTCTGCTGAGTGCACCTGTCTGTTGTTGATTTGTGTTTAACATGAATCTGCGGTGACTCAGGGCACGCTCAGTACAGCCGTGATTTCTAAAACTTGGTTACATTTATCCTTTACAACAGAAGGATCGGAGAGGTGTGAGGTTAAAGAGGGGGACAAAAAGAAGCCAGAAACTAAAAAAAAACCTGACAAACAGCGGACAAGACAACAGGTGGGGAGTCTTGTCCATTTACAGCGCAGTGTCTGTGATGACTGGCCAGGCCCTGGATGCCAGCACATTTGTGTCCCGTCATTACTTGTGTGTGTGTGTGTGTGTGTAGCTGTGTGTGCGTCACAAAAATACACACCCATAAGCATGCAAACCAAAAGCAGGAGTGAATGTGTTGCAACATCAGCATGTATGTGTGTTTATTCAGCTGCTGCATGTCTGTATATTCCTTTTTAAGGAGATTACCTGGGCTGAAAACTGAGATTGTAACGTTAACGATCATTTAAACACTCAAACATGAGCCAAAAAAAAAAGCTAAAGTCAACACAGTGATGCTGCTTGAAGCGCGTCACTTCCTTTAAACTTGCCAGTTGTGGCTAATGACAGACAATAAGAGACTCTGGAGGCCGGTGTATTTCTGGATCCTCTTACTGTAATTCCTCATCTTGGTGGTGCAAGAAGAGAAAACATGGAGGCACCTGTCATCGTAGCAGCAGCTGCTGTGTTGACCGTAAAGCTTTCCCTTAAAGGGGGGAATGAATGAAGGCATGAATGAAGACATGAACGAGGGGGTCACAAAGAGAGAACGGTCAGTGAAAACTGCAGGACGAGCAGCACAACAGTTTCCTTACATCCAGCACAGCATCCCAAATCATCAGCAACCGTTTTATTGATATATCTTTTTTTTTTTTTTTACAAAAATACAAATACTTTTCTCTATACAAATAAATATTGTAAGAATAAACATTACATAATATATATATATACCGTGTATGTGCTTTACAAGAGGCTCAACCTTTGTAAAAGACAATATGAATAACTTATCATTTAGTTTCAGATTCATAAGTTACACAAGGCTGCGTCTCCAACCGCATAAAAAACTGTGGTGTTACTGGTTATCAGCAATGGGGTCGATACATTCATGCTTTCACTTCGAACCGATGAGACGTCAGAGGAGACGAGAAGAAGCAAAGTTTGTGTGCGCTTTAAACGCGTCTGTGTGTTAACAGTTTTTCGGATCACTCGGAGAGACTTTGTGAGACCGTCTCTCATTTTATCGCTCTTGTGCATTCTTGGAGGTTAAGACTTGAGGGCCTCCAGTGCCAAAGCAATGATCCTTGGCACGCTGCGGTAGAACGATTCATTTTCCAGGCCCACGAGACTGTAGAAGGTCAAAGGTCTTCCTCCGACTACGGCTCTGACCCGCGCGTGGTAAAGCCCTCGATCATTCTTGGAGCCCAGATCGACTAACACCTAAAGAAACGAGAGATCCCGTTTCAAAAGGAGCATTTTAAAAATAATAAAACGAGTGCACTGCATGCGCATTGTGTCTTGGTATTTACCTCCTGGAAGTTCATGTGCAGGTTCCCGCTTGGGATGTTTAGAACCCAGCTGTAGGAGTCTCGGACTTGGCCGACTTTCTGTGAAGACTCTCTCACTCCAGGACAAACTATCGGGGGGAAAAAGCAAAGATTTCATTTGAGAACATGGATTATTTTGGAATATATTTAATGAAACTTGTCTGGGTAAAGATGCGGCACATACTTTTCCCGTTGGCACCAGGTGTTTGCCTCCTGTGAAGAAGGCTCCTGTATTTTCTGTGAAGACTTGGAGGCCTGTCAGCAGGCTGCCCGGGGTCAGCGCTCTCTGTGGGAGCGCTCTCAGTGACCGGCTGGACAACAGTTGTTGACTCTGTTCCGTCTCCGTTCTCAGGCAATGTAAAATCCTCTGATGCGGCGCTCCATTTTACATTAGGAGTGACTTCTTCACCAAATGAGGTTTCACTCCGCAACCTGTCTTCTGCCACAAGCCCACTCTGTGTCCTTAATTTCTTAACATCATTTACCAAAGCCGTTAGAAGCGACCAAGGCTTCTGTGACACCCAGGAAGAGGAGGGTGGGTTGGTGTGGTCAGGCGCTCCGGTGGACGGAGTAAGAAAAGACGGAGTGCTGGGAGACTCCTCTTGATGGTAGACTGCGTCAAAGTGCAGGATGGGAGGAGCGGCTCTGGAGTCCAGTTTGGAGCGCAGAGCTGAGATGATGGATTGATATTCTCCCTCCAGCTGCTGCACAGAGGAGTCCTGTGTCTGGAGACATTAAGAATACAGTTGGATGTTAAGATCAAGCTGACGTGAATCCACACGGAAACAAAGAGAAGCCGTCTGCAAATGAAAGAAACCTGCGCTGTTATGTGCGTCACTGGTGTGTATTTTGTGGTAAAGTGCTGTAATTAACTACATTCAGTCATTTAATAAATGAAACACAAATACAATTCAAACTGACTTCTGCGTAAGATTAACTGTGCACCACTTTATTCTCGACCATTAAACAATGTACCTGTAAGAAAAGGTCGTCCTCCTGTCTCTCGGGTTTGGAGGAGACGTCCGTGAATGCATCAGGGTTTTGTTTATCCATATCATCGGCCACGTTTCTCAGGTATTTCTCCCAGTCGTCCACCGAGGCTCCGACGTCCCTGAATAAAGCTGGGGGAACTGGAGATGGACCCTGCTCTGCTGGTACCACAGCTCCACCTAGCTTTTCTGCAAGTAATAAAACACCTGTTATAGCACCGAGCACCAAAACACGACAGTTTGAGCAGATAAAGGTGAACAAACATTCATATTTCTGTCCTGACTGTCCATTTTAAGCTTGGACAAATGATGGAAAGTATAATCTGTCAGTCTTGTACCTCCAATCTGTTTGAGACTGTGGCTCAGGCCCAGGTCCCTCCTCTCTCTGGTGTGAGTGAAAGCCGTGCTGTAGATGTGCTCCACGAGCTGAGGCAGAGTCTGGGTGAAGAACGTCAGGTCCACTTTGTCCCTGATGTAGTCCTCGGCCCTCTGCAGCAAGTCCAACAGGGTCTGCAGGAATGAGCGTAACTCTAGTTGACAGACAGAGAACAAAACACTAAATGAACCTCAAACCAACTTAAACACAAAAATATCAGTTATTTGTTATACATTCATGAAGCTGGGCTTTTCAAACAAAAGTACTCACGGCATTTCTTGAAGCGGGTGAGGCATTTGTCCTCGGCCATTTGGCTGCAAGCGCTGGCAGACTGACCCGGAGGACAGGTCAGTTTATAAAAGCGACACAGAGAACTGAACTCTGACCTCTGCTCTTCCTCTGTCATTTCAGTTGTCTTCAGAAGCTCTGGACATGTCGGCTCCCGGCTGCCAAATGACTCTAAAAAGGAGAAGTGGCGCTGATGATTTCACGATGATAGTGATAACGTTTCAGATTACTCTGATTAATTTGCTTTTACAATGAAATAAGGTCATGCCAGATTATTTTGTGCACACCACTCACTCTGTATCTCAGCCTGAATCCAGTCAGAGAAGGCAGACACCCGCGTGTACACTCCGGGCTTGCCTTTCTCTCCACAGCCGTCTCCCCAGGAGATGATGCCATAGAGCTGAAATCGGCCTGAAATTCGGTCCTGGTAGATCAGGGGGCCACCAGAATCTCCCTGCAGATTATAGATATGTCCCCAAAGATTTAAATCGTTTGGCAGATCTTTCGCAATTAATTAAAATCACGCCACTTCAATAACTGATAATGACAATTCAAAAATGACCCTAGAAATGCTGGTCGCCCCACCTGACAGGAGTCTGCGCCTCCAGAAAGATAACCAGCACACAGCATAGTGTTGGTGACCAGTTCTTTGCCAAGAGCACTCTTACAAGTGCTTTGGGGCAGCAGGGGCACCTTGGCCTCCATCACCACGTCAGCAGATGGGCCGTCTGTGGAGAAAAATACACAAAGGATTTTTTAGGATATCACATGAGTTGTACTTTCACAGGGCTAGCACCATAACCCGTGTGTCTAAAGGTTACTCTGAATAATAATAGGTTTTAATCTTCAGACTTTGCAGAATATATTTGAAAGTGCATGTCTTTAACTCACCCTCGAAGAGGGAGCCCCAGCCTGCCACCAGACATGGGCTGCCAGTGGGGGGCTCCATGCCAGAAGGAAGACACACTGGGGTGACATGTTCAGTCAGGACCACCGGAGAAGTCAGCTCCACCAGAGCTATATCATTGTTAAACGTCTTTGGGTTGAACTGCAGAACGATGAGAAAGATGCTATTATTGCTTAACTGAACACCGAATTAACTGGATAATGGAAATATTAAAGGTATGATGCCACTTTGGGTTTTTACCTTAGGATGGGGGATGATGCGATTCACTTTGAGCACCTGCTCATCGGGGTCAGTCTTGGTGATGTCGAACTCGCCCACAACGGCCGTCCAGTAGCTCTCACTGCGGCTGCTGCAGAAGTGAAGAGATTACTGATTTGAAAGTGCTGTGAATTAGAAGACTAGCTGATCTGATGTGTAGAAAATATTCACACATGCACACTTACCCAGCAAAACAGTGTGCAGCAGTGACCACCCAGGAGCTGTCCACCAGAACCCCTCCGCACATCAGCCCGCCGTCCAGCTGCAGGTTGACCAGCCAGGGCCAGCTGCCCGGAGGTGCGGGGGAGCCGCCCACAATCCTGGAGCGAGGCTGCGTAATGTTTTGCACTGCGGGTGACCTCTGACCGCACACGGCTGCTGGGACAGAAAAGAGTGACGGTGAAAAATGCAGCAAAGCAAATAAAACTCATGCCTCTGCATCTGTGAACGGATGCCTCCCCTCACCCTGTGCGTGTGTCTGCATAGCTGGTTCAAGGTTCTGCATTGTGTTAAGCAGGCTGCACTGGAGGACACGAGCGCTGCAGCTCTCCCCCATGATCCTGATGCAGCTCTCTGTGTCCACCTCACCAGGTGGACAGCGATGCTGATAGTACGCACAGGCCTGACTTAGAGCCCAACTCCTCTCCGCCTCGCCTTGAAGCTTCTGGGCCTTACTGATGACCTCACAGCTGGGCTCTGATAGAGCATTGGAAGAAGACACTGTTGGGCAAGAAGGGGACATTTAAGAAATACCAAGAAAACGTGCAGCGGTGATACAATGTGACTTAATGATGATCGGGAATAAAATGGCAGTAAGCGTGATGTTGCACTCACAGCAGGATCCTGACAGCTGTCCGCAGTTCTGAAACAGGCAGGGAACACAACCCCGGCAGCTGGCTTCAGCCCGGCTTCTCTCAGACGTTGCGCGGTCGAGAGAAGACAGAGCACTGGTCATGGCTGCTTCCAGAACAACAGTGCCACGGTCAGACAGAGCTGCGGGAGAGGAGAGGAAGAAAAAAAAGAGAAGAGAAAGGAAGAGATTTTTTAACATTTCCAAACAGAAAACTGGAGAACAAAAAGCAGACGTGCAAGGAAAGAGAGGAAAACACAGATGAGCCATAAAAAAAAATCAATGTGCAGAAACTGCAGTACAGAATGACAAACATACATTTTGGTACATACATTGGTACATGCCTCCACACTCCAACACTTGATTGGGCTGCAGTGCAAAGTCAATACACGCCCAGAGATTTGTTTATAATATTCTGATAAAATGACCCAACGTTTGAAGAGAAACTCTTGGCAAAGGTTTAAAAAGAGGGTCGGTATAAGAAAGACAGTCATTTGTTGTGGGAACACAGTGTATGTAAGCATTAGCGTGAATTGGTGCAGCTTTCTGGTATGTGTGTGAGTAGCCCCCTTTTTTCTCATGCTGCTCTTTGAGCTCATTGGCAGCATTTTGGGAAAGCTAGCTCACGCTCAGCACCCTGGTGAGTCTTCTACAGACACACTTCAATCGGGCCGCCGACCCTGCAGCCCCCCTCTGTGCCACAAAACATCACAGGATACGCCACTAACAACAACAATGCTGATTGAAGATTTAATTAGACGGCCAGGGTTGAGCGGGCAGAGGCTGGTGGGCAGGGACAGGCCCTAAGGGCACAGGCTGGCAGCTCTGGGGCGGCTGGGACCCATAGTCCCTTGTTCCAAACACACTGCCATCACCAGTAACGTGTATGAAGGCTCTGCTGTACTCAGCACCTCAACCAGAGAAGGCCAGAGGGCCCTCAACACTGTGCACTACTGCAGGACTTAAAGGTCATACTGCACTAAATGAAACTAATGGAACCAAATCTATGCTGCTTAGAACAGAGGTCACGAGGACTAGTGCTGAAATTCATGTGTTTTGGCTCTGTTACAGTGTGTTGTTTTATTTATTTAGTTACATTTAAAAATGTAGACAATCACCCACCTTACATAAAACAGGAGGATAACAAAACTTGGGGATTTTGGGAGGTGTGCATGTGCTGAATTTAAGGTGAATCTCACTGAGACGAGCAGCATCACCAGATGTTTCCTCTGACTCGTTGAAAGGCATTAATGCTTTAAGCGCTAATTTTAGTTTGCAGCTATGATATGTAAAATAACAAGAGAATTGTTTGCTAGTAAAAAGTTTGACCAAAGTCTGACATCAAATCTCTTAAATATAGTCACCGACAGCTACAGCTGCGGCCTCTCTTAACATAAACTGCCACAAATGATAAGCCAGAGCTGTAAGTTTACCTTTAAGGGCACTTTGGGGCATCCTGTAGACCTCTCTCCCTGCCGGGGCTCCCAGCAAGCAGTCCAGCCCCATAAGCAGCAGTGACACCAGCAGCGGCATGCTGTCAGAGCATCAGACCTCCACTCCACAGTGGCAAGAAGCAGGCAGACAGGAGACACACGGGATGACTGAAGAGGATGCAGATGTGCTGGAGATGAGGCTAGTCTGCAGCGTTTGCAGGTCCTTGTTGTCTGGTGGCTCTACGCATTCACTGAATGTCTCCCTCCTCCTGACTCTCTGGGCTCTCTCCCAAACTGTGGTGCAGGGCATCTGTCTGTAAGTTTACTTAGAGGAACAATAGATGAATGGAGTGGTCCCTGGTATATATAGAGCCCTCAGCGGACCACAAGTAAGAGGGAGGGGGTAGAGGATAGGAAAGAGAGAGGGAGAGGGAGGGAGAATTGCTCCCTTGGCCAATACACAAACAGATGAATTCATTAAGACTGTGATAGCAAATCGGGCGCAACTTGCCAAAGCTGGACATTACAAAGAGGCTTGGTTCTATGAAAGAAGACCGAGTGAGAGAGCGAAAGAGAGATACAGAGGAGGGGGGGCGGAAGGGGAAAGCAGAACGATTGGCTGGGCTGTGGGGAAGGGGGTGTTGTTTGAATTAATGTGATAGAAAGAGGGAGAAAGTTATAGAGTTAAGGGTATGTGCTGATGCAACACAGGAGTAGAGGAATGTAGAGAGTGAACGCCTTAACCAAAGAGTCGCAGTATTACAGAGGGAGGCTGAGAGCAGGAGCAAGTGAGAGGGAAGTGTCTGCCATTCCCCATGCCCCTCAAAGAGGGCATTGTCCCAGGCGTCCCTCTGAGGATGGCCACATCAAAGCCGTCCTCCGGGCATCACTTGGATGCCGCCTCCATTGATCACTTACAGTCTTTTATCCCCCCCATTAAAATATTGTCAGTTCACATCACTTTTGTCTTTCTCTGATGAACTTTGCTTTTGTTACATAAAGATACAGTAAAAGACTGCTTAGGAACATGATGTGTTTTTTAAAGTCCAGAAGATTGAAACTACATTCTTTATTTCTTTTTTATTTTGGTCACACTGTTACATTTTCTCCTGTCATCTCACCTGCTAAAACAACACTGACATATTCAAATTCAGAGAAAATGTATTTGTTATTATGTAGATATGTTCTATCATCCTATTTAAAACATGCATATTTACAGATTTTCCAGAAAAAAACAGAACAAACATTTAACAAGTCCCATCAGGTGATCATCTAATTCCTTAAATTTAGATTTTGAAGTGCCTTTACTGGAGCCTGTCACACAGTTGAAGCAATAAGATTTTGTTAAACATCAGATCTAAGATTATGTAAAAAGTATTAGCAGACTAAATCAATAGAACTACGCCCCGTATTAAAAAGGATTAATGCAGCTTAAAGCGAGGGTTTAAGTGATATCACTAAATGCAGCTGACGTACGACGAAGGTTCAAGGGCATAAAAAGTAAATGCTAACTGAACCTAATGATGCTAACGATCATTTTACAGCTAATTCACTGGTTCTTTAGTCAGAAAAGGGTAAATGTTTTTAACAGTTATTCAGCTTTTAAATCGGCTAATCAATTACACAGAAACCTTTATCCATAATTTCATCCAGCTATATCCAGGCGACTACTTTCAGAAAAAATTTGAACTTGAATTTTAACTAGCTGTTTCTAGTATGTTTAGATAACACTAACTGGTAGCAACACTTTAAGTGGGCTGTGTGTCACTGTGTCTATTCTTTGTTTTGACCACTACTAATCATTTTAAATGAATTATCATTTATTTTGGTTATCAGGTTTTTTTTAACCATTTATTTATTTAACTTTTAACTTTTCAGCTCAAACCTGTTCAGGCCCACTGACTGAACTAGTTGTTCACCTACGGTCGCAGCAGATTCAGTTCAATTCAACTTTACTTAGTGCCATTTCACAACAAACAGTCGCCTCGAGGTGCTTTGTATTGTAAGGTAAAGACCCTACAATACTGCAGAGAAAACCCAACAGTCAAAACGACCAGCCCTAACTATAAGCTCTATCAAAAAGGAAAGTTTTAAGCCTAATCTTAAAAACAGAGAGGGTGTCTGCCTCCTGAATCAAAGCTGGGAGCTGGTTCCACAGAAGAGGGTCCTGAAAGCTGAAGGCTCTGCCTCCCATTCTACTCT
>JAVDPK010002640.1:656338-677997 GCA_034780415.1 Cichlasoma orientale | reverse complement strand
AAAAAAAATACCAGTATAAAAATTAGTTTTTCAGCCCCAACCGGTCGCAACAAATGACTGCCCCTCCCTGAGCCTGGTACTGCCGGAGGTTTCTTCCTGTTAAAAGGGAGTTTTTCCTTCCCACCGTCGCCAAGTGCTTGCTCATAGGGGGTCATTTTGGCTGTTGGGTTTTCTCTGTAATTATTGTAGGGTCTTTACCTTACAATACAAAGCGCCTTGAGGCAAATTTTTGTTGTGATTTGGCACTATATAAATAAAATTGAATTGAACTAATCTCAAATAGCTAGGATCTATCTGACTGATGTCTGCCATCTGTTCGTCAGCTCCTGATGTACCCAGCATTGCGCAGGCCTACTCCAAACACAGCGACAGCATCACTGTTGAGTTCACAGAGGTATCTGGGGCAACCAGCTACATCCTGAGGGCAGAGTCAAAGACAGGTGATTTCTTCAAGGAGGCCACTGTGAGCAGCTCCCCAGGTACCATGGTGGAGCTCCAGCCCTACACAGACTACATTATGAGCGTCATGTCCGTCAACTCAGGGGGCAGAAGCCAGCCCTCGTACCCCACAGAGGCCAGGACAGGTACGACAGAAACTCTCCATACTGTCGCTTGATTATTTGCTAAATGAAAAAAAAAAAGGATCATTCCAAATAAAATAAGCCAAATATGAAATAGTTCACACCAGACCCCCTCAGATACAGCTGATTTTAAGCATTTATGAGTGCTCATAAGTAAAAGATGTAGCTATAGTTAATGTTTTTAGAGCATCAGTATCATGGAATATCCCATAATTTCAATAGCCAAAAGGCACCATTTTCCTGTTTATGACAGAATAACAGGTACAAACACTGGTACCCTGGATGCTTTGTCCTTTGTCTGAAGCTTAGAAGAAAACTTTAAAAAAAAGTGCTATTTGAGTAAACTTTCAAGGATCATATCAACATGTGGGATAGGTGACTGTTCAAAACATCTGAAATGTCTCATTTTTATGTTGATACCAGGCTCATCTTCTAGACACTAAAAGATGCTGAAATAATTTTCTAATATAATACAAGCAAAAGATCCCTGGTTTGAGGAGACACAGATTCCTTTGGGGTTGCATCAAGAAGAGCATCCTGTGTAAAAAAAAATTCAGGTTTTTAAGTTTTTAAGTCAGAAATTTTAATAATATGAAGGTAAAATTGTGGACGCTTTCATTACAAAAAAATCAGCTGAATCTTAAAGTGCAAGTTCTAGTTCCACTTCACCATCAAGATGGTAATCAGCCTATAAAGAGTGAAGCACGGCCATTCTGTTCCTCCTGTAGAACAATAGCTTCTTATCTCAATCCACCGGCAATAGTGGCTTGACATTTCACTGCCCATTGTCATGGATGCTCTAGTCTTTGCACCCAACACACAAGAGTGGAAACTGTATCCACCCTCTGCTCTGTACTGGTTTCATAATTGAAAAGAGAAACCATGAGAACTAGGTTGTCTCCCATCCTGAGGGGTAACTGAATGTAACAGGATCAGAGGAAAATTGTTTCCATTTCGCACCTTATATAAGAAATTAGTAAAGGGAGCAGAGAAGTAAGATTTATTTGTTCTTTTGTTTTTTAATCCCATTAACCCCATTAATTCTTCATTCTCCACCTGATCCTGCCTGCAGTTGTAATGGCGCCCAACTTGAACACATCCTCCCCCAGCAATGGCACCATCCTTGCGAACTGGGACCCAGTGAAGTACTCCGTCCTCTACACGCTGGTCATCATCCAAGAGGGCTCCAGTGACCGCGTCACACTGAATACCACTGACACCATGAGGAGGTTCGATGACCTTGAACCAGGAACTACATACTGTATCAAGATCATGGCCTGGGACTCTGAGGGTCGCACTGGTGATGACATCACTGTCTGCCAAATCACACGTAAGAAAGAATACCAGAAATTAGGCTCATAAACATTTGAACCTGCACCACGGGACCAATCATGACTGCTCTTACCGATTTCATTTCCAGGTCCTCAGAGCCCAGATGTGACCCATGTCGAGGTAACTCCGGGGCGGTCTCTTGGGATTGCTGTATTCTGGTCTTCAGTGACCGGTGCTAATCTCTACTTAACCTGGACCTCTAATGGCCAAAACTGTTCCACGGGAAATAATTACTGTTACATTAATCCTGTGGAGTGTGGACAAAACCACTCAGTCTATGTCATAGCCTTTAACAATGCTGGACCCAGCAGCCCCTCAGTACCAGCTTACTACATAACATGTGGGTATATCACATAATATATATTCTTTTATACATTATGGGAAGTAATTGTTGATGCTTTCTTTCTGAGCATTAGATAAGGAAATGTATAGCACTCTCGTATCTATGGGTGAATTATGTTACCAGCAGCCTGCTATGGCAGTGTGGCAGGCAGGATGTGGACCCAATTCCAGACACAGATGACAGGCGTGAACTCAAAAACACAGCTTTACTGTTGGACTTACTCACAAACTGTGAGGAATTACAAGGAGAATACTCAGAGAATTAGAAGGCTCAGGGAAACATGAAACTAGGGGACACACTGCAGGGAAAGAATGAAGGGTGGCGCGATCAGACAATAAATACAAACACAGGATAACGAGAGTATCGGGAACAGGTGGAGACAGAGCTGGGAATAATTACCAAAGACAAGACAGTGGGAAGCAAAACTGAACATGAAGCACACAAGACGAGGGACTAGCAAAATAAAGCAGGAAACAGAGACGCGGACTTGACACAGGGCAGGGAGGCCGGCACACTGAGGAACACAGGGAGGACAGACACATAATGAACTTAATACAAAAGACTCGACACAAGAGGGAGGAACACTGAGGGAAGATTAACTCCCATCCAACTGAGAACTAAACACACTATTCAACAAACCAGGGGTCACAACGAATAAACAAATCAGAACTAGACATAGAGAAACAAAACATATACACGGATGCAGGGGGGATTTGCTGCACCCTTATAGAACAACGTAAACATGATCTATTTCACCAGAGATGGCAAAAGTACATGTGTTAAAAAATACTCCGGTAAAAGTTGAAGTACTGATTCAAATTCTTCAGTCCAGTAAAAGTAAAAAAGTACTCAAAACATAAAAGGAAAAAGTAGCTCTTTGGAAGACATTCTACCAGCTGTTTTTGTGCAAAGCGAACTGGACCTTATGTCACATTAATATGGTAATAAAATAGTAAGGGAATATAAACTTTTTTTCAACCTAGATTCCTACTGTGATGAATGCGCTCAGCTTGAACATCTGTTATGTAGAGCACAAGCAGAGAAAAACAAAGGGAATTTAAAAGAAACTAACTCTATGTGCTGTTGCCTATAATTTAGATGGGTGACTTTGCGTCCACATCTAAACAGAAACATGAGTACAGTCAGGGGTTAACGTGGGATTTGGCGTGTGGGGGAAACCTAAGATCAGCTGTAGTGGTACAGCGAGGGGGGGAAAAAAATCACTTAGAAATAAGGCGCAACAATTTCAGTTGTGTGCTCCAGTAGATTTTGTGTACAGACTGTGATCAGCTGACCTGTGGATTTAGCCAAAAAGAATCAGTTTAGCTATTTTCAGTCATTAAGCTAGCCACATGCTTTTTGCAGATGTGGTACTAGAAGATGAGAGTGGTTTCAATTTTCTCATCTAATTCTCTAAAAGAAAGACAAAAAGCATATTTCACAAATCATCGCACAGGTTCACGTCTTTTATTGTTGTTTGTGAAACATTGTCTCTGTCTGACAGATCCATGTCCGCCAGAGAACATCTGGGTGGAGGAGCCCAAAGCGAGTAACTGCTCGGTGATGTGGGACAAAGTGCCTCTGGTGGAGTACTACATGGCATTCATAAAGCGGGATGATGGAATGGAGATGTTCTGCAACACCAGTGACACCAACTGCCCATTTTCCTGCATGTGTGGCTACACCTACCTCACCACCGTATTCCCCTACAACCAGGCCGGCTCCAGCCCTTTCGGGCACGTCCGCAACTACACCACCAGTAGGACTATCACACAGGAGCATCCACGTATAGAGCAGCACCACCATAAATACAGTCTGCTCCAACTCAGCGCTACCCAACACATCCAATCTGATCATATAGGAGCAGGCCAGAGCTTTAAGCCCACATGTACACTGTGTGCTTTACATCACTGCCAACTACTTTCCAAAGCATGCCACAATATCTGTTAGTGGCTGTACAGCACCTGCCTGTTTTGGTTTGTTCCTGACATCATAGTCTGTAACTGTGTTGGTTTTAGGAACTAGAGGTAAAATCTTAGATATGTGAACTTCCCTGAAATTGGAAAAATAATTCTGAGCAAAAAAAAAAAGGCCTTTTCAGGACAGATACTGAGTTGTCATGACAGGAAAAGCCCAGATGTAATTCAAACTGTATAAATTGTAGGTGTGCCACCCTTTTCACAATACTGAAATACCGGTAAGCTTTCTAGGGCATATGGCGCTAGGCCATCATGTCTGGAGTTACACCTGTGGCTTCTTCAGCTCAGTGAGATTATTTGCTACGAGTCGTTTAACCCAAGTTTAAAGTTACTGCAGGTTTATGATCAGACTGTTGTGAAAATTACATTTGACTGTGTGTGGTTATTTGTCCAGATTTCATCAGCTAGTTTTTCCTTTTCTCCCCAGTTCCTTGTTGCCCTCAGGATGTTACCATAAACCTGGTTTCCACGGAGACCCTGGAAATTATGTGGTCACCGGTCAAAGGAGCCGAACTGTATGAGACCACAGCAGCAGAGACCAAAAACATCATCCACTGCAATGACACAGCGCCGGTGTGTGTGCTCTCAGATTTGAACTGCAACACGGGGTATTCTGTGACCGTGACGCCTTGCAGCGATTTACGAGGATGCAACTACACCTGCAAACCACTCACACATGAGACAGGTACCGATGGAGTTTGCAACTATGAAGAATGACCATCTCCATCATGTCCAGCATCCATTCGAAGTGCTGGGAGGGAGGCTAGGTTTTTTTTTTCCTGTTTCTCATCTTTATGCTAAGTTAGGCTAATCTGGCACAGCTGCTAACTTCACATTTTCACTGCAAATGAGAGAAGAGTTCCAGCTGTGAAATGTATTTTCCAAACTGTCAAATCATTTATTTTTGTTTTTGAAATGACAGCCTCTGTTTTCTGTCTGTCCTGCTGCAGCTCCCTGCACTCCGGAGATCCTGAATATAACACAGGCCAACAGCTCCACATACAGTATCGTCTTCACCACACCCAACACCCCCAACACAGATTATACCATCACTGCCACTGGACGCTACGACAGACAAATCTGCCAGTCGAGGAATGGCTCCTGTGTGCTCACGCAGCTGCCCTGCGGCTCGGTCTATGAGGTTACAGCGGTGGCCGCCACAGCTGTGGGGAGAAGTCTGCCAGGGTTCAGTAAACCTTTGGAAACAGGTATGACAATATGATTGGTTAAGCTTGGAAACCCCACAACAAAATTTATGATTGGTCCACCAAATAACAGCTTTAATTTGTGCCATATGCTAAGGTCACATCCAGCTGAAGTGGACTCTAGGATGTCAGAAATACTCCCATACTGATTATTGTTCTGGATTCTTCTTCCCATTTAGGTCCTTGCTGCCCCATGTCTGTGAATGTGACCCAGGTCACCCAAGCTATGACCAATGTGACATGGTCACCTGGCAGTGGAGCTCGCTTATACATTACCGCCCTGACATCACAACGTGGACATGCCAAATGCCACACGCTGGACACTCACTGCCTGATGGGATGCATCACCTGTGGAACCAACTACAGTGTCAACCTGGAAGCAGTCAGCAGCACAGGACACAAGTCAGAGTGCAAATATAATGGATTCTCTTCCAGTGAGGATCATTTATATTTGTCATATACTGTACATCCAGTGGAGTAAAAATGCAGAAATCTGCACATTATTAGCAATATATATATAAATGCAGCACCCAACACTCACTCTTTTACAGGTGCCTGCTGTCCAACAGGCGTCAAGCTCTATCGCAGGACCAACAACACCCTCAGGGTGTACTGGCGTTCGTTCGGCCCTCAGATCTATACTCACACAGTCGAGCTGTACGGGACAGGAGCCAACTACACCTGTATGGCAGCTGCAGGTAGCATGTACTGTGACATCCAGGAGGAAACATGTGGGGATGTCTACACAGTAGTGGCAGCACCATTGGAAAAGTACGGGAACAAAGTGACCTTCTGCCAGCCCAGGACATACTCAGGTGGGCGCAAAAATAGTAGGAGTGCATGTAGTCTGATATGATCTGAATTTGTGTGGGTAATGTGAGTCGGTTCTAACAGCTGCTTTCACATTTTTGATATATTCTCAGTTCCCTGTCCTGGAAGCAATGCTGGTATGGGTAAGTACCATCTGACTGCAAACTTAAAACTGCTAAAGTTATGCATTAAATTCTTTATATTATTTCACTTTTTTGCCAAGAGTTGATTCATTGCTACCACTCAAATAGATAAAGCTCTGCTCCCAAAAACAGCCACTCAAACAAGACACACCACTGGAGCTTTCCTTCCTTCACCATTCCCTCCACTGGGTCCTGCACACACTGGCTTTTATGATGTTTGAGGGCTAATTACTGAGTGAAATGTTAGTAGGTGCCATTAGACAAAGCAAAAAACACACAGAAAGAGAGCGGTTTCATGTTTTATAGTAAAGATTGATTCAAAACTGTCGATTGCTGGCTATAGCTCCATATTAATGATACAGAATTTGACTGTTAGCTATTTTTTTAACTAACTCTGAGCAAGAAAGCGAATGCAGGCATTTCCCACTGTATCAAATTATTCTGAAGTCATGAGCTGTTGGTAAAATGCCGTCTCTCTTTTTCCTCAGTAATCTCTCGTGCAAGATGAAGTGTGAATAAACTGTGGTGAGTTGGTTGGTTTTTATTCAGCTGTTCACATCACACACTGTCAGTCTGTGAGGTCACACTGAAACCACACTGAGACAGATAACATGCTGCTCTTTATGATATGTAGGAGGTATATAGGAGGTCACATTTATCTCGCTATTACTGAGACTGAACACGTTAGCAGGTAGAGCCAAAGTGCATGTTTGAAAAAGAGGCACAGGTGGGGGAAGATTTCTGAGGCAAATGAAAATGGAGATGATTACACCGACATGTTATTGTGTTTGTTATGAGTGTAACGTGATATTTATTAACCTCTGACTCTGCCACTATAGCTGTAGTCTAATTTCAAAGGAGTTCCCACATAAACAACCATTTCTTTAGTGGGTTTCTGCTAAACCCAGATTAACTTCCCCCCTCCTTTTTCTCCTAGTGTGCACACCCCGACGACCAACACAGCAACAAGGACCGAGGATTATGTTTACACCAGTGACAACTGTGAAGATTCATCAGTATACCCAGATTACACTGAGTCTGATTATATCTGTTTAATAAAATGAAAAATAAATATTAAAATCAAAAGATAAACAAACATGGAGAATGGGGGGGGGTTAAATGGGCAATTACTGAGAGCATTATTTTATTTTTATTAAGTGTTTATTTTACTTTCGGCTCTACAATTCCTCATGTACACTTACAGTTTCACTTGGATTTAAAGTAACATATAATGATATCTAGTAACAATTAAGAAGAAACTGAACTTGAAACTTTACGCTGAGACCCCAACATAAAATTATCATTCAAAAAGAAAACACATTTTTTAAATATCTTAGGACTTCTCCAAGTAGAGGACCTCCATATGGCTTCAGCTTGATGTCTCCTGGTTGTAAAAGCTGGTGTGTGTGTGTGACCATGAAGAGAGCAGCAGTGAACGTGTGGCAGCAGGGATCTCGTTGAGTCTGTGGATGATACATCTGATCATATTGCCGGAGATAGATTCAGTGTCATGTCTGCTTTCATTGGATTTCTCCCGGATGACAGATGAAAAAATAAAGCACTTTTTTGCATCACAACACTGTGTACAGTGAGTCTGTCAGTCTTGAAATTACAATCAGTCATTCACCATTATCCAGAAACTTAATGATCATACAAACATCCTGAAATACATCTTATACAGTCAAACTGTCACGGAAAAATGATGAGCTGACCTTTTATAACCATCTCTGTCTGTGGTTATGATGTATCTGCATTTCACTTGACTAAAGAACCTGCTGGGGTGCCATGAAATAACATTAAATATGGAGGGAGAATGACAGTGTAGTAAATTTGGATCACAATAACCTTTATTACATATAATACTGCAGCTTCTCTCCAGTCATTCTTTAACCCAGCATCTTTTAAATGAAAACAACAAATGCCAAAATGCAGTTAAAGGATTGTGTTGAAATGACAAGAAACCGTAGACTCAAACCAAAGACAGAAACACAACCAGAGCACTGCAGAACTGAACAACTGCCAATGATCATATAAAACAGAGTTCAGAATGTCCAGTAAATAAGCTACAGGCACATCTGGCCTGAAAGCATTTGAATGCTAACCTTTGTACCCTAACTAACCAAACCACATACAGCGATTAAGAAATTTGGTGCATTTCTGCAGCTGCACTGATGCTCACTCCAGAGCAGGTATTATTTGTTAGGAGGATGTGGCCCCTGACCCTTTTCCCCACACATTAACACAGCTGTAGGCAACCATCAAACTCGTGTCTCTGTAGCAGTTGGCAAAAACTTCACTCTGTGCTTCACTCACTGTAAATCATTAAGACAGAAGGTTTATTTTCTCTTTAAGTACTTTTCTTCTTCCTAAACATGCTCTGTGTGTATACACGAGTACTGTATGCGTCCCAAACTGTAGCGATCCTGATTCAGCACATTTCCCATGAAACGAAGCAGGAATCCCAAGGGTGGATTTTCAAGGACAGTTCCTTGGCTCAGTTTTTGAAACGTGTGTCGAAGAATGTTTCATGCGGGTGGCAAATAAAAGCTACTTGACTCTAAACCGGATACATTTCAGCATGAGGTTTTGGATTCGTACAGCAGGGGGTTTTACACTAAAAGGAAACACAAGCAGCTAAGGGAGGAGGTTGAGATGCAAATCAACACTAAAACACACAACAAGCTATCACATGCATTTATATAACACAAAAAACTAAACTTAATAACACAATGCCTACATATTACGAGAAGCCCTGCAGGGACAAACTGATGGTAACCAAGTCATGACTTCCTTATGAGGAGTAATGGCTGGAGCCTATCCCAGCTGCCACAGGGCCAGACAACCATTCGCATTTATGCCTATGGACAATTTTGAATCACCAGTTAACCTAACCCACTAATTCAAATTGAAATAAAATTAATAAAATCTAAATAGATTTAATTTAGTTTTTTATGGATGGATGAACGGATGACCCAAGATTTCAGCTAAACAAATAGGGACAAGAGAAAAGATGTTTACTGTGAAATTTAATTCATAATGTTTTTTGTTCATTTTTAACAGGACAAAAAAAAAACAGTTCTCAGTTAAAAGCCACTGCAATCAATTTAAACTCATTAAATTGATTTTAAACTCATTTAAAATGAGAGCACTGGTTTCGGTGGTTATAGCCGGCTGTACTGTGGTGAACTTGGCCAGGACTGCTGCAGCGAGAGAAGCACGGAGGTGGAAGTGTGACAGCATGTTGTTGGGGAGATGGCACCATGAATGCCTGTGGATATAGCACAGATGCTTACTGGTAAAATGATTACCCTGGCAGAAGAGGGATATTCCCTCATGACAACAGCTCAAAGCACACCACAAAAGGCACACAAAGGCTTCCAAAGAAGAAGCTGACTTGAATCCATAAACCTTTAGGTGACTATGCTTGAATGCAATAGAACACCTTTGCCACAAGAGACGAGGCGCAACACAACCTCATCCAGCAAAGAGCAGCTAAAGTTTGGCAGAATATCTAAATTTGTGAAACACAGTAGCTTCCATGTTGGCGAGGACTGAGCCTGCCAGCAAAATAAACGTGGACATACAGCATATTTGTTTTAAAAAACATCAGTAAAAGATTTGCTGACATTTGTCAAATTGAGTTCCTACTGTGGAGCCTACTGTATATTTTATATGTTTAGAATCTAAACAGTGTTTAAATTGACATAAAAAAAAACAACATATATTGCTGATCAGTTTATAAATAATGTAAAGTGACACCTTTTTCACCCAGTTTACATTTGAATGATGCTGCAGAGATGTACTCCCAGCTGTCTTTATAATGAACACGTCTGTCTTTCACTTTCTATACCAGCTGGTATTCTCATTTTGATTTAAAAGTTTCCTTTGTTGTGCAAAAACCTTTGACTTTCTCAGCCACACAGAGCGTAGTTTCCCTGCCTAACCAGCAGCATTGGCTACTGTAACTTTGTATCATGATGACAGGCAGCCCAGGGGCTTCAGCTGTCCTTATTTAGGAAACTCCTGATTGGTTCCCATGGAGTTAATCTACAGTGTGCCACCTGTAAAGATTTCAGAGGAGCTTCTCTGTGCACTGCTCAGATGTAAGGTGCAGTAACCATGACATTTACAATGAAGAAGATGTGGATGCTTTATTTTTCTGTCGCTGCATTGTCTATCACACAGGTATTTATGCAGTTTGAATATTTGTTATCAGTTTATCAGGTAATTACTGTAGTTTGTTGTAGTTTCTAATCATTTTCTTATTTATTTTTAGTTACCTCAAGTTTCAGCTGCAGGTGAGTCTTTTGTTCTTTTTCCTTTGCCAAGTGGTTAATTTTTTATTTTTTTTTTTACACTTTTTCCTGCATAATGTTTATAATTTTTTTTTCCCCTTGGGGGTACACTTTTGTGTAGTTACAGTGGCCCAAGCAGACAAATCAAGCTAAATATGATAGCAAAGAAAGAAAGAAAATAAAGAGCAAAATTACTGCTTATGGTTGCTTTGGTGGTTTAAGAGTGCCAGTTAGGATGAGGTCTGGATGACCTGTATTTTCTACACCACCTGGAGGTGTGGTAGTTGATGGTCTATTATTACTTGCATTATTACTTGTTAGTTCTCCAGCTGTTTACACCTGCTTTCTTCTCTACCATAAAGAAACATCAGGATGCAGTATTCTGTCGATCACATCTCCTTCAGCATCAACCCTTAAGGTGGTATGGCGCGCCTACAACAATGATTCAGTTTATGTACTAGACTTGAGAGTAGTGAACTCCACCACTATTCCCCCGCTGATGGTGATGCAGCCACCAACCAGCACAGAGAAGGTGGTGCAGGGGTTAAGACCTGGACTTGTCTACGAAGTCACCCTGAGGGTCCTCTTGTTTTGGAATCTCGTGTGCAAAGACACTCAAATAGCCATGACAGGTAAGGACCTTATTTTCAACCAGTTAAATAAATGAAACATTTATTTGAAGAATAATGTTAAAATAATGTTGAACACCTTCTCCCACATCCCCCCAGTGCCCACTGCACCCCAGATCACATTTTTCAAAGCTGTCTCCAGTACTTCCATAAGGTTCGAATGGACCAGCGTGATGGGGGTGGTTAACTATACCTTAATTGTGGAAGAGTTCATCAAATCTCCTCCGCAGAGCTTCCGTGACACCTTCACAGCTTCAAGGGGACAAATTAATGGTCTGACTCCCTTTACAACTTACAACTGCTACGTTTACGCCTCCAACAGTGCCGGGAGAAGCACCCAAAGTAATACAAGGATAATCTCAACACGTAAGTGCAGATGAGAAGATGGTTTTGATGGTTTTTCAGTGGACACACATACACATAAAATATATGTACTAATTTGTAAATGCGCTGGATTAACACTTGCATTTTCTGTTGAAAGTGGTGCAACCACCCACTGTTGTGAAAGTTGTAGCAACGGGAAGAACTACAGCCCGAGTGACTTGGAGCTCAGTAGATAGAGTCCTGCTTTACCAAGTGACAGTGAGTGACAATGGCAACCCCAGCAACATGCCAGTCACCAGAAACACCACAGTTACATCCATGGATATAAGTAAACTGATGCCCTGCTCCAACTACACAGTGGGTGTATCATCATTCAACTTCTTCTTGGTGCCTGGGGAGGCTTCTAATGTTACACACATTACCGAAAGTGAGTATCTATGCAAAATAAAGTATTTTTCAGATTCATGGTTGCCTTGTCTTTTGTTGCATTTCTCCTCTCCTCTCTTCTCTTCTCTTCTCTTCTCTTCTCTTCTCTTCTCTTCTCTTCTCTTCTCTAAAAATTTTAAGTCAAAATCAGACAAAGTGTGTAAAAGTATTCATTAACGTGTAGGTCTTATTCTCTGTTATTCCAGATGAGGAAATATTACCTGCAGTGTGATGGTATTTATGTGCGCGCTCAGTTTGAGGATGTTGTTAGGGTTTGAACTAATTTGGATAAACTGCCCGACAAAAATCGAAGAATAGATTTATCTACCTATATTTACAGCTTTAGCTGACTTCTTAAACATGATTGTAATAATTAAAATAATGAATAAGCAAATATTCAGAATATTATTATCACCTGTTCCCATTTTTTTACATTTTTTCTAACTTTTTTCAGCTATTAAGTCGGTGACGACAGTCTCAGTGGACAACAGCTGCTCCAGTGGCAAGGTGACAGTAAGTTGGGATTTGGTCACTGGGGCCAACTTGTACAGAGCCACAGCTGTTGATGGTACCGGTGCTTCCAGTAACTGTGCATCAGATTCCACCAGCTGCCAGCTCTCCATGCTCAAATGTGGTGAGAAGTATCAGGTCCGTGTTACAGCCCTCTCTGATGACTGCGGCAGCACCTCCAACGTATCCTCATCGTTTGAGACAGGTGAGGGCAGCGGCTTTGAAAACAAATATGGCTTGTTGTATTGTCTGTAGCTCATCGCATGTCTGTATACGTTTTCACGCAAACACATGCCTTCTCATTTTACTTGGGTAAAATGGATTGTACAGTGTAAACTCTTGATCACATACTGTACCTTACCCTCAGGTCTGGCTCTTTAGGTACTTTCCATGTTGATCTTCTCCTCTTTGTTGCCCCTGAGAGGCAAAACACAAGCTCGTGTTATCTAATAAGACCTGCCATCCTATACCAGTTATTCTAAAGGTATTCAGAGCCTATTGAAATTAGGGAGTTTTCAAAGGTCAGCTATACCATGTGAAACACGAATAGGTGAAGGAGATGCACAAGCATATACTGTACATTGTGTATACAACCTGCTTCAAAGACATGATGAATTTAAAGGTACAATCAGCCATTTTTTTAAGGTTATTTACTAGAAAAGATATTATATTGTACTCATAAATTTACACTGATTTGTGTAATTATGTCTCCCAACAAACTGATGCATTCTCATAAACTTAGAATTAATCCATTAAAAATACAGTGGGCATACAGAGTGGAGTGGAAGCCGTCATGTTGCCCTGCCATCGAGTTACCTTTAATTTAAAGATCACAAATAACTCTTTCAAACTATATAAATATGACCCTTTAACATTTGTACATGTATATTTTCATCATCTCCTGAACTGAAGTCAGAGCTCTAACACACAAAAATGTGCATAAACATGCTTATTTATTCCCAATATTGTCGGAATTACTTATTGTCAGCAGATTAGACATGCGGCCCTCCATCTCCAGACAGCTGACAACAAGCCGGCTAAACAACAGCTAGTTATAAGCTAATGTTATGCCAGCTAATGTTAGGCTCGAGTGTCCTAAAAATCATACTTTCCCAGTTTGATTACATTCTCGCATCGTATGAGAGTTTATTCACTAAGTGGCCAAGTCCGACCATGTTGGATTCACTTCAAAGAAAGTTTCTCTAACAGAGGCTAACAGCAATTAACAGCAGCTCACGCCGCCAAAAACAGCTTACCGACAGAAAAGTTTAGGATATCCTCAAAAACTCACCTAAGTGTCGCTGTCATTGGACAGACGTGAGCTCGTCTGACTCATCGACTTGTATCGGACTCCTTTCAGTTTTACAGCCTCCCCCAGAGTTCAATTCAATTCAATTTTATTTATATAGCACCAAATCACAACAAACAGTAGCCTGAATGCGCTAAGTAGAGCAGAGTAGAGTAAATAGACGTGGACACATATTGACAGCTGAGGTAAACAGCGGGCTGATGTAGGACTACTGTCTACAGCAGCCACCATAGCTAGGATTATGCACTCAAATTGGGAGTTCAGTTTACTTCAATCTGAAATCTACTGACATCTAGTGGTGAGATTTTACACACTGTACCTTTAATGTAAATGACAAAGGGAGTTTGGTAGACTACTTGATATTAAGGAGTCAGAAAATGTTACTTACATTTGGGTGGTGCAGAAACTGATTTCTAGTTCATTTATTTTTCACTTTAGGCCAAAAATTTGGCCCAAGGTTTTTGGTCATTTATCTCTTGAGACTTAATTGTATAGGCATGACTTTCACATAGAAGTGCACCACAGGGACTCAATTGATTAAAATAAATCTAAATTTTCTTTTCTAAACTTTTTTTAACCACCAATAGAGCAATTTGAATGGTTACTTGCACCGTAAACAAGTGGTTCTTGTTGAAACAATGCCTGCAAAAAGTGGTATGGCAAAAAATATTATAATTTTGCTAGACAAAAAAAATGTTAATAGATGTAACTCCAGTTTTATGAGTATGAGCTTAGCCCCTCCAGGGTCTTCACTACTGGCTTTGTTGGCCACCCACACCCCTGGGCAACCCTTGGCTCCACTCCTGTATGCATTCCCTTACAAATAAATAGAAGTTACTTCATTACATTTCTTATGTGGTGTCGCCACGTTTTAAGTTTTTTACAGTCATGATAAAGATGTTCTTTATGGCATGAAATAACCGTGAAAAGGGAAAACAAGTGCAGTGTGTAACTATGCAAAATGGCTTGTTCTGTCATCCCTGTCATTTTTATGATGCCAGGGTGGAACAGATGCTATCTGTAGATTTCCAAACAGTGAGAATAGAATCTGCCGCAACTTTTAACACAAACACTGCAATATGAAGTTTACCGGTCAGTATTTACTGAACTCATGTCTCGCTGTAGAGGTACATATATCTTTTCCTTTTCTTTCATTCCCCCAGTCCCCTGTGCCCCAGCAAATCCTGTGATCTCATACACCTGCTCCAGCAATGCAGTCATCTTCAGCTGGGAGCCCATCAACAACACCTTCTTTTATGTGGCCACGGCTGTGGACAACAATGGCGAGGTGACGGAGTGTCAAACACTAGACAACATGTGTTACTTCACTGATGCAGCCTGCGGTCAGCACTACACATACCGTGTGTATGCTGTCACCTTTGATTGTAACACCGAAGTCAGCCAACCTGTGTTTGTCGAAACCTGTGAGTAGGATTTATTCTCTTTTTCTTACAGTTTTTGTTGGGACTTTTCTAAAATGTGATCAATTATCCTCTATTTTCCTTCTTCTAGCTCCTTGTCTGCCAGCTTCCGTGAGGACGACAGCTGACTGTGTCTCTGACAAGCTCGTCATATCCTGGGACTCTGCTGCTGGAGCTCTTTCTTATTTTGTAGAAGCAAAGGGAAACACTAAGGAAAGCTACAACTGCACATCTTCCTCCAACAGCTGTGAAATTACCAGCGTGCCATGTGGTGAACAGCTCAGCGTGTGGATAGTCGCCTCCAATAACAACTGCTCCACTCCTAGTGTTTTGGGACAAGTTGCTCAGACTGGTATGAGTTGCGTCTTTGAGTCACTCCATGATATTTTTATAGTTCCTGAGATGTGATATTGATAAACCAGGTGGCAGAGATTAGTAGACACAAGCATCTTCCCTTCTCTTCAGCTCCCTGCAGCCCCAACAATGTCGCAGTATCAGTGGAGTGCAGCCAACAATCTGCAAGAGTTGAGTGGATGGAGAGCAGCGGCGTTATATTCTACGTCATCTACCTTCAAGATGAAGGTGGTGATTCACACAGCTACATTGCAATGGGCAGTGCCCGTGTGATTCCAGGCTTGAGATGTGGAGAACACTACACTGTCCGTGTTATTGGCACAGATTTCATTTGCAATAGCACCGCCAGTCAGGAGGTTGCTTTTGTGACAGGTAGGTCAGAGGCCTGATCACACTGTTGTGTCACCAGAAATACAAAAAAAATGGACCTAGCATGTGGATATAAAAATTTAAACCATTGCAGAAGTTCCTTAAACCTGAATTCAATTTAATGTCCAGCAAGGGGCAACTTATGTGGTTGTAAATAGAAGTCAGACTATGTAGAAACTGACTGCTCACTTATTATTTGTAATTTATGACCTCAGAAATTAAATTAAGTTTTATGGCCTTAATTGGGACTTTTAAATCTTTATTATTGTAATGTAATGTTCATTTAAAAAGTTATAGCAGAGTAAAATAAAAGGATATGATTTATGGAATGGCTACTTTGTGACTGACAAGTCGCCTCTATATGAGTGCACAGTGTCTAGAGTCTGACAGATATACTGTGGGGCTGCTGTATCGGCTGATATTAGCCATTTGCTGACATACTGGTATCATTTTTAACAGCCGATAAATAAAAATTAAGAAAAGAAAGAAGAGACAGGAGAAACACCCTTCGACCATGTTGTGAGTGTTGATGTTGCATAGTTTGTCCACCAGAGGGCACTCTGCAGCTGCAAACAACAGCAAGTCAATCAGTTGGGTGCACTACACAGCGAGATTAATTGCTTATCGAGCTGTGTTATGCTGAATATATAACCTGGTTGGGAGCAGGCTCCGAGTTTAGATTTAAAATCGTCTGGAAGCAGCATGATTGTTTCTTTTAGTTACAGCATGTTTTCAGTGTCCATCCATCATCCAGTTTTCTCCGCTTATTGTTTTCAGTGTGATATGCAAAAAAAAAAAAAAAAAAATCAGGAAGGAGGCAAATACCTTTTCACGGCAATGTATATTTAGCTACCATAATACTTTAATACTTTGTATTGAGACACAAAAACTTGCTTAGTTATTAAAGAGCAAGTGAGGCATAAAAAAAAGATGCAATCTGCTAGTTAAAGCAGCACTTCACTAATACCTTCCAGTCCAGTAGATAATAGTAGATAACGATAATTGTAATTAATGGCTCCTTCATGAGCAATGACTCTTCATTGGTTAAATTTATTCCAAACACTCAGTGGCACAAAGCAATAACTACTCATTTATTATTTATTACTTCAGTATTAGTTACTCTTTCTGTGTTGCCACAAGTACTGAAGTATCTTACTAAGTAGTTACTTAGAGGTTCTTCATTACCTAAGGATTACATCACCATTATCTTTTATTAATGTGTCCCCTTTAAAAAAATCAAGCATAATGCATAGTAGTTACTCAGTAGTTACCTATTAGTTCAGGATTACTTCTTTACTTCTTTAGTGAATAAGCTATTAGGGAAATACTGATGGAAAACTCATTAACTAGCAATTCATTCCTCACTTTTTCTTTAGTAACTAAGCAAGTTTTTGTGTCTGTTGTTGTAAAGAGTTACAGTTAAAGAAAAACTTCACCTGCTTTCTTTGATCCTACAGGACCTTGCCAGCCAAGCGGCATTGAAGTGATTACAGACTGTGATGCTGACTCTGCTAACATATCCTGGCAACCCAGCAATGGGGCCTTGGCCTACATTACTGCGCTCACAGCTTCTTCAGGCCACACGGCCAGCTGCATCACCGGCAACAACAGCTGTCAGCCGAGCTCCCTGCAGTGCGGAGAGGAATATAACGTCATTGTGAATGCTATTGGAGAGACCTGTAACAGCAGTGCTCAGATGACGGGGTACCTCACCACAGGTGCTCCTTTGTAGCATTTCAGCCAAGCTTTTCGTCTTATTTATGTCACGTTTCAGACCTGTTAATTCATTCTCCCTCCAGAGCCCTGCGTTCCTGTGAATATTTCCATCTACTACAACATGAGTACTACCCAGGTGACGTGGAACACAGCAGGAGGTCCCGCATCGTACTCTGTTCAGGCTGTGAGTGACCGTAACTTGACAGTCACCTGTAACACCACCAACACGCGCTGCTCCCTGACTGCTCTGCAGTGCAGTCGCATCTATAGCATCACTGTGATAACACAAAACTCGGTCTGCAACAACACTGTGAGCTCTGCACCCTACCGCCTCATGACAGGTTTGTCACCTGATTAGAAGTGATGCACAGGTTTGTCTCTCTGTTTCTGGAATCAGTGCTTTAATGCGTCTGTTTTTCCTTCACGCAGAACCATGTGCACCTACCAATGTTCAAGCCAGCATGTCGTGCACTCAACTTACTTCAACTGTGTCCTGGCAGCAGAGTGACCGCGCTTTGGCTTACGTTGCCTACTTTGACAACCAAAATGGCCACTACGCCTCCTGTAATAGCACAAATACCTCCTGTATGGTCTCAGGGCTCATGTGTGACACAGTGTATAGTGTCCGGGTCAAGGCACTAGGACAGCAGTACAACAGCTCTGACAGCTCAGTGGTCTCTCTTACATCAGGTAAAGAAACACTCAGCATGTACTGCATATGTGATTTTTTTTTCTATTTGGGGTCTTTAATTTTTTTCTTACTGCTTTCCTCAGCCCCATGCCTGCCCAGAGGCATGACAGTGGAAGTCAACTGCACCTCTGACAGTGCTGTCCTGGTGTCCTGGAACGGCACTTCTGGCACAGCAAACATTTCCCTGATGGCCGTCGTTGGTGGAAATCTTCAAACTCTGTGCACGACTCAGCAGAAAAGCTGTAATGTGACAGGTTTAAGCTGCGGGGAAACCTATAATCTCAGCATCAATGCCAGCAATGACCAATGCAGCCTCACCACAAATACACTCTCTAACTTTACCACACGTGAGTGACTTTTTACAGTTAATTTCCATGCATGGATGCTCTGAGGTCCACTTGTTCACAGGTTAACCCACCCCCCACCCCCACCCACACCCACACCCTTGTCCTGCAGGTCCTTGCCCTCCTCAGGGTGTCGCTGTCAGCCTGCAGTGTGGCTCCCGTACTGCTGTCCTCTCCTGGGAAAAGAGGGCTCATGTTGAACTGTACAGGGCGAGGGCCATCAAGACATCAGGAGGGGAAGAGAAATGGTGTGACTCTGTGAACTCCACCTGCCAGTTCTCTGGTCTGGACTGTGGAGAGATGTATAACTTTACTGTCACAGCACACCACAGAGGCTGCTGTAGCCAGCCCAGCAGCCCTGTGTCCATTCAAACAGGTATTTCAGAAGCCAGTAAATAAGTACCCTTGTTTCAGTGCTGTCCAGTGTTGAGCGTTTCCCGTTATTTGACGGGATTGAGATTTTAAATATATAATTTTCTAAAACCGACTGCAGTGCAGAATAGATTATCCAGAAAAATACCTCAGAACATTTAAATATTATTTGCACATTTAGGCATTAACAGTAGTAGGACACTGATATGATATTTTTATATGATAAGAATCTAAAAGATTGCTTTTGATTTGATTTTATTATCTAATCATGTTAAAATGTATTCTTGAATGAAATTAACTGTATTTTTTTCACATTATTTATATATGATACAAGCCTCTTTCCAAAAAGCTGAGAGTAAAGTGTAATGTAAAGTGAGAAATAGTTTTTTTGAAAAATATGTTCTCGTTTTGAATTTTATGTCAGCAGCACATTTCAGAAAATGAGTGGAAAAGCTGCGTAAGGCTAAATAAATAAATGTCACAGCTACATAGGAAGCATGATTTGGTATAAAAAGATCATCCCTAAGAGGTTGGTTTTAGTCTTTTTAATTATTAGTGCATGAGGGCGAGATTTAAGAAGATAATTTTGTATAATTTGAAAACATTTGAGTCACTGTCTTGTAGACATCCAAACTCTCAGTAATCATGTCGATCACTGCCTGATCAGGCTGGCTGTGATAACAGTTTATACTAAATTAACAAAGACTAAAACTAAGGCTATTTGCTCTGTATTTTATTCATTTTATTTTGGTTAACTGAAATGTTTTTTAACATTTAGTTTAGTTTTCAATAACTATGATAACTGGCCTCTCTTGCTTTGCTCCTCAGAGCCGTGTCCGCCTGTGAACGTTTCTGCTGAGGTGCTCTGTGAGAGCGAGGGGGTAAAGATCTCCTGGCTCCAGGTGAGCGGTGCTCAGAATTTCTCAGTTACAGTGAGCGGGAGCCTTGGATACGTGAAGACCTTCAACACAACCGAAACCCTCCTGAATGTCTCTTTGCCATGTGGACAGGAGTTTAATGTCACTGTTCAAGAACAGGGCAGCACATGTGACGGCATCCCCAGCAGTCCTGCCCTCTTTAAAACAGGTGCGACTTTGTATTTTACATCATCATTTACATTTTACAAATAATTTTTAGCTTCATGCTCGTGTTTTGACGGCCCCTCCCCCTCACAGTTCCATGTATACCCAGGGATGTGGCAACCAACACAGAGTGCGAGTTTAATGTGGGCTCCGTCAGCTGGCGGCCGACTGACGGTGCTCAAACATACATTGCTGTAGCCACCGGCCTCGATGGCCACACTCACCACTGCATGAGCAATACCACCTCCTGCACCTGGAACGACCTGCACTGTGGGGATAAGTACACCGTTGTAGTGAGAGCAAAGAGGCACAACTGCACCAGTCTGCCGAGCAACAGCTCAGTCATCCATATGGGTATGATATTAAAAATCTGTTAAAGAACAAAAACAAAGTGAAACAGCAGTCAGAACACATCATTTCACATGTCTGTAATTGTTCAATAGTTTCTACAGTGTCTCCTAGAAAATTGCGCCAGTAAAAGAGACACTATCAAATCACTGTTTCTTTCCAGACCCCTGTGCTCCCCAGAATCTGTCTGCCGCTGTGAACTGTGATATCAAAGTGGTTTCTCTAAGCTGGGACGGCAGCAATGGGGCAAAGTTGTACACGGTGGCAGCCGAGGCAGGAAACAAATCAGTCGTCCTCAACACTAACGTCACCACAGCCAGCTTCTCTGAATTTACCTGCGGACAAAACTACAGCATCAAAGTCACACCTCACAGCCAGGACTGTCCTGGAAACTCCAGCACTTCAGCCTCTGTGCAGACCTGTATGTAGTGTTTTTGGCCAAACAGACATGACTGAAATCTAATGTGAAAAGTGAGATCTAAAATGAATTTGTATGTCTTTGTTCCAGGGCCATGCCCACCAATGGGAGTCTCTGCCAGCCAGGACTGCCTTACTAGTATTGCTACGGTAACCTGGCAGCTTAGTAATGGGTCCGACTTCTACACGGCCACCGTGCAGACTGACGCTGGCGTCTCAAAAATGTGCGTGTCGAACACTGAACAGTGCGGCATCCCTGGCCTGACGTGCGGACACAACTTCTCTGTGTCGGTCACAGCTTCCAACCAGCAGTGTAACATCACCTCCGGTCCAGCCACAAGTCTGCACACAGGTGAGCGTTACATGGATGCGAGAACAGGAAACACAGGCCTGCATTGCTGTATTTTGAACTTCATGTTTTTCTATTTAAATTTTTTTAAAGATTTTTTTTTCTGTCAAAATTTAGAGCTGAGTTTTTGTGGTCACTGGGCAAAATAACCTTTCAGATTATTACGAGAGGAGGGGAAATAGACTGCGGATCCTCCTCTGTTTGGCTCTGTCTTCAGGCATCTAGTCAGTGGTGCGAGGGAGCCTGAACACAAGGATAAAGACTGTATGCTGAGGTTTCTGCCCATTATGCTTTCCTCACTGCATGCCTA
>JAVDPK010002640.1:633287-654195 GCA_034780415.1 Cichlasoma orientale | reverse complement strand
CACACAGAGCTGTGTGCCATGTATGATCATATAAAACCTATCCCCTTTCTTTTTACATCATGAAATATTTAAGGAGACCCAAATAAATTCAACAATCTTAGTTAAAGACAAATTTGCATGTTATTTATTGAGAGTTTAACACTGAGTTTAAAACTTAGCTATCAGCTTCTGTTGTTTAAAACAACCAAAAACTGGGTTATCAGGTAGTCGAGCAATTAGGATGCAATAACCTGAACCCCAAGCCCATTGCTGCAAATCCTTTTCCTGCTTTCTTCCCTGAATTTGCTTCCTTTCCTACACTGTGCCTTGTGAAATAAAGGTAAGTGTGCTCAAAAATAAATCTAAGAAAGAGGGAATAACCAAAATGTTTTTAATAATAACAGATTTGTTCAGGAAGGGTCCTCTATTCTTTTTTTTAATATAATTTTATTTGGAAATTCAAAAACTTCCTCCTTAGCTCTGATGAAGACGATTAAAAACTGCTTTAAAACTGTGGCCTAACTAGAGATCTATCACCTGGCCTTTGTGTACTCATGTTAACTTGATAACGAGTGTTTCGTTTTTCCACAGAGCCCTGTCCACCCACAAACGTGAAGGTGAATGCTACCTGTGAGGATCACGGGGCGGTGGTGTCCTGGACTCCTTCTCCGGTAGCTGAAACCTACCATGTTGTCGCTGAGGCTGCAGATGGACACACACATACCTGCAACACCAGCTCCACCATCTGCAGGTTCTCAGGGCTCCACTGCGAGGAGCAGTATACAGTGTTTGTGACTGCTAGCCACGAGAACAGCTCCAGCAAAGCCAGTCAAAATGTAACACTGAACACAGGTATTTGTTTTCAGACCCGTAGAATATTAGTGCCAAAGATGACTGAAACATATAACTTATATTAGACTTCACCATAACTGTTCTTCATACCCAGGTCTTTGCAAGCTAAGTGGACTCTCAGTTACTTTCCAGTGTAAAAATCAGTCTGCGATGCTGACGTGGACCCCGAATGCACAAGCTAAAGACTACTACGGCCGTGCTCGAGCTGGAAATGGAGACATGCTTCACTGTCACAGCACAAACCCCAGCTGTGCTATCAGTGGCATCGAATGTGGAACTGTTTACAATTTCTCTGTCCAGGCCTCAGATGGGACGTGCAACAGCTCCATCAGTGATCCCGTGCAGATTGAAGCAGGTATAAAAGGAGCATGTTACTCATCAACCCCCCCACTAACTCATATTAGACTTATTAATGCCTCCTCTCTTCCTTAGTCCCCTGTCCTCCAGATATTGTTGAGGTGCAGCTGTTCCCGATGCAGGCGGAGATCCAGGTGATGCACTTCACCTGGACACAGATCACCTGTGGCGACACCGACTACTCGCTGTCTTTAACAGGACGTCTGCTGGGAGACAGCCAGGCCCTGTTTGAGCTTTCTTCCTATTGGACAAATGTGACATACTTTGAGTTTCCTCTCCCCTGCAGTTCAGATTACACTGCCACAATGAAGAGCAGGAACACTGCAGGCATCAGCAACACATCCATGCCTGTTTCTGGAGCAACAGGTAGATTACAGCTCAGATTCGAACTGTTGTTCAGACACAATTCCTTTAGTTTACACTTCAGGCTGCAACGATTACACTGTAAGTTTATGACTGCTGCATTTAAATCTTACAGCTCACTTCATGTGTTCTCTTCTCACTCACACATAATAATATAAGCTACACTGTGTTCTTGTGAGAGAGCTAATTCAGTCAGTAATGGTTGATCCATAGAGGCAGAGGACAGTCTTCTTCCCTGAAGACAAGAGGAAGACTTAAATATACGCTCACCAGACACTTTATTAGGTACACCCTGAATGGTTCCAGCACCTTGCTGAATCTGTGCCAAAACAATTAAGAATTAAGGCAGCTCTGAAGACAATGAGGGGTCCAACCCTCTGAGCTCCTTCAGAGCAGCCGGAATGTTTTTTAAAGTACGATCCGTTTACAGAAGTCAGACGTCTAAACATTAGCAGCTAAGACAAACATGGCAACAGGTAGACTTGTAATTGATAATGAATTATTAAATGTTAATTATTAAATAGGGCTTACTACTGTGCTGTGGGATTGAAGGCTTCACAGAAGTGATGTTTCCTCTCCCTCTGGGCTATTTAAAATAGAATCAAAGCTTTTTTTCACATTTTCTCTCGCAGCTCCTTGTCCACCATCAGAAGTGGTGTACAGTGGAAACAGCTCATTTGCCACAATTTCATGGAACGCTTCAGTGTTGGCCATCAACTACACTGTGTATGACAACAGTGTAACACCAAGGGTCCAGCTGTGCAGCACTACGGGGCTGTCCTGCTCTCTGGTCAACATCACTTCCAGTGACCTGGTGATCACCGCCAGCAACACCGCTGGAGAAAGTGAAGCAAAAAATATCACAGAAGGTAGGAAGAAACGTGTGAGTCTGCATTCAGAGATTCAGTGGCAAAAACTGATCTGAGCATTCTCTCTTTAGTGGTGACACATGTGCGCAGGAGAAGAGATCTCAGAGAAGAAATCTCAGTGAATGGTTTGTATTTGTTATAATTTATTACTTCTATTAAATTTTAATTTTAAAGTTTTACAAGGATTAACTTCTACATCTATTAACTTTCACTCCAGGACCTTGTTCAGAACTGTCTTGTTTTTCCCCCCACCAGGAAGCATCTCAGCTCCCGTGCTGGATATCACACACGCAACGCCGACAATCATTTTCATTGAGTGGTCTAAGGCGAAGGCTGCTTCCTTTTACACCCTGCAGGTCATAAAGCAAGGCAGCGCCTACGAGCATCATCACCTGACAGTGTACGGGGAGAGCATCATACTGACTGATCTGAGCCCAAACTCCACGTACTGCTTCATTGTGTTGGCCATTTACTCAGACAGTAGTGGGCCAGAGTCTGAGCCCGTATGTGTGCAAACAGATCAATAAATAGAAAAAGCACTTCTGAGGTCTCCACACCTCCTTTTTTAAAAAGTGAGTCAAATGGTTAAACTTTCAGATGCCAAATCCTTAATCATGATGCACAAGAACAGTAGATGTAGCACATGGGAATTAGTGAGGTTGGCTCTGCTTGTTTGCCATGAGCTGCACTATTTGTCATGTAATGAAAAGCTGGTGCTCTCCATTAGTCTGATCACTGATAATGAAGTAGACATCTTCAAACTAAAACGCTCTATCCTCCACTTTATGCTTAGATTAAAAACTCTGGGATTTTGTCTGGTGTTGGTTGAAATTGCATATTTTGTATTGCAAATGTTCCTCCTGCTTTTGTAAATTATAATTCCTAAAATGTATGTTTAGAATGCAAATTACTTCCAGACATCAGTCTAATAAAATAATTCAAAATATTTTCATTCTGTGTGTGTGTGTGTGTGTGTATGAAATTTGCATACTTGAGTTGCACAAACACCATTTTTTTTTTCCAAGTGTTTTATTAGAAAACAAAATGCAACGGAGCAATAACCCGAAACAACACAAGCAGGGCTCAAGTGTGTTTTGTAAAAATTACCCTTTGCAGGCGCGTTTGAGAGGATTAAAACACTCTCGGGCTGTCTACACGTAATCATGGACAGAACTGTTCTGCTTCAGCGGAGCCTTAACGTTCAGTTTTGAACTTTAACCATTCACGTGCAGCGTGATATCAAATTTGAAGAGGGAGCGTGTATGGTCTTTTGTACAGCCTGAAAGTAGTTACAGTCATTTTTCATAAATTATGTAATCTACATGGCGACGGTCTGAAGCCGAGGGCGTCCAGCCCAGCAGGAAATCCAACTCTGCCCGTGTGCGGCGTGTAGACAGCCTTTAAAATTATGTACAAACCCTATCTTTCTGGGACAAAAAAACAAAGAATAGAAAATTAAAATGCCATTTTTTTTCCACTTTCCAGAATTCAAGTGAAGACTAACAATGGTCTAATGAGGAGTGAAAGAGCGGAAAAACATAAAGCAACATTATATCGGCCAAAGACAACAAATCCAGATGTCCGATGAGTGAACTTTCCTTCTTTTTAGCACAAGTGACAGAGCAGACAGCCGGATAGAAAGAAAAAAAAAGGAAGAAAAACAGAATATTGCTGCGAGACGGCATTCACTCGATGCTCGGACTACTCCTGCGTTCACTATGTCTGCTATGGTCATTGCTGGACTCTCGCTGATGGTGGCTCCTCTCTTTACTACGACTACGTTTGTGAGAGCGCTGTTCCCCGTCTCTCTCTCTATCCCTCTCCCTGCTGTGGCTGCGCTCCCTTTTCCTGTTCTTCTCCTCTCCTCCGCTTTTGTGTCTCCTCTCTCTGCTTCGACTCCTGCTTGATCTCTTGGCTTTCCTCTCTTCTCTGTGCCTTTCCCTATCATCCTTGTGCCTTCGATCATCAGTCTCTCCCCTGCTCTTCTTATCCCTGGACTTCTCCCTCTCAGTGCCTCTGTCTTTATGGTGATCCCTGTCCTTCCTCCTGCTCTTATCATCCCCTCCGTCCCTTTCCTTCTCCTTGCGTTCGCTCCTGCGGTCCCGGCTACCGCTGCGACTTCTCCTGCGTTCACGGTTTCTGTCCGCACTACGGGAGCGTCGTCTTTCCCTGTCCCCTCGATCCCCCCTCTCCCTGTCTCGGTCCCTGCCTTCCCTCTCCTTCCTCTGCCGGTCACGCTCTCTCTCCAGCTCTCGATCAAAGCTGGGGCCATGGCGATCCTTCTCGCGATGGTGGCTCCTGCTCCTGGACCGTTTGGGCGACCTTCGGGGGCTTGGTGTCCGTCTGGGTGTCCTAAGGATGACAGCATCATCTTAGAGCAACTGACTTCAAAACCAAAACAAGCACAATTACACACTCCTGTGTTTTAACATTTAACTGATACTTGTAATTAAATCCTGAGTCAAAATTAACACTTCAGCTATCCACGCATTACCGATGGTATTTTTCCTCATGATGAAGTTCAGATATTCAAAATGATAGTGCAGACATAAGGAGGGGGATGTTTTATATGGACAATATTTGGTTTTATTTATAGTGTAGTGTTGTCATGGCCATTAAAGCATCAGCAAAAGTAGATGTTACTGACAGTGGTGGTTTAAGAAAACAGTGTTATGTGAAACGATGACATCATTATGGGGTCACAGAGAAGGGTCACATTATCTGTCAGATCACGACACCACCCCATCGTTAGTCAGCAATGTAGCTTCCACGTAATTTTTTTCCATTTCAGGTATTCTATTAAAAGAATTCAATAAACTTAATGAGAAGGATGGCTCGCTCCAGGTGATGGATGTGGAGGATATTTTCTGAGCTTCATCTCCATCTCCCACACTACACAGTGTTCACACAAGCCAAACATGCACACACAGGGAGAGACTAATGAAGACTAAATGCTCCACTGAACATCAAAGGAGCTCCTTCAGGCCTGTGGCAATTCAGTTATGCAATCACTTTCTGCTGAATCCACAAAGCTTTATGCGGCTTTATTAGATGGTTCTTGCAGTGGAGGGAGACAGGAAAGCCGGAGGAGAGATGGAGAAGACAGGCGGTGAATGGCGACAGGACGGGACTTGAACCTGTGCCGACCGCTCCGCTACACGGGATGCATGGTCGCCTGCTCATGCCCTGAGCCACCCTGGCGCCCTGCTGAATCCACAATTGATTTGGTTTTATTCTTAAATATTAAATTTGAGAAGTGGTTACAAAACAAGTGCCCTTTAAGTTATTAAAATTCTCATGATCGCTCCTTCAGTGCACGAGGAGGAAAAGCGTCATAGAGAGAATGCTGTGGATATTTGATATGTTCACTCAGACTACAAAAATTATATCGTTAACATCTTTAATACACATCCCAGGGTTTTCCATGGCTAAAAATGGTCCTTTATGGCGGAATTTTACACATAATTTGTCTGGATATAGTTGAGGCAAAGAGACTGTGTTACTTGATTTAACAAGTCTGAGCATTTTTATGTTACTTCTGCCCATTTAACAAACATGTATTTTAAGCTTAAGTAAATCAAACACCATTTACAAAATCTTATCAAAATCAGTCCCGGTGGAAAGCAAAAACCTGTCTGATGAGTACTAATTTGTTTTTATATGCAATTAACTTTTGACAATTCGTACTGTTAAAATGCTTTGTTTAATAACTAAGATTAAAGAGAGAAATAAAAGAACAGACCTTATCTTTCTAATAAGTTTAAAAAAGAAACAAAAATAAGTTAACATGAAAAAAAAAGCCAACAGCCCACACACTGCAGGACTCCAATTTGGCCTATTTATTGCTTTACAAAAGCTGTAATATTTTGAGCGCACTTCTTCATCTGAGCAAAAACACTGGACAGCCTGAATCACTGCTCTTACCTGGAGCGGCGGCGCTCTCCTTGTCTTCCTGACTCTGTGAACCCATCCTCGTCTTCTTGCGTCTCCTTCTGAGCTACCTTACGCGGCCTCGCCTTTATTTGCTGGTCAATAACTTTTTGCACAGGCACTGGGATACGGGGGAACAGAGTGGAGAACCACTCCAGTTTGGTCAGGAAAGAGCGCAGCATCTCTCCGATGGTCATCACACAACCACCTCCTGCCTTTACGTCAAGTTCCTAAAACCAAACAGTGGAAAAAGCAATAAAAAAAAAAAAACTCAGCACACAAGTTTAGAGTGTCACTAAATATAATTGCTTTTGTCCAATCTTGCCTTGCATCAAAAAGCAATTTGTGATGACCAAGCACTGAACCTTCACCTCTGTTCATCTAGCTTAATCTCTCATTAAAAGACCAAAAACAAATGTGCCTGGCTTTACTCATTAATAGTGGAAACACAGCCTTAAATATCATAAAAATGTGGTCTCATCTAACCTGTCTGGCAGATCCTGGTGTCTGTATTTACAGCGTGAGCTTTAATTATTCAGCAAAAGTCACTACATTTGAAAGGAGCAACCCCAGCCGTCACATCCTTTATTTAAAACAGCATCTTCAAAAAGTGGTTGCATTTCACTCTTCAGGCCAAATATGAAGGAAAGAAAGAGTGAAACGTTGTGGAACAGTGTCATTGTGCTAAAGGGGAAAAAAAGAGAGCGAGACAGAAGCCTGGACTTCCTTCTTCAATTTCCCAAAAGCATAATGAACTTTCAGAATAAAAATTGCCCACAGTGTAAGCACAGATTGGAGCAGGTAGGTAAGTGCACACCATTTGAATAGTTATCAAATTTATATGGTAGAGAACAGCCGCTTTGCACTCACGCAAACCAACAGTGCTGAGATACAATATCCAATTCACCTGCTGCACAATGGGCATCTAAAGAAAAAAACAGGGGAATTAACCAGTTGGGTAGGATTTCATAATGATTAATTCAAATATAATGCAAAAGAACATCAGAGGAGGCCTGGTTGCACAGCCTGGGATAAAATTATATTATCTAAATATGAAAACAATTGACTTAAGCAAATATTTTACATGTGTTATACAAATGCAGTATTTATTTCCATGCCAATGTTCCAATTACTATTTATCCCAAATGTAGTTTTTGTGCAACAAGTCCTTACAAAAGCTTGTCAAAAAAAAAAACAGAGGGCATGCCTTAAAATGACAGTGACTAAAAGATTCACTCAGCATCACATGTGGTACTTACCCTGATAAAAATCAGCAGCAGAGCAGTGAGCAAAAGTAACCTAGCTACTCAGGCTTAGAGGACAAAAACTGGGGACAATTAAGCCAAATGAAGGCAAAGGTGAAAAATCAGCTATGAGCATCACAAGGGGGTGGAGGGGGGGGGGCAGCTTTTCACGAGTGATGTTCGACTGTGCATTTCAAGGAGAAGGAGAAAGAAACATGAAATTATTACCCGAGGTGACATACCTCCTCATCATCCAGGAAGCCGTCATACCATTCGAATAAATCTGTTGGGGGCTGAGTGTATCTGAGGCGTAACAAAAGAGCACAAGATAAGCAGTCACTTTACACAATCTCATTAACTAATCTCTTCCAAAACAACATTCTTCACACATTCGAGGTAATGACGTAAACACAGCAATCCCTGATCATCAACATTACAGTAATTTTCTTACATATTACTCAATTCAAACTTCTGGGATTTTTATTATTACTATTGCTACTACTAATGCCGCCTGAAGAACAAAGTCATTGCATTTCAAATCATCGGACCAACTTTGCTTTTAATCCGTTTTGTCATTACTCCTAATTGTTTTACTATATTTTTATGTGTGAACATTGGTACGTGTTAGACTGTTATGTTTTTAATGCCAATTAGTATATTTTAAAGTTTACCTGAAATATGAGACTCCTCTAAGGCAATAGGTCTCAAAAAATGTAAAATATGATTATATTTTACAAAATTATTTTCTCAGATATAACTGTTGCACCATCTGGAAACCCCAGAATTGTGTTTCGTTCAGATCAGACAATCTACTGATGTTTTTGTGGTACAAATTGTCATTTGCTCAATCCAGCATGAAACTTGAATGAAAATAGCATTTCTTCATTTTTGTGACCAAGAATTTCATGTTAGAAAGTATTCTGCATATTTCACTTTGCATTATTGTAAAATACAACTATGTAACATTCAGAAGTTGGCAGAAATTTCAGCAAACATTTGAGGGTTTTATCTTTAGTAGTCTTTGAAATATTCATGTTCAAGCCTCAGATTTAAAATTAAAAAAAAAAAAGTCCTGAAAGTGGGTGGATGGGCCTTTAAAAAAATAATAAAAATCTTGAAAAGTATTCAATATCAAGCTAAACTTTCACAGTAATAATCAATTTCCAAATTTTGGACCATAAACTTTTTAAGCAAATCAAAGTTGGTTAAACACGAAATGTACTAAAAATTTGATGATTTGAGTTGGAATGACCCATCTGTCCACTAAAACAAGAAAAACATCTATAGAGTTGAGTTATAACACATACCTTATATACATGAAACCAAGGGCTCTGATGTATGGAGAGTCTGTGTGTGTGATCAGACCCATGAGCTGTTTCCGAGTCAGTTTGAGAGTAAACAGTTTGTATAGAAGACAGAAAGCAGTAGATACAATCCCACCCGTGCCAACTCCACGCACCTAATGAATGAAGAACACATACTTAAAATAAAATTTAAAAAAAATGCATCAGTGCAAGTTATTTCTACATAACTACCTCAAAGTCTAAGTACAATGATTTAAGTTTGTTTTTTTAATTTTGCACAAATGAATCGACCAGTTTGCAAATGATATCAAGTGATTTATAACTTGAAACATCCTTCAGCGGCACAGAAAACGTAAAGGGATAAAGGTGGGGAGTACAAAAAGCACGTACTTCTCACTTACCCCTCCGCACATTCCAGTCTGGCCTGCAGTCTTTCTGCTTCCTTTCTCCCAGGGCTCAATGTGAGTCACCTGCAAGGCACACAGACACACACATTAAACGACTTCAAACACAAACCTACTTACACATAGACCAAACAGACAGAGCACTCTCATCCCATCTCCATGAGACTTTACCGACAGCCACAACTGCTAAACTGTCCTCATATTTCTTTTAGCACTGACCAAGCAATAGTACTCAAAACTCAATGAACAACAGAAGCCACTTTATTTAAAAAAAAAAAAAAAAAAAAAAAGCTTAATGGCCACACTGTGCTGTACATCATGACCATAACATCTTCCCTCGCCTGCACGCAGAGTTATATAAATCCCCCTCCCGCTGCGCTTGTTGCTTGACGACTTTGATCCTGCTACCACAACCCCGCTAGCTCCACTGGACCTGGTTATCTAAGCTAACATGCGGTGTAGCGTTGGCTAATGTTATTGTTACCTTGAAATAGATTTCGTCCACAACTTCATGGTAGGTTTTTAGTTCATACAGCTGCACTTTGAAATACGGCGAGGACAGCACGTTGGTAAGAATCATCGGGTTGAGATTCATAGTCTTTTCGTTGCCCCACAGGGGCAGTACGTTCCCGTGCTTCCCAGATGTAGGCTTGCTGACGGCCTGTGCTGGTAGCTGGTTTCCGACGTTAGCCATGTTAGCGAAATCCCCCACCGCTGTGTTTTCTTTACCGTTTGCGTATATCCGGCTACAGATCCATCAACATTTGGTAATGAATTGTCAACCGTTAATAAATTTGCCCGTTTAATTCTTGCTGAAACGTAGTTAAATTGACGACAATAACTTCCCGCCGTCGTTACAGCCGAAGTACTACGAGGTGGAACCGGAACTGTGACGTTCGTGGTGCACTGCTGCTGTGTCGCGACGTAGTTACGTCAGCGCATTGGATTTTGACAATAAAAGCATGTAAGCACACATTAATGGTTTAAATTAGATTTGCCTCCTCAAACAGAAATATCTATAAAATGTGTAGTGTAACTATTATATAAGGGAATGACAGATTTACAAATATGTAAGCCTTTTGTGGCTTTTCATGTGAATTTGGTTAGTAGATTCTTAATTTGAAAAGGTTTTTCCCTAAACCGGAAGTGGCATTGTCGAATACAGCAATGATTTAGTGTGGATCATAGATATATGTATATATATCTATGGTGTGGATAGATTTACTGGTGTACTGTGGTGTTTCAGAGATTTACACACAATATCCAGTTATTTCAACATCAAGTTTTCTTTTTCAGTTTTAAACAGTTTAGTTAAATGTTGTTATCCTTCACACCCTTCTGCGAGAGGATTTAGAAATGGAACACAACTGAAAGTATTTCCAGAGTTAATTTTTTATTTTAAAAAAAAAAAAGAAAAAAAGTTGGAAATGAATACAGAAAAATATCAACACACTGGACTAAATGTAAATAAAAATTAATCTCTATAAACAGATATGTGCATATAAGTCAACAGTGGGTTGTCAGAGTGGCATACTGGCAACAGATGATGTACTAACATGTATATTTGGCAGCAAATAATATACATTAAGCATTGTACACCTTTAATTTGGTTAAACAAACCTGCGATTAAAAAAATTATAGTTATTAAATTATCACCCACACACAATTAACTTTATAAACATCAGTGTTTTTAAATGCAGTAACCCTCCTTCACAACCAGGTGAGGAGAGGTGTTTATCTGTATTGAGCATGAACTATTAAAATAAAATGCTACTGTAACCATAATAAATAATTTCCTTATTGTCAGTTTTACAATACTTTGAGCTTACAGAAGGAGAGAGAGATTACCTGGGATTCTACATTTAGATAAAATCCTGCTCACAGATGCCAAAAGTTTACTTTTTGGCATCTGTGAAAAAAAAGAGAAACCCTCTTTAACCCACTGTCAGTTGCAATAATTCTTCCACAACCCACTTTTATTTTTGCAGCTTACAAACTACAACAAAACCCTCGATACAGCAGACACTTTGGCTCGTCGCTTCAAGTGAAACAAAAATCACAGCCATCCCAAAAAGGTTCAATGGACATGTGTATTTATCTTAAGCACTTTTTAAATGAACACCCCGGCAAGCAAATGTCACCAAGAGGAGTAAGCAGAAGACTTACAGCATGTCTTGCTTTTTCCAAAGGCCACAAGAGGACAAGAAGATCAGTACACCAGTTATCTCAGTCCACAAAATGTTTCAATAACGTGGCCTTCACCTCCACTTCTTGAACACTAGAGGGCTGTCCTGGCTAACAGACTGCTGCAGATCAGCTGGAGAGTGATTGCATAAGAGAAATTAGATCTCCCTTGGAATTAGATGGAGCAAGTTCTGATAGTAAATCCAATTCAAACACGTGGCCCCTGCATTAGAATAATATAGCACCCTTTGTGAGAGCCACATGCTTTCCAAAGCCTAGCGATTGATGACCACCTGCTCAAAGGCTCCAATTGTGACCCTGAAAGAGAATGCCACAGTGTGTTACAGGACAGAAAATAAGGATCACCATCTGATCTGGCAGATCTTCAGTGATCTGATCATGAAAATATGTCTCTTAAGTATAACACGAAGACCAGTTCCACACATTATAAGGTAGATACATAGAATCCTTATCAAAACCCTTATGGTGCCTTCTTTCAGGTCCCCATATTTATAGTAAATGTGTGGCATCTGGTGTCTTGTGTCTTGCACCCCCAACTCATGGTTACATAATCAAACCCACCTCATGTGCTGGCTTCCCAAGGCTGTACTTCCTCCAGGACCAACAAACAAGCTGAGCCCCTCCTCTGCAGCAACACATACACAAACACACATTAGAAATAAGAACGCTGACCATCAATTCCTAAAGTCGGGGCTTTAAAAAAATGCCCCACTGGCTCTAGGTTTAAGATATAACAATAAATGAGTATTAAGTTGGTGAGCAAGATTTTTTTCAGTAACACTCAGGGAGGTAGTGTATAGTTGCGTGCAGCTATAAATTACAAAAAAATAAATAAATCTGTGCAACATTTGCCTCAATAAATAGGGAGAATCATCCTTTCTTAATCTCTTCTCTACCTAAAATATTTGGTTAAGGACAAGGCTTTGTAACAGGGTAGCTGTCCAGCTGTGAGTTTAAACCGCATTCCTGTGATAAGTTATGTAACTCTTGATGAAATAATCATCTTTGGCATGTTTGGCTTGAGACATAATAGCGACTTCAACCGAATCCTTAGAGACATTACATTGTTGCAATGCGTCAAAGTAACTGGATCCCATCAGCAACATGGTGGGAAATGTTCCACACCAGGATCAGAAGTACACACCCTCTGCACTGGAGTCCAAGAAACCATGGCTGAAATCCTGGCTCTGGAGGATTTTCTCAATTATGTCATCAGCATCCACCCTGGTGGCATCGACTCTTTTCAGCTGATTCTCCATAGAGTTCTGCTTGACTGGGTGTCTAATGCGGGGGAAAGAAACAGGGCTTAATATTACAAATATGGGATTCAAAGCAACAAGCAATGAGAAAATATCATTTATAAATTAGGGAAATTGTGCCGAGGTTAAATACAGCATGTGAAGAATGTAAAATGATCATTTCGTGCCGTATACGCCATTTTTGTGACACATTTTAAAATGAGAAAAAAGGCAAAAAACAAATACAAATACAGATTTGTGGGTCAATTTCAAAGCCAGAGTTACTGTCTATATCACCTTTGAGCCTTGACAGGTATGGAGGGGCTTTCAAATGCATGATGGTATGTTGCAGAGACTGGGGGAGTGGTCTTGCTCTCCTTCTCTCCTCTCTCCCCCTGCTGATCACCGGGGTCGAGGATGCTGCCAATGCCTGTAGAGGCAGAACCTCCTGACCCGCTCCGCCGATGACTCAGATTTGTTAAACTGGAGTTGTTTGAGCTGTAACCTACAGGATGGGATGGGGGTAGGGAAGAAAAAACACACACACACACACACACACACACACACACACATACAATGTGGAAAAAAGGTGAGAACACTGCCAATGATTGAAGTGAATAAATATGTGTCACAGTGTTTGTACCTGAAATTTTGGACAGCTGACTTGCATGACTGGGTGTTCGAGAGTGACCAAAAGTTACCAGCTCCTCTGGCACTGATACTGATTTTCCAGGAGTATCTACAAAAAGACAATTTACCCGTGGTTAAATATACAAATCATACACTTTGACAGTAGTTTTGTTATAATTAACAAAGACAACATCCAAATACAGCTACTGCTGTCCAGTGGCCTGTGACTTAACATTGATTTCTTACTCATGCTTTTTGTGCTGAGGATTATAAAATCAATCTATTGACTTGGACTTGTCAAAACTACTGCATCCAAATACCATCTCTGCTTCTGCCAGAAACTGATGAGTAATATTGTAAGTTACGTATACGTGTACATACCAGTGAGTGAGTGCGATACATGCATGTCTCCTCCTTTTCTCCCCTCAAGGAGACACTCTGTGTTTGCCTGTGGGATCCCCAGAGTCATGGCTGTAGACGGGGGACTAAAGGGAGCACAGGTTTGGGTTACCTTTACTCATTCAGAAAATTATTAAAACAACTTATGTAAACAGACATTCTCCACATCAGACATTTTGACTTAGGGAAAGCACAGCTGACGACTGAACTGATCATTCAGTGAACTGTGACACAGTTTAAGAGCTGAGCCAGCTGTGGCCGGCGTTTTCACCCTGCGAGTCAGACTGTGTCTACGTTTGTGCCATCGCGGCAAAATGTCATCCTGGAGACACCTACGGTGGAAATAACACAAAGGTGGTTTCTGAGTACTTTTGGTGGGTGTTTCTATGTGTGTCTGTCTGTGGTGGGCAAATTTCCTCCTACAGCCGTGCAAAGTGCACGGTATGCGTGTGTATGTGAAATCAAAATGAAGGCCAAATTCAAGGATAGGTGCAATCAGAGAGCATGCTGGCTTCACATCTGATGTGACCCTACCGAAGTCAGCTTATGCTTTTCCTGCCAAGTCACAATTCATCCACACATAAGCGTCAAAGTCAATTGTCTATTTGATCAAACTGGTTAATGTCAGTTACAAAAACGTAAAGGTCTATTTAGAATGCCAGTTAATGTTAACTTCTGGTTTGGAAGACAGTAAAAGACCCCTGTGTTAAACACAGCAATGAGATCACAGAGTTTGACAAAGTGGAAACCCTCCACACACACACACACACACACAATGAGTAACACTGTGTGGGTGAAGTGACTAAGCTTTGGACATCTCCAAGGCAACAGCTTCTGCGTTATTACACCAAGCATGAGCTGAAACAGGAAAGAAATATCAAGAAAGACTTGTGGTGGCTTACTGTTCGCACATGGGACAGGCTTTGCCAGGAGTGTGACGTTACATCACACCCTTTGTGACAAACTTGCTCTACATAAAGCATTTGATCACATATCAGCCCATATCAACATACCTGACTCTTGAGGTTGGGCAGCTTAATGTCTGGGTGAGGCATCATTAGCTTTCAGATAAGACAATGATAAGATCTCACCTACAAAGTAATTTGTCATTACTTCTCTGCTTGATCTTATTACTAACGCACGAGTGAGGGTGTCAATTTAGGACAGACAGGAAGTCATGAATCCACTTCCTCTGCGGGTAGAAGCAGACGTTTGTACCTGAGGTACAGACTTTCGTTGCAACCACAACTATAAAGCTTTGCAATCAGGTATGTTTTAGCATCGAAACCAAACTGATTAGTCAAATTAAAAATATAAAACAGACAATATAAGAATATCTTAGTTACAAGAGTGAGACATAAAAAAAACAAACAAACAGCAAAATAGAGTGAAGAGAAGCTCCTACGTTTTAAAACAGGGATCTCCAGACATGAGCTGCGTGGTGATGACAACCTGTAACAGAGACAAGAACAACAGGATAAGCAGTTTCAAGTTGGCATGCAAAGATTTCCAGCTTTCTGGTGTAGTTCGATTTCACACGGTATGTGTTAACTGTGGTTAATATAAGTTGATTGCGTGTCTTTCTTTTGTCGCCCGGAGGAATATGCATATTTTAACTTCATTCCCACAGATCAGGTAGTTTATGCATCACAAGCTCAGGCATGTCTTGTCTCAGCTTTCAGGACACTCAGTTTTTCCGAGTATGTCACAAATTCAGCTCTCTCAAACAGATGTTTGTCCTTTGTTACTGATTATTTCGTTTTCTGAATGTCTACAGGCAGACGAGTGAATTATTGAACCGTACCAACAGATCACCAGTGTGATGGACACTCTTAAGGTTCCTCTCCCTGTTATTTATTAGTGTTTCTAAGCTGTGCGTGTTGCTTCATTGTCATACCTTAAGAATTGAGTTATCCTGTCTGGTGTTCTTTGTGTCATATCCCTCCAGGAGACAACGTCGTATCGTGCTGCCAGACCCAGCAAACTCTGACAGGTTCAAGTCAGCAAAGCCCAGCTGTGCAGAGTGAAAAATGATCATCCAGTTTGAATTGATTAGGAGTCACCTGAAATACCCTAAATATAGATTTTTATAAAGGGACCGTGGGAAAGAGGTCTTAAAAACACAATCTACAGAAATTCAACCATCTCTAGTTCTAGGAAACAATGTAACCTGTATGAGATGGGACCTTGAAAGCTTGAGAAATAAGACTGCCAAATTCTTTAACTTCTCATTTAAGTTACTGGTTAACATGGCGGTCTTTGTTTTACAGGGTTTTTTTTTTTTTTTTTGAATCAGTAACTAAAGCCGGAAACTAGAAGCTAAAAAAAAAAAAAAAATGCTCTCAGGGCATCTGAGGGACCTCCGTTATCATTGTTATCGCATAACGCTTTTGATAAGACATGTTTTTAAGCACTTTTTTCCCACCACAACAGATCTGCACACATTAGAAGAGAAGTTGTACCTTTGCATATGTTTTTCCACCCTTCAGCTCCTGAAATGACAACCAAAAAAAAGGTGATATTACAAAATTTGCCTATTTATTTACCATTATTAGTTCTTGCAGTATGACTAAAGTCTATAAAAACAAATTACAACAGTTCTCCTAATCATATGTAAATAGATAATCAAGTCTCTGCTCATTGGATGGACTTTGGCTATGGAAAAACTCCCACAGTGCATTTTTTGTAGTGTTAACAAAACAGAAACAAAAGGTCTTGTACCTTGCGCACCGACACCCGGCACACACAGGGGTCTAGCACACCTGTCCCGGCGTTGGCACTCATCTTACACACGAAGGAGAATTTCTTCTTCCAGTACACGCAGTTGGCTTGGACGGGCTCCCTGTGAGACAAGCGCATTTAATCACCAGCAGATATATGCATCTGAATGTCCCCTGAATGTGTGAGGAAGAAGGAATGAGCTCTTATTTAGGCAGTGAAACAAGCTCCTTTTATGCTTCAGCAGATGGTGGTTTTTATTTTTGGTGCAGGTATTTTTAAAGGTATAATACTTTTAAATGTTTTGGAAATGCACTTAAAGTCTTTCTAAATGCAACTCTTACCACTCGGCACCACAGGCAGTTTTTGTGGCAGTTGGAACAGAACAGAATAGAATAGATCATTATTGTCATTCCACATGTGCAATGGAACTGAATGTAATACTATCAATGCAAACCATCCACATATATCATAGACGATTCTAAAAGGGAAAGTAAACGCACTTCATACCACAGAAACAAAATGAAAGAGTTTCACATTCTGCTGGTGCCCGTTGCACGTTCCCTTGGAGAATCGAACAGTTCAAGCAGCATTTACAGTAGTGCAATTATGGCTTTTGGACAAGTTATTCTCAAGCATCATCTAAATTAAGATTACAGTAACTGTGACACAAAAACTGTATGTCAGATCTGATAAAATAAATAATCTTTGCTGACTTTACACCCAAGGTAAGGTTTAAAAACATTTTCTGACCTAATAGAGAACATACAGTTTTTTCTTTTATTTTTACTTTTTTCTTAAGCATAAGAATTTTTTTTTCCATATATAGATAGTTGTGTTATTTGTAAAGGAAGCAGGAAGTAAGAAGCAGTGGTTGACGCCGGACAAACTTAAGAATACCGTGTTTACACAATAGTTTAGGGCGAGTCACCATAGCAAAGTAATGAGGGCTAGAGACTCCAGTTTTTCCAGCGTGACTCATGTAAGTGCAGCTATAATGCGTCCCAGGAGACAGATCTCGTATGCTCCTTTGCAATAAAAACAAAACAAAACAAAACTTTTTTGGGGGGGGGCTTCTCACTGTCAAAAATTTGGGGGAAATGTGAGTAAGCAGGTTACTGTAGAAAACACACACAGATAAGTTATCATACTTTGTGTTATATTAAAGAATGTCTAAACTGTCACTGTTTTTGTTGTTGATATCCAGCTGTTCTGACCTGCTACTACGGTACACAATTACTTGCTGCTTGGCAGCTGCTTGAATAAACTTTGTAAATATAGATTAGCAAAGCAAAAAAAAAAAATATATATATATATATATTCAGTCTCTGAAAACAGCAAATTAACGTCTCTGGGTTCGTTTAAACCCGATAAATCACTGCTCGGGGTGGTTTGTCGCCTCCTCGCTCGCAGGTCTTTGTCGCTGGTACTGTAAGCTCAGCTCTGTAAGTTAGAGGCCAGCTGGTGTTAAGTTAGCTAAATGTCAGCCACGAATACAGCGGAATGCTGGAGGCACTGAAGAAGCAAAGCCAAGGCAATACATGCAAAACAGGTGTTCAAAGTAAACCGAATTTGGACCCGACTGATCAAAATTTCCCTTCAAACAACTAGTGGGTCGTTACTATAAATAATAAATTTAAAAAAAAATCTTACCGAGATGACTGTTCAGCAAAGCCTCCATCCAGAAGCCTGACTTTACAAAATAAAACTCCGTTTACAAAGGGAACCGACGACAATTCCTCCAACTCGAAGTCCACCTTAAATTTGAATCTCTTTTTTTTAATAAGAATAAACGACATGATGAGTGGCTGGCTGGGTGAAGCTGTGGAGGTGACAGACACCCGGATGCTCTCTCCGTGTCGTCTCCGCCGCTCACTCAGCTGTCGCTGCTCTGCAGACACGACTCCAAGTTCAAATCTCCGCCCTCCCACCCACTGAAACACAATATCCGTGACGCCAGGGAAACTCCGCAGCGCGATTGGACAGCAAGAAATAAATAAAAAGTCAAAATACCGGCAGCACGAATATACTGTGGGTGGGTGTGTAGCTGTACAATCGTTGAAACTCATTAGGGTATCACCAACAGCACCTACTTTGAAACGTCAGCGCACTGACGTGACCATAAAAGAGAAGCTGGCATGTGACTAAAAAAGGAAATGTAAAGCAATGTTATGGTTTACTGTAGTTAGCACTATTCTACCATAAACGCTGTTGATAGGTACACTGAAAACAGTCACCTCAGAGTTTATACAGTTTAGCCTGACCAATATCTTATTTATGTCTAAACAGTGGTGAATAAAGTGATGACACATTAATATAATATAATCACAAAAAGCTTGGAAATCCCTGCGTTGAAGAAGCCGAAAGATTAAATACTGTTGTCTAAAAAAGTTTTTGCAGGGATCTGCAGTCCTGTAAGAACTAAGTGCACCCCACGACTCTTGCAATTCTCTTCTTTACAACCTCGCTTGAGTTCATTGAGGTTTGCAGGCATTTGTTTTTGCACAGCTGACTAAAGCTGTCAACACAGAATTTAAATCAGGATGAGGTCAACACCTTGGTTCTTTTGTTTTTCAGCCATTCTGTTGCAGATTTGCTGTTGTGCTTAGGATCATTGTCCTGTTGTGTAAGCCAGTTTTTTCAGACAGATGACTTCACATCTGACTCCAGAATACTTTGGTATGCAGAAGAGTTCATGGTCAACTCAGTGACTGCAAGGTACCCAGGTCCCGTGGCTGCAAAGCAAACCAAATTATCACCCCTCTACAGGTGACAGTTGTTATGAGGTGTTTGGGCTGATATGCTGGCTATGGTTTTTGCCAAACATGGTGCTGTGCGTTATGGCCAAACATCTCCACTTTAGGCTCATCTGTCCAAAGGAGATTGTTCCCTGAAGTCTTGTGGTTTGTTAGATGCAACTTTGCAAACCTAAGTCCTGCTGCCATGTTTTTTAGAGGGAAGATGCTTTCTTAACTTTAACATTTAACATGCTGAGGCCTGTAGAGTCTGAGATGGAGCTCTTGAGTTTTTTGCTGTTTCTCTGGGCATTGCATGGTCTGACCTTGGGCTGAATTTGCTGGGACATCCACTCCTGAAAAGTCTGAATGCTTAAGAAATGCAAATTGCCAAAACTTCCTCTTTTATAGAGATGATCATACTTGCGTCAATTAATCTGCCTGGATGCTACTTACTGTCTTAAGCCCCATGGAAGTAGTAAGGATTTGCTTAGTTTTTCTTTTTCACGTGACTTTATATTCTATAACAAAATCAACTCAATAAAGTAGACTAACTCGGCAAAATACAGTGCAATATGATGAGACAAATTAGCTCATTAGACTACAAATTGCACAAAAGAAAGGAGCAGAGTTAAATAGGGGGACATTTGGAAACAAAATACATAAAGAGTGTGATATGAGGGAGGAAAGAATTAGATAAGAATTAGATTAATAAAATATAAGATTAATGTGTTCAGTTGTTTTATTAAAAAACAAAAATACATAAAAATGAAACATGGGAAAAGTACCAGATGCCAGATAGCACATTAGCGCATTTAAAAACAATCAAACAATCAAAACAACAACAACAACTCATCTGTCAGAAATGTAGAAATACAGTCTTCTTTGGATGTCATGCATGGGAGCGGCAGGAAGTCTCCACCTCCTGGTTAAACATGACTTTTATACCATTCACCAAATAAAACAGAAGTTGATCATTTTTAAGCAACTTGAGCTGATGCACTGCCAGCTGTGTCAAAAGGCTCAAATATATTTAGCTCAGAACAGTTATCAGTAACACCAATAGACAGCATATAAAGTATACTGTATGTGTCTTTCAGAGTTATTATAGTTTTGACTTTTTTTTTTTTACTTTTCTCAGAGGTTTTTGTTTTCAGTCCAGTTTAGTTTAGGGGTTTTTTTTCCCCAAAATGGATTTGATTAAGTTTTATCTTAGTTTGCTTCTTTTTTTTTTTATTTAGCTTTTTATTTATTATAATATAGAAAGCGGTTATCAAGACTAAGATATAAAGGTTTAGAATAAGCATTACAATACAAACACAGCACTTTGAATGCAGCAGAGATCCCAGCTCACCTGGCTGGTTGTGTTGTATCGTTTCATTTTTATTTTGTTTTTTGAGTCTAGTTTTTATTTTTATTCCAGTTGACAAAATTTTTTTTTCAAACTTGGTTTTAGTTTTTGTTAACTAAAATAACCTTGGTGTCTTACATAGATATATATACATAGATACCGCATTGATCGCTGCCTACGTATGCCTACGTCACCGCCATAATGGAGGGGGCAAAAGCGGCCACCATAACGTGAGAGAGATGCTGCACTCTGTGTTTTTCGAACCAATTTACGGTCAAAACGGGATCACATGGGATTACCTTTCACAGGAAAGACTGACGAATTGTTTTT
>JAVDPK010002640.1:585872-632090 GCA_034780415.1 Cichlasoma orientale | reverse complement strand
TGTGTGTGTGTGTGTGTGTGTGTGTGTGTGTGTGTGTGTGTGTGTGTGTGTGTGTATTAGAGAGAGAGAGAGAGAGGTGGAGACTGTCAGTATAACTGAAGGAACAAATACACTATATATCCACTTTGCAGAAAATTGTGTCATCTGGCGACCAAAACAAAGATGGGTGTCTGGACTTCAGCGAGTTCACCAAATACCTGAAGGAGCACGAGAAGAAGCTGTTGCTGACTTTCAAGAGCCTGGACAAAAACGATGATGGTAGGGAGATTAGGGGGGTTGCAGGAGCTGCCTCATTGCAAGAAAGGAATGAATGCTTGGCGTTAGTCACATGACATGCCAGTGAATGTTTACAGAGTTGCATACTACAGCTTGTTTCACTGGACTGTTTATTTGTCAGGGCGGATTGATTCCTCAGAGATCCAGCAGTCCCTTGCAGAGCTGGGCATAGATATCAACGGAGAGGAAGCCCTGAAAATTTTACAGAGGTTTGACTTTCACTTTAATGCACTGTAACATGTGTCTGGTTACATTGTGGCTAAGCACACTGACACCCATGTGTAAGTTAAGAAATTCGGATCACATAAGCTTCATGTAGTGTAATGCAACACAATAAGCACAAGTAAAGTTCTGTTTCCTTAGTATGGATATAGATGGGACCATGATGGTTGACTGGAATGAGTGGAGGGAACACTTCCTGTTATGCCCTGCCCACAACCTGGAAGGGATCATACGGTACTGGAAACACTCTTTGGTATGTATCACATAAAAAACACACTCCCATATATTGTCTGTATCACACGTTTAGCAGGCGCACACAGAGGCAGCTGCTGTGAAGTAAATCACATGCTGTCTAGTCCTCTCGTGCTAGCTTTATAGATTTCCTCTGCAGTTCACACTAGGCAGCAGCTTTGAAAGTGGTGAACTCGTCAAGATAATTAGGTCATATCACCACACTCTGTGTCCCTCAGCTCACTCCTCCACCTCTTCATAGTGCAGAGAAAGGCGTCTTTGACTGGTCTGTTATTTGTGCAGCACAAGGCTTTTTTCGCTCAGCCACGAGCAAAACAGTGCCTCTCTTGACAGACTTTCTATCTGTATGTTCAGAAGTCTTTTCCAGGCAGAACTGCGTGGTCATACAGGAAATGTCCTACAAATGACCGCAGCACACCCTACTAACTCTGAGAACCCTTGCCTTTCCCTGTAGCTTTGCAATACATTGCCAGTGGCGTGTGCTTTTAACTAATGATGTGTTCCATTTACTTCAGAAGTCAGATCTTGGAGCAGATATCTCAGATTGTTAGTTCGGGATTGGTGGGGCTGCTCTGATTTTGTAAATCTGACTTGAGAGGGCGTTCTAGTTGAAAATTCTGACTGGGAACTCGGAAAGACTGGTTTCCGACTTCAAATGGAACGCGCCGTAACACCTTTATGCTTTTGGAAAAACACTGGATATATAAGACTAGGGTTCATTCTGCTCTGTGATTATTCTAGCAAAAAGACAAGAAACTCACATCGTTCTTAGGTTGAAATAGTTTAACAACATATTTCAGCTTTTCCTCACAATTTTCCCAAAAGGTTTTGCTGATTTATGGACCTAAAAAAACATTTTTTTTTTACTTTTCTTGATGTTTTAGCCTTCTAGCTGACAGCTCTTGTTCAAGGTTTTGTAAATGTTGACCTCTACTCGCACTACAACTTGAAAAAAGGTGTTTCTGCATCGCTGACCTCAAAAGGAGAAGTTGTTGTTGATGATGTACATTTGAAACTACACAAAAACCCTCAGCGAACCTACCCTTCCAAGAGAGACATAATCAAAGGCAAAATAATTGCAGTACAAGACATTTTATAATGTGTATTATACAGAATCAGACATACCACTGAGAATATGCGGTGTGCTGACAGACATGATCGCACGATATTGGCATCGGTATCAGTCCTAAAAATCCTCAACCCAAAGTGCCGTGGCAGGATTTTAAAAGACAGCTGTGCATAAGTAAATGACCACAAAGCTCATTCAATGAAGTGAATCAATATTTTAAAGAAGAGTGAGCAAAAATTCCTCCACGGTGATGTGAGAGGCTGATTGAAAAAATCATACAGAAAATGGTCATACTTAAAGTTACTGCTGCTAAAGGAGGTTCGGGGCTGCGTAGAGTCCTGTGAAAACTTTCTTTTACACGTGACTGTAAATCAGATGTGCCAGGGTTCATGAATTCTGTTGATCTGCTTATGTAATCACTAGATTCTGGACATAGGTGACAGTCTCGCCATCCCGGATGAATTCACAGAGGAAGAGAAGAGCACGGGTGGCTGGTGGAAGCAGCTTGTCGCAGGTGCCGTCGCGGGGTCTGTTTCTCGCACTGGCACTGCCCCACTGGACCGAATGAAAGTCCTCATGCAGGTGAAAAATATGACAGAAATGGACCAAATGGGTAGATAAATAGACGTCTGTGGCAGTCTCCTTTTTAAAGCATGTATTTGCACTGCAGGTTCATTCTTCTAAGGCCAATCGGATAAGTCTGCTGGGGGGCTTTAAGCAAATGATTGTAGAGGGAGGTGTGACGTCGCTGTGGAGAGGAAATGGAATAAATGTTTTAAAGATTGCGCCTGAGACAGCGATTAAATTCATGGCATATGAACAAGTAAGGAACTGTACCACTGAAATTTGTTTTTTTTTTTAATATATACTTTTGATTGCAGCTATTACATTTTATAACAAATATTGCGGGTTCTCTGTTACAGTATAAGAAACTGTTAACATCAGAAGGAAAAAAGATTGAAACCCACCAGAGGTTTATGGCTGGCTCTCTGGCTGGAGCCACAGCACAGACGGCAATCTACCCAATGGAGGTAACGAGATCTGTGATCCTGCCTCGCTGGATGCAATAACACCTCCTCTCCACACAAACCAACAGAATCTGACCACCTTTGTATCTTTTATGCACGTTTTCTCTTTAAGGTATTAAAGACTCGACTGACCCTTCGGAAAACTGGCCAGTATGCAGGAATGTTTGATTGTGCCAAGAAGATCCTGAGGAAGGAGGGCGTCAAAGCTTTCTACAAGGGCTACATACCAAACTTACTGGGCATCCTTCCCTATGCTGGGATAGACCTGGCTGTTTATGAGGTATGCTGGCTTTGTGACGCATGCTGCCCCTTTAGGGATATTTCACAGTGGAATGCACTTTAGTTAATTAACTCATTCATATGCGCACTAAACAAATCCATCTTGTATTGCAGGGTTGCAGTAAATTCAGTAAGATTAATTTTTTTTATGTTATGCTGATGTTGCGCATAGCTTGAATTTTCCCTTCTCTCGCCATAACTCTCCAGACGCTAAAGAACGCCTGGTTGTCGTATTACGCCAGAGACTCAGCCAACCCTGGAGTGCTGGTGTTGCTGGGCTGTGGGACCATCTCTAGCACCTGTGGCCAGCTGGCAAGCTATCCACTCGCACTCGTGCGCACTCGGATGCAGGCACAAGGTAAACACAATCTGACATTTGAAAACAGCAATGACATAAATAGGTAGCCCCTTCATTACATAATAATAGCATAATGTTTTTTAAGACGGGCGAGATATTTATGGTGGTGTAAAGCTTCTGTAAAGGTGGCCCATGTTTTATGTAAGCATATGCTTGTGTTACAGCCCACATAATGGAGAGGGGCTCCATCAGAAAAGGGCATTCCTCTTTAATGTCACTCACCTTGACATGAAAGTCTTATTCAATGTAATATTTGGACAGGATAATGGTCTCACAGACTGACAAATTAGCGTCACAGACCAATAGACAAAATCACAAATAGACAAAAATCTGGGGTGTTATGAACCATTACACTCACTGGCCACTTTCTTAGTTACAGTTGGACCCCCTTTTGCTTTCAGAACTGCCTTAATTATTTGTGGCACAGATTCAACAAGGTGGTGGAAACATTCCTCAGAAAGTGTGGTTCTTATTGACATGATAGCGTCACACAGTTGCTGCAGATTTGTCAGCCACCACATCCCAAAGGTGCTCTATTGAATTGAGGTCTGTTGACTGTGGAGGTTGTTTGAGTTCAGTGAACTCATTGTCATGTTGAAGAAGCCAGTTTGAAAGGATTTGAGCTTTGTGGTGCGTTATCCTGCTGGAAGCAGCCATCAGAAGATGAGTACACTGTGGTCCTGAAGGGCTGGACATGGTCATCAGCAATACTCAGGAAGGCTCTGGTGTTTAAATGATTCTCAGTTGGTACTAAGGGGTGTAATGTGTGCCTAGAAAATATCTCTCACACCATTACACCCCCTTCCATTGTCCAATTTTGGTGAGCCCGTGTGAACTGTAGCCTCAGTTTCCTGTTCTTAGCTGACACGAGGGGCACCCAAAGTGTTTTCTGCTTCTGTAGCTCATCTGCTTCAAGTTCGGACATGTTGTGGTGGATTCAAAGATGCATTTCTGCATACCGTGGTTGTAAAGAGTGGTTAATTAAATTACTGTTGCCTTCAACTATTGGCCATGCTCCTCTGACCTCTGGCATCAACAAGGAATTTTCACCACTCGCTAGATATTTTGTCTTTTTTGAACTATTCTCTGTAAAGCCTAGAGATGGTTTTGCAGGAAATTCCCAGTAGATCAGCAGTTTCTGAAATACTCAGACCAGACTGTTTGGCACCAACAACCATGCCACATTCAGAGTCACTTAAATCACCTTTCTTCCCTATTCTGATGCTCAGTTTGAACTTCAGCAGTGAGTTGCTGCTATGTGACTGGCTGATTAAGCATTTGCATTAGTGAACAGTTGAACAGGTTTACCTAACAAAGTGGCCAGTGAATTTATTTTTTGCTTGTTAATGGCTTTCCAAACTTATTATTTCTTTGCAGCGTCTCTGGAGCCATCAGACCAGCCATCTATGAGTTTTCTGATGAAGAAGATTGTAGCCAAAGATGGGTTTTTTGGACTCTACCGGGGCATCCTGCCAAACTTCATGAAAGTCATTCCTGCAGTCAGCCTAAGCTACGTGGTTTACGAGTATATGAAGACTGGCTTAGGGATCTCCAAATGATTGCAAACAAACAAAAAAAAGTTTATCGTATTTGTCAGACTTGAAAATGCCTGAAATAACTCCAAAAAGACAGACCGAGATAAAGCATACAGAGCATGACTTCCATCGAGTGATGGAGAATAGAAATGTATGTTTTAAGAGCTCTCTCCCAGTAGTTAAAGCATTAATGATTTGTAGTATGCATGCTCTAATTTTTTGTCTTACTGTAACACATTCCACTTTCCCCACATTTACTTTTATTATTTACACACCTTTACAAAAAGACAGTCCTGGAAATAACCCATAAAAGGTGGTAAGTATAATGGCTTATTTAATTTATGCCACGGATGTTCCTTTAAACTGTGACGAAACAAACGCGTGAGCTAATGTTGTTCTTTTTCTTTGTTTGAGAAATGACGCTATGAACTTTTCACATGTCTATGCACTGTATACATAATTTAACCCTTTTGTAAACACCTGTCAGGACAGCAGGTCCAGACAAACTGTTCTCCAGTCAGCAGCCGTCCACTAAAAATAGTTTGCTTGCACAAAGCAGTACTTGTTAACACTGGAATAGTGTGTGAATGAAGACACACGTCTTGTACAATGTCAAAACCACTGTTTCCTGGATTTGATAACCATTTAAATGTGCCTTATCTGGGTTTAAACCTGATAACATCAGTATATAGCTATACTGCTTGTCAGTTATTTATGGGTTTTATTGATGAAAAGTACTTGCAAGGAGCATGTTTTTGTCACTTCTCATTTTAACCACCTATGCTTGTAGGTGTTCGTAGGTACCCACAACACACTCATTCTACAGTTAACTTTTGTTTTGTTGCATATTCTTTCACACAGCCGAGTGGGGGAAGTTTTGATGTAGCATGCAAGATAAAAACCTTTTGTGTTTAGTTTATGTGGCATTTTCTGAGCTTGAAACTGATCTTAACTTATTAGTTGGTGAAACTTGGTCTTTCCAGGGAAGTTTGAATGGTGATATTACCTCATAAGTAATGTAAAGATCACTGGTTTGAAAATCAATCTGATGTGCTGAAAGGTTTTGCCAAGTGGTCAATAAAGACAAAGTGGTGCTGAAGGTTCTACAGTGTCTTTTAATTTGACAAGGCCAAGGCCTGTTACCTTCTAATTAGTGATCACGATTGACTATAAGTGATAGTTTCTCTTTGCCAGCATAAAGGATTTGTTTGACAGCACTCACTTGATTGACCAATACTCAGAACAATGAAGGAAGGAACTCTGAAGCTCTAAGGAGAATTATAGATTTACACAAGTTGGGAAGGTCTCTTTGATCCATTTCTAAACAACTGCAGATTCCAATTACAATTGTCCATAAGTAGGTATTCAGATGTGTCATCACTTTCCCAAGGTCTGGAAGAAGACCCAAACTGTCCCCCTCACATTAGTGGTAATTGATTAGTATGTTCAGGAACCACCAAGCCTCAAGCCTGCCATGAACTGGAAACTTCTGGAACACCAGCATTGCTGTCCACAGTGAAGCGTGTTTTACACCGCCATGGACTGAGAGGGTGCTGACCAAGAAAGAAGCCCTTGCTACAAAATCAACCAAATGCCTTCTGGAGAAATGTTTTATGGTCAGATAAGACAAAAAAATTAGCTATTTGGCCATAGTGACAATAGGTATGTTTGGAGGAGTAGAGGAGAGGCCTAAAAACACTGTACCAGCTGCCAAGCATGGTGGTGGTAGCATCATGCTCTGGGGCTGTTTTGCTGCCAGTGGCACTGGTACATTGCACAAAATGGATGGAATAATGGAGGACTACCTCCAAATTCATCAACCTCCCCTCAAATCAACAGCTAGGCGGTTGAAACTTGGATATTGTTGGGTGTTCCAACATGGCAATGATCCCAAACATATCAAAGCTGGTTTTGGAATGGATAAAGCAGGCTAACATTAAGCTTCTGGAATAACTTTCCCAAAGCCCTGGCCTCAACCCTATTGAAAATTTGATCTTCTGAGGTCTCTCCTCTCAGGTCCTGTGTCAAAGCTTTGTTGTAGATATTTTTTTTTAGGTCTGGCACTTTTTTCCTTCTCCACTTGTCCAGTTTCCTCAGATTTTTTTAAGGGCATGCTGCACACCTTGGTCAAGACATGCCAATTTTTCTGGCTAATAGTTCTTTGGGAATCATGTTGGTGCAAAAATACTATTTTATGCCTGTCACACTGGCATTTTTTGTAAATTCAACTAGAGAAATGGGAACAAATTGTGTGTTTTTGTGACAGGCTTCAAACAAAGTGCCTAAAGCTACAATTTAAAATTGGGTCTTTGCTAAGTTGTCTGTTATGTGAAGACACAACACAGGTTCATCCCTTGAGTTAGGAGCCTTTTGTAAATACTTGAATGATTAGTAGGTTAGTTTTAGTCTCTTTATCGTCTTCGTTTTGTGGCTAGGCTGTTTTCATGAGATGTTGATGGACGACCTTCACCCTACTATTTTTCTGTTGTTCAAACTAGTTTGGTCCTAATCGCTTTCCGTAGCGCTGCCCTCTCTGCAGTTGTTGTAAAAGAGGTGGGTCCCACTCCGCTAAAACACAAACTAAAGTCAGTACAGCCAGCTTGAGGGTGTTGGGGGAGGTTTTTTCTGTCCTAACTAAATGGTGCAAAAACTATTTTTTGTCTCTTTGCGATAAGCGGCGCAGACGTGTTAAACAGGACAAAGAGCTTGATCGTTTGCTTGTTGACAGTGACAGCTAGCAGTCAGCTAACTTTGACTGCAAGCAGCGGCTAAAAATATTCTCCTGCTAAGTGACCTGAGGTGGACACCGCTCTTCAGCAGCCGGCGGGGAAACCAAGGTAAGTCAGAGCTAGTCAGCTCTATGAGCACTCATAATTATTTACTAATGGTAAAACTGTATGTGTATGGTTTTCTTTAAGTTTCTGTAGTAAAACTTGTTGATCTGGAAGTAGCTTAGCTAGTGGGCGTGAACTGACAGAGGCTTTCTTACTAGATTGTGTCTGAAAGCGTGATTGTATTTACGTTAAGCGGTTTTTCATTCAAGTCCAGGTTCGCGGCCAAGAGACAGTCACTGTTTCATCTGTCTCTCTTTATCTGCCTAGCCTACCGGTGAGCCAGTTTGCCCTTCTGGAAAACAGTTTAGCTTCTTGCGTAAGTCAAGCTATTGCTCATCGTGTTACGGTGGTGTTTGTCATACTAAACAAATAGTTCCGTGTAATAGGCGCAGTTTGTATTAACACATATACCACAATAAGCTTGTGGCCAGCCTAAACCTCTGTCTGTGATGTATTGTCATCAGACTGTGGTATATTGATATCCTGCTTGTAATTTGTTGTCAGCAGCATTTAGAGGTTTGCATTGATGCAGATACAATGAATCAGTCTGCCAGTTAATTGAGCTTTCCTTGAATAGCAGCTACAAGTGACTGACAAAAGAGATACAAACAACAACAAAAAAAAACTCTAAAAGATTAATCAACACCAAAAACGACAATAAAACAAGTGGTGTCGGACACAACAAAGCTCACCCCCCGGCAGACGTTTTAGCTGATTTGAGCGTTGTCTGTCTTACAAACATGTCACTCTCCAAACACTGACTCACCGAGATAACACATAGGTCCCATTATCCGTGCCCATAATTTTCTCTTGACCTTTACCTTGGGGTCAAGGTCGCCAAGATTCAAACTCGTCTAAGATTTTTAGTAGATGCATCTATGCTGTGAATTTGAACATCCTAGGTGACATTGTTCTCGAGTAAATCCGAACAAAAGATGTTATTAGTCAAAACACATTTTTACTAATTATAGCGCTGCCTAAACGTTAAATGTCACCAAAACATTGTGCTTCCTTCTAAAGGGGTCCCAAGTCTACATACCAAGTTTGTTTTTGATAGGTTAAAGCATTGCCAAGATATGAGCTCAGTTCCTGTTTCGCCACCAGTTGTGATTGGCTCTGATGGGGAAGCGCTTTGGAAAATCAAAAATCCATCTGAAAACTTCTTTGAGGCTTGGCCTGAAGATGATCTGAGTCAGTTCTGGTGAACATTGGACAATCCTTGTGAACTGGGAAATCATTTGGCAGAAAATTATGTCATATTGTGCATTGAACTCTGCTAGATCCAAGGATTCCGATGGTACTTGAATTTCCAAAATCAGCCACCAATAACTTGGTGAAAATAATAATGAGACTGTCCTGAGAAAGTGTGCCAAATTTCACAACTTTTGAACAGATGGTTCTAGGGCCTGCCATAGACTCCCATTCGAAAGGAAAAAAGTTTATTAATAATAATAAGAAGAAACTCTAGAATCACTGTGTGCCCGCAGCCTCGCTGCTTGGCCCCCAGTGAAAAAGGTAAAACATTTCTCATAGTAACCTTATTGTAACAAAACAAAAAAGGTAATAACACATACAAAACAAAATGTAAAACGTATTGACCAGCAGAAAAATGTAGATGATGACTAAATAAAATCAATACTAAACTATAAAATGATTGAAAAGTTTAATGATTGAAATTTTTCATTTTAAAAATGTTTAAAAGCAAAAACAAACCATTTAATCCTTATCAGATTTAGATACGATTTATACAGGAAAAACAGGAAGCACTAGCTATTAAGATGTGTAGTGCTGATTCCTGCCTACAGTGTCTCTTCAGATTTTTTTTTTTTTTCTCGTTTCTGAAAGGTTTTGCTTTAGTCTCTGCTCTGTGCCTAAACACATAACAGACCGTCCTTTCTTTCCAGTGGTATTGCAAAAAAAGTCAAGCATCATGGGCAACACAAGTGACAGGGTGGCTGGAGATCGCCATGGCACCAAGGCCCATCGCACAGACAGTGGAGGAAGTCACAAAGACCATGAACCCAGTAGCAAGATGGTGGACAGCACAGATGACCCCAACACCTTCAACACCCGTGGGCCTGAAACTAAGGTATGCAAAAATACTGATTATAGTATAGAAACATGTTTTTTTCATGACGACCTTCCAAATTTCAAAACTTCTCTCTCAAAACGGCTTACATTTGGGATTCACATGTTTATTACTTTCAGACATCAGGAGAGAAAGAATTCACCCCAGACATGGATGACCTGGTTAAAACTGGTCCTCAGGCTCGACCCACTGTGATCCGCTGGGCTGGAGGCGGGAAGGAGGTCTGCATAGCCGGTTCTTTTAATAACTGGAGCACAAAGATACCACTAAATAAAAGGTAAACAGGAAGTAGATGTCAGTACATTCTCACGTTCATTATCTTTTATGGGTGAGTTTGTGGTAATTATGTAGCTTCAGAGATTGTGGAAGAGGGATTCTGGTATCGCACTAATACTCTCTCCTCCTCTCTTTAAAGCCATAATGACTTTGTAGCAATTCTGGACCTGCCTGAAGGAGAGCACCAGTACAAGTTTTTTGTAGATGGACAGTGGGTGCATGATCCCTCAGAGGTACAGCAGCATCTCTCGCTTTTTTTTTCCCTTTTTAGTGTGATATTTGAAAAGATCTTGCAATGGGTGAAAGCAGCTAAACAGATCTTAAACCGAAGGGAAAGATCTTCAGGACACTGACCATTTTACAATGGCTTCCTCATTTCCGCTGTGATGATTTCTCTCTTTTTCTGCAGCCGGTGGTAACCAGCCAGATGGGCACCATTAACAACCTGATCCATGTGAAAAAGTCTGACTTTGAGGTGTTTGACGCCCTTCAGGTCGACTCCTTGGAGTGCTCCGACACGTCAGGTCAGCCCGCTCTGTTATTCAGTTATTTAGTCAAGGAAATCGGCTTGCGTAAGTAGCAACTGGAAAAGTGCCTTGTCATATCACAGCATGTGTTTCCTGACCTTGCATTAACAGATCCAGCAGTTTAAGTCTTAATACAGCTCCTAGGCAATGGGTTGAATAATAAATGCAGAAGTACGGTACCAGTCAAAAGTTTGGACACACCCACCCATTCATATGAATGTGTGAGTGGTACTGTGACTGTGGCACAACTATTAATTTGTTTTTAGTAAACTTTGACTTTATTTTTGTTAGTGTTTTAGTAGAAGTGTTTAATTGGTAATTAGCTGTCACACAGTGAAGTGTTGAAGTGTGTGTGTGTGTGTGTGTGTGTGTGTGTGTGTGTGTGTGTGTGTGTGTGTGTGTGTGTGTGTGTGTGTGTGAGTGAACTGTCATGTAAATGTGACTGTTGTATCTTCAGACCTGTCCAGCTCCCCGCCTGGTCCATATGGACAGGAGCAGTACACCTTCAGACCTGAGGAGCACTTCAAAGCCCCACCCATCCTCCCACCACACTTGCTTCAAGTCATTCTCAACAAGGACACCAATATATCCGTCAGTATCTCCACCTTTCATGCTTCATCTGTCACTTTACAAACTGGATGTCATTTCTCAGACCCTGATGTGACTCATCTTTTCATGTTACTGTTTTCTTTGTGATTTTCCTCTTGCTGTCTGTTGCCAGTGTGACCCTGCCCTGCTTCCTGAACCCAACCACGTCATGCTAAATCACCTGTATGCGCTTTCAATAAAGGTAGGTTCACTCGCAGTAGAATGCCATAATGACCCACATAGTTTCACTGAGGTTGGTAGTTAATCATCATTTTTTCCCCCACCCAGTCCATTTACATACAAAGGGACGATGTTCTGCTTTTGGGGGAGGGGAGAGAGTCCACATTTGGAAGCTGGTAGAAGTTGTCAGTGGCGTGAATCATTTTACACCAGAGAGCATATTTTGAGACCCATAAAGAGCTTATTTTTACAGTTTTTACAGTTTTTTATTTTTACTCTTGCCTTATTTATTATGTTATTAGTTAACAACTTTATTAGGGATGGTAATAAAAATATTCTGTGGCTGGCTTGTGTTGTAAAGCTCTATTTTCTTGCTTGCCAGAGTGACACGTTTCTTTCAAAGAGTCTCAAGAAAGACACACAAACGTATTTCCTGTTGAAACAGTTAGTTTCACAGTGACAGTAACAGAAAAGGGGGACAATTTGTTTCCATGTGCACAGAGATTTTGTGACCATTGCATGTTTTGGCATAAAATCTAGCTGACTTATCAAATGTGTCAGTCAGGCTAGTGGAATGAAATAGTGGAACCACTGGAAAAAAAACTACACTATATGTTCCTATTAAACCCATAAACTCTTCCTGTTTCATTCCATGTGTACTTTTAAAAAACTGGGAATGGCCTTATTGTTATTAGTCAGTGCTAGTGGTGGCTGGCTAGCTTGGTTGGCAGAGTGCACAAGGTTCACTGTGGCATTAAATGGGATAATAATTATTTGTTAGTAAAAAACCTGTCCGGCCGACTCCTAAGAGTGGCTTTTAGTGCAGCAGAATGCTGAAAGCGACTCAGCAAAACCCAACTACCTTTTTATTCCTGCTGTAAAGTTGGGCCTTTTAACACTGAGGTCTGTTGGTCATAACTCTCATATGGAGCTACCCTCAAGTAGCCATTAGAGGAACTGCTGTTTTTGGCACTTGAGCGGCACCTGCCGCTAGTGTTTGCAATTTATTCCAATACCTTTAGTATTCATAAATCAGCCAAACCTGTGCTGAGAATGTTTGTGGTAATGATGTCTTTAACTGTCATCTAATATGGAAATTAGTTTTCATAATTTGAAGCATATTTGCTGTGAGTGTGGATCCCACTGATTGGAGCCTGTTTCCCTCTGTAGGATGGAGTAATGGTCCTGAGTGCGACTCACAGATATAAGAAGAAATACGTCACATCTCTGCTTTACAAGCCTATTTAAACCTTAACTCGGGTGCTCCCCAGTGCTTTTAGCTGCATGTATGTAATCGGCTATTTTTTTTTTTAATTTTATCTTATTTTTTTTGTTTGTTTTCTGTTTTTGTGTGTGTATGCGCGTGTGAGTGCATTTGTCGGCTGCATTTAGCCAAATCTTGCACTGAAACAAGTTTACAGATGAGGTAGAGGCCCATGGCTGTGACTTGGGTTATAAAGAGGCCACACTTCTGTCTACATAGGGCTCTAAACAATAGTAGCGAAGTGTGTGTGTGTGTGTGTGTCAGGAGTTGGAGAAAGCAATGAGAACCATACTGTGGCTTTTACCTGTGACATCTACAGACAGATCAGAGACTGATGAAATCACTATGTGTATTCGAGTGTTTGCTGCACCTTTTGATTATGTTGTTTTTTCTGGGGTGCAGATCCATGTTACGTGTGACGTTTTTTCAGGTAGAAGACCTGCGAATGATATATTATGTAGGATTTTGGGTTTTGAAGGTGTTTTAAATCAAGTTTGAATTTATTCAGTGTTGTGTGATTGTATTTGCCTTTCCACTGGTTCCGTTAAGCTTTTAATTGAGTAAATGCTGAGAATCAAGATGACTTAAACTGACTTGTAGTCAGGGTCAACAGGCTGAGACGGAGAGCAACAAAGTTAGTATTGCTTGAACTTAAAGTGCAATAAAAAAACAGAAGGTAAATACTAAATTTTAGCTCAACCCAGAAGTATAATGTTTATTCTTGTTTAGGAAGCAGCAGGAACGTAAACTGGTGTTGCAATGACTTGGAAATGTTCTTGTTTTTTGTTTTTGAAAGAAAAGCAAATTTCTTTTCATTTAATGGAACATGAAATTAATCAAATGATCAACCAATTAATGGTTAATTAATTTATGGTTGCTTATTTTTAATGACCTTTTCATGTAGGTGTACAGAGGCACATTTTCAGAAAGAGACCTTTTGGCGCCCCTCTGACAACCTCTGGTCTCTAGGGAATTGTGTATTCGCTAACTGGTTGGCAAGCGGTTGCTGGAAGTTGCTGGTTGTTGCAAAAATACCACAGTGTGATTACTTTGTTTGCAGACTACCGCAGTTGCCCATAGTTTGCATTCAAGATGCTGATTTTCTTTTACTTTGAAGGTGAATGTTCTGTGGTTCCATTTTGTGTCACACTCTTCCATACAAACGATGGGAAACTGAGCCAGGCCGGTAGCGACTAAAGCAATCACGAGGAGGTTTTCGGTGCGGCGCTGTATACCTCTTTGCAACTCATTTCACCTAGCAACAACAAGCAGCTTTACACAACCACTCACCAACCGAGCAGGGAATACACGTTACTCACTAGTGACCAGTGGTTACCATGCAATCACTGTCCAGTCTTTAGGCGTGTGTGACGGGGGTTTAGCAGTCGATTTCACAGCGACTGCCAGCATTTTTTCCCTAACAACCAGTGGTTGCCAACCGGTCATGTGGAACTGAGGCCTAACGTGATCAGTCAGCCTTTTAAATTGATGACAAATTTGCATTAGTGAATACAGTGTGCCATTCAAACAAGAGTGAAGGTTTATGAAAATGGGCCTCCATTAAAAGAGGGAATTTTAATTATGAAAAATAAACGTATTAATCATTAATTTTCATTGTATTAGCTGAAAAATCAAAACGTTTTTTCTTTCAAAAACAAGGACATTGGTGATCCCAAACTTTGGGTCATAGTGTGTAGTGTTGATATGATGCATAACCCACAAGTTGAGTTTGATACTGCTTCTTGTCGTTCAGTGGAGTCGGTCACGTACATTTTAGTTTATGGTAACGTTCTGGTCACTGTAGGTGGCGTACTCACCTGTTTCAACAGAGAAACCCACTTTCCCCACAGGTCAGAGGTCACTTAGTTCTGCTGTTGCCTTGATATAAGTTTTCGAGCACTTTACCGTTCTGTGAGCAGGAGTGTTGATGTAAGCTTTTAACTATGCAGCAGACAACTCATGTACTGTAGCTTCTCTGGACTACAGGATCTAATTTAGTCTAATTAAGATATTTTGCTGTGCTTTATGTGTGTATCTGTATGGAGTTGGATTTATCGAACAGGATTACAGGAATGTACTGTATCTGTTACATGTACTGTATAGTTGTACACAGAGGCCTGTACACGCAAACAGTTTCAACTTGCTGCCTGGTATTGACCGTCTGCCCCTTATGATGATGCGATAGTGATATAGTACACATTTAGAAGGTAAATAAACACACACACACACCTCAAGCAGTAGTCAGAGGCACATTACCAGATCAATCAACAGGGCTATAGAGATGAACAGATGAACTTAAGTGTACAAAGTTTGCTTACACCTGTGTTCATAAAAGCCTGTTAAACTAATCAGCTTTTTTTTTTTTTTTTTTTTTTTTTTTTTTTTTGGTGTGGTGATTTTAAAAGTTATTTTAGTCACTTACAAGTTGTGATGTTTAATTGTCAGCACCTTAATTACAGTATATAACCACAACTGGTATACTCCACAGACTTAGGAAAGGGGCTTTCATAAATCCTGTTGGGTGTTCAAGTAGATGTTATAAAAGTGTTTTGTAAATGCTGAGCCTACCTAATAAAGTTTTGTCCAAAGAGTTTCATATGATAAGGGATTGTGGCCATGCAGCCAGCTCCCCAGACATGGATTAAGACTAGTCCTAAACGCAAAGATCTCCACTGAGGGGGGAGGGGTGGGGTACCTAATCCATGTCTGGATAACTTGGCCATGGAGTTTTAAGGTTAAAACCAAAACTTGAATTTTACAGGGGTTACACGAATGTTTTAAAAAGCTTTGCAGGAGCAGTGTAAGGATCCACTGTACAAGGTTTTACTTGTTTGCAAATAAATAATAAAGAGGCCGTACTGATCCCATTTCCTATCTGTCTTCTCTTTAACTTGACCCTTTTATGGTGTATGTGGATTCATGGATAAACAACTGTCTCATCTTAATACCTGTTTTCATTTGAGTAACTTAATCTTAAATCACTGGAGACAAAGTTAAAGGCAAGGCTGAGTTGGTTTGAGCATGTGAGGAGGAGGGACAGTGGATATATTAGACAAAGGATGCTAAATATGGAGCTGCCAGAAAGGAGGAAGACCACAAAGAAGATTAAATGCATGCAGTGAAGGAGGACAGGCAGAGGGTTGGTGTAACGGAGGAGGATGCTAGAGATAGCATTTTATGGAGGCAGATGGGAGCAGCTGAAAGAAGACTTGATCTTAAACGACGCCTCAACCGTTCATCCTTGTTGCAGCGTGTGTCAGCACACTGTGACATCACTCTTGGGCGTCCTCCTGGTGATCTGAATCATAAAACAAACGAAGAAATAAGCCACCAAAGCTTTTTAAAGTGTTTTATTTATTCTTTCCCAAAATCCTTCAGGGATAATACTTTTGCCAACACAACACACGGTTAACTGTCATCAGAGACAGGATCTTTATGAGTCCTGTATCGGCCTTCTAATTCATTATGCACAAAATCAGGGGGGGAAAAAAGCTGCACCTATCAGAGCACAATATACATATGCAACTCAGCACAAACAAAGCACTGTTGATTCCCTCCGTAATAAAAAGGCTTTGTTTACGCTCTTGTAAGGTGCTCTGTGAATCAAACACTTCAGAATCTTTTCAGTCATTGGCTTTTTTTTTTTTATTATTATTTACAGTACACAAATCTTCAAAACTTTTTACCCCTTTTGTAAAACTTGGCAACTTTTGTCTTTTTCTGAAAACTCGAGCGCAAACAAAACCTAATTTGGCAGAACTCAGGTAGACGCTTGTTCAAGGCCATTTCTACCACTGAGAGCAGACTTGGGACGCTCTCCAGCTAAATTTAAAGGCAAGTAAAGCAACATCAATCAGAGCTTCGTTACAGGTGGATGGCATTGTGAGCGGTGACTTAAATATCATGAAGGCATAGTTTGGGATTACATAGCAGACACAGCCTATGTGACTAATTGATTCAAAGTGACACAATCCTCTAACGTACACTGCATGTAAATCATACATTGCAAACATACTCAGAATTCAATGATGTTTAACATCAAAATAAAACATATCAAGCTATTGCACAGCTACCCAGATAATCAACTTTGCAAAAAAAGCAAATGTTGGATGTTTTCACGCACACTGACACACTCACATAAAAGATCATCCAGAAAAGCAGGTTTGTTCGTTTTTTTTTTCTCTTTACAGCATAAAATGGCAAATGTACAGCAAGAAAACACACCAAACTAAATGTGAAGTGAGTGAATTATGGAACAACGACCCCACCAGCAGCCTGCCAAAGTTTGCATCATTTGTAACAACTGGATAATCCATATTGCCGTTGCCATGGGAATGCTAAGACGGTCTGAACCTAGAGAAATAGCAAAGACAATAGCATACGGCCACTTAGCTGAGATTTTGGTCCAAAGAAGGAGCTCATTTCAGTCACACAATCCTAAATAAAATGAACACAGCTGTCTAACGGTTACCGTCTCTGTGGTTCAACGGGCCCCCGATAACACTCGGGCGGCCCTCCGACCTGATCCGACCAATTTGTCATTCGCATGGATAAGGCGGAGTTCAAAGTTCAAACTTTGGCAAGTTTTGGCGATTCCCTGTTCCATACCTTAGATTCCACCATTTACAATCTCTGTCATGCATAAACACTCAAGAAAAATAAGTATAATGGTAACACTGGTCGTCTCCTAACATTAATATGAGTGTGAATGGTATTAACTCAGTGTCAGGCAAAGTAGTAATAACTCAGTGCAGCTTAATCATTCAAGAAACTACATCATTATTGCACATGCTCGTATGAGAACTCCTGCAGAGGAGTGAATACGCGTGTTTAGCCTGGTTCCATTTGAGTACTCCAACCTCTTTTTACAAACTGTAGTGCAGCCTGGAAATCAGAATGGGCCAACTTCACCTTCTTTCATTTATTTAGTGTTTCTGAGTTTGGAGTTGGATGCCAATAAAGAATCTGCGGGTTCTAAAAGAGGAGGTTTGTGACTTAAATGGAACCTTTCTCCGGCTTTTGTTCTGCTGTTTATAACCCTTGGCTGGCATACCATTCGTAAGCCTTCTCAACAAGCACAGATATAGCTAGTACGCAACTATTAGCAGTGATCGCCTACCTAGTGTACATTCCTCCACTGTGTGTAATGATACATTGTCGATGTCATTTTTCTTTGCATTGCATTTGCAAAAAGTTGTCCTTGTTAATCAAAAGTGCCACAAAAAAAAAGTACTTGCATTTCTGTGGCAGTCAAAGTTGAGGCTGTCTTGTCTTTGAGTGGGCGGTGTTCGATCTCACACACACATATATATAGGTATATATGCGTGTACGTGTGTGCAGATTTCCTCTCACTAGCCATTTTAAACATGCAGGAACATCTCTTCCATCAGCAGGCTGTCTAGCTCTCACAGGGATGCCTTTAATGCAGATAAGGGGGTGTGCAATGGAAACCCCCTTTTTAAAAATGTTACACCTTTAAGCTGTCCAATGATGTAAATTCTTTATCTGATAAATAGCCAAATTGTTTCTGTAGAACTCGGCATCTAAAGGCATCCTCAACCACTTCATCACATCATTGAAGCCACCATAGGCACATTTTAAACACCTTCTTCTGACACACAAACAACAAGGCAAACTGCTGACTGTATCACTCAAAGACAATAATACACATCACGGCGGGGGATGTCACAAACGGGGGAGAGGGTGAAGGGACTCTGGAAAGGCTCCAGGTGCTAGATTACACTGTGCACATAGTGCCCGGAAGAGGGAAGGAGTATTTATGGCTGGACGGAGGTAGAGGGCAGAGCTTGGGAGGGGAAGGAGGAGGGTGGGATGGTGGGTCTTGGCTGTTTCAGCATAGAGGTCAGAGTTCGTAGCATTTAGGCTGGTTCTTTGAAAGTCTAAAGCAGGCACTGGCTGCTGCGCTTTCTCGCTGCCATTCGCTGGCTGGCTGCAGCCACAGTGACTCCAGAAGCACCACCGGCCTTCAGGAAACTCTGATCAGCAGGCCGCTTTCTGGCAGCACCTCCTGGCTCTTCAGCTGGATTTTTTTGGAGGAAAAGAAAGAGGAAAGGTGTAAGATATTAGTAAGCAATCAGTACATACATAATGCAGGCTTATACGAGTGATCAGGGAGGTGAAATGCTGACTGAATAGTTTGACATTTTGAGGAGCATGCCACTCTAAGAGCGAGCCAAGAAGAATGTGAAGTGTGTGTGTTTAGTCCTCGTCTCTCTATGCGCTCCTTTTTTCTCTTCTCATATATTTAACTGGCAGTACAAGCACACCATATCAAATGTTGAAGTTGAGAATTTCTTTTCAATATGTTTTTCCAATATTTTCTATATATCTTTTAAAAGATAGTCACGCTTTATTTACCTCTGTTGTCCAATGAGAATGCCAACAACGAGGAAACAAACTGCTGTAGTGTTGAAGATGAAATTTTTGTTTGATGTTGGATTTTATCTGTTTACAATTTTGCTGCCTCCTTGTTGTATTTTAAATGTCATAATGAATATCGTAATGTATCAGACTGTTTTTCTACAGTAGTAATGTTGTAATACCTGAAGTTTGGTAATTATGCTGCATTTAAATGGCAGCATAGGTTTAACCAAAACCTGCATATTTACAGTACTGTGCACAAGTCCCCTCATTTCTTCATTTTTTGCTAGGAAAATGATAAATCTGTGTAGGATTTATTGAAGAATGTGCAAACATACATGAAATTACAGCATATAAGGCAAAAACAGAGCTTGTACAATTCTAACAAGTTTGAATTTGGTGTGACCGCCTTTATTCGTCAGCACAGCTTGAACTCTTGGGCAGCTTTCTTGTCATTTCTTTAGCTAGTCTTCAGGAATAGTTCTCCAGGCTTCTTGAAGGACATTGATCTTTAACGCCACGAGCTGAAATGTAGCCCGTGTAGCCACTGATTTCCAGTCCAGTTTTTGTGTAATTTGGAATACTTCAGCCTTTTCTTCCTCTTTCCCTTCCGTAAATGGCTTCTTGACAGCCACCCTTCCACTGAGACCATTTCTGATGAGGCTTCAGTGAACAGCAGATGAATCTCTCAGGTCCTGTTTCAGGTCTTTGTTGGATCTTGCTCAAGTGCACTTTAAAAAATGAAAGAAAATCTGGCTCCTTGGAAGCAAAATATAAGGAAATGAGGGGTATCTCAAGACTTGCACAGTACTGTAATCCAGCATTAATGGTACCTTCATAGATGTGCAGGTGACCCCCTGGCATGTGTATGCACCATTTTACAGATATAATATTTAGTTCCCAAAATGTCCCACTATTCTTTGCAAAACAAAGCCAGGAGTAGTTTGCTGTGCAAAATGTTATTAGTAAGGAAATTCCCAAAGACACAACTCCTTGCAGGTGAAAAGCTGAGGATGAAGAATGATAAAAGAATAAGAAACGCTGTTACTTAAAACGTCTTTCACACAGACACAAACTCAGCCGGGTGCTGCACGTCTTGCGGCATGAACGAAGCAGTCAAACCTTCCTTAAAGTCATCGCACAAGTTTGTGTGCACATCATTCAGCATACACACAGAGTGGAAACTGTGACTGTGCAGCTATTTTTGCACTCACGCTGGAAGATCTAAATAGACTCAGCCTTAATATTAGAGGTATGTTGAAGTAAAACACTTAAAACGGCTCAGGAACAACTCACAGCCTTTTGAAACTACTACTCAACCAACTTTGCTTATTTTTTTTAAATAAAGGAGAGTTGGAGAGGAATTTTCTCTATATACAGCAAAGCTCTGTGTGCTGTGAGCTACTCGGGACCAGAATCACCTCCATTATATCCCCTGCTTTATATAAATGTAAGTTGAGATGGATGGTAAAGCTGTGATGCTGACATGATTAGAAAAAGCAAAACTCCACACACAGGTAAAAACTGCCCCGCAGTACACGATCATCATCACTTTAGGAGGGATGAACTATGTCATCGAGTAATGCAAAAAGTGTATCTGGGACATCTACCTATTTGCAAGCCCACAAGATGTCAGACAATTACCAGCATAAGGAGAGGAAGAGGAGGAACTTAGAGAGGAAAGCCTCAGCTTATTCGTCTGGGGGGGTTTTCATGGAACGGAAGAGAGGAGGGCAGAGGAGAGGAAACACAAGGTCAGGACGAAGGAACAGGTGGGACAGAAAAGCCAACAGTAATGAATTTACAACATATAATCCTGATGAGCACAACACTGTGACCTATGGAATAGAGACACAGATACCTAAGAATATGTAAGTGATGTAATGGAGGGTGCGTATATGGCTTACCTCTAAGTTTGTCCTTGCTTTCTTCAGCACATCACGAGTCCTTGATACTGTAAAAAAGAAGGAAATGTTTTCATCTTTTTTTGGGTATTGCATGACTTAAAGTACACAATGATTGTATCTGGACCTGGGATACAAGAAGCAGCACCGTATGTTTATGTAAACTCTGCCGAGGCCTGTGTACCAGACCTGAGGAGCACAAACCACCTAGTTTATTGTTTCTGAACTCTAAACAGACCACAGGGACATGCACTGTTGCCTTATTAGGCATGAGTATAGGGATGAGTACACTTGCCCCGCCCACATTTCTGTTTCGCTCTCTTGCTCTCTCTCTCACACACACATGCATGTAAACACTCACACTGGCTGACTATGAAGTGCTCCATGCTCTCCTTGGTGCGGCTGGTGCTCCTCAGTCTTTGTATTGTCCCCTTCAGAACCTCCTCCTGCTCAGACACGCGCAGTTTCAGGGACAAGATCTCCTCCTGCATACACTGCTCCTGCACACACACACACACACACACACACACACACACACATGCTCTGTTAACAATTATTTCAACATAAAATGTTGCTCTGAAAGCCCCCCACAAATACTGTGCAATGTTCAAACCTTCTTAAGATTATGGATGGCGGGATCTGTGCTGGGAAGAGCTGCTCTCCAGAACATCTTCAGCAGAGACATGGCCTCCTCCAAGATCTGCCTCAGAGTCTTGGTGTTGGACAGAAGACTCTTGATACATCCGTAATCCAGAATCTGCAAACACAGATCAGTTGGGTATTTGTATACATTTTTTTTTCCAGTTCTCACTCTCTGCCTGTTAGGTTCATGAGAACACACCAGCTCGCTGCTCTGTTTCTGATTGCCATCCAGGAGTGGTGGACCGAGGCAGGCCTGCAGGGTCGTCTCCATGCGCTGGACAAGGCTCCGGCCCTCGAGGACTTGCTGCTGCAGAGCACTGAAGTCGTCCACGTGACCGATGGCGTGGCGACCATTTCGGTTGGCAAATGAGCCATCGGGGGCATCGCCCTCCAACTCAGAGTGTGGATCAAGAGGGTCTGCTGGAGATGAAAGAGCTGGAATTTATTGTGGAAGGCCATCAAATGTCACTGTTGTCTTTTTTTTTTGTAGTTTTATGGAGATTATAAGTAATTAAAACTATTCAGTAACAAAAACCAAGGTGCTGTTATTGTTAGAAAGCAAAGCATTTTTCTTCATATTAAGACAAGAAATTAAAGTCAGATTAAGCTGCAGTAACTGAGGTGAAGTTAAGTCACACCATTGGCAGTGCTATGGCTGTCATCCAAGTCTGAGTAGGGAGGACCAGGAGATCCACAGTTAAAGAGACCAATGTCCCTGACTGGTGGAGATGGAGCTGGGTCTGCGGAGCACACAAACAGGCAAACCTCGCTTGGACACACTGCAAACTTTACCACTGCACACTGAGCATCACAAACATTTTTCAGCATAGTACGATGGAGTCGTGCCCACAAGCTTCTGTCTCACCATGAAGCAGCTGTCGTCTGTAGAAGTTTTCCCTCTGAGGGCTGGCAGTGAGAGCAGAGAGAGAGGGAGTCCGAGGCGACCCCACACCCAGCTTCTGTTCCAGCTGCTTGTGGAGCTCCAGCTGTTTGAGGGCGCTGTTCTCCTGGACGCTGTTTTGCAGCTGGGCCCGCAGACTCCTCACCTCTCCCAACAACTCCCCCAGCTCTACCGGCAGAACGGGGACCTCACACAGGTAGCCTGAAGACAAAATGCACAATTACCAGAAAGTCTTGGAAACAGTTGTGCTTTGGTGCTTTGAGGGTTTTATTCTTTCATTTACATATTTGTCAAAGTTAGAGACGTTTAAAGAGTTTGAAAGCAGCTGGGCTGTGGGTTGGGAATGGTTAAATAGTTTCCAGTAAATATCCAGGGAAAATATTTTTCCTAAAATAACATGTTCATTCTTCTACCACCAGATGGCACCAAAGTAAGGGATTCCATGGGAACACTGCACATAGGGGCTTTAAATTATCTATCTATGCTATACAGTAGCATGCTGTGCATAGCTAGTTTAATAGGCTGACCTTTGTTGGCCTTTGTGCTGGAACACACTCGATCATAAACGTGTAGTTCGCTCTGCAGGGAGTGGATGAGTTCCCTGCTCTCACATAGCTGCTGCTGCAGGAGTGACACCTCGTGCTGGAGCCTGACAGTGCACAGACACATTCTAATTATATAACCGTGAGAGATCAAGTATCAGAGAGATCAAGATAGACAGGATTTCTATCCGCACACACCTGTTGGTTTTCTCCTGCCCGGCCTGTCGCTCCTGCCGTAATGTGTGAATCTGCTGTCCCTGCTCCTGACTGTGGGCCTGAAGTCGTCTTAGCTCCTCCTTCCACTGCTCAGCTTCCAGCTCTGATTGCTTCAGGCGAGCACGTGCTGTAAGCACCGCCTCCCTCAACTGCACCACCTCCTCACTTGTGTCTGAGAGCAGAGGAGAGACTGAATGGGTTCATTTAAATATACCACCCCACTCCAAGAATGAAGGCAACTTCTGTCAAATGTCTGCTGGCTTTGCAGTGAAGTACCTGTGCTGGCCTGCAGACGTGACTGTAAACCCAAGTTTTCTTCCTTCAGGATTCGGATCTCATTGGATAGCTGAGTGACTGTGTCCAGACCCTGAATATAAATGTTGGTTGGAGCCCCTGAACAAAAATAAATATTATGTCATTTCTAAGAGACAAAGAAGTGCCAGTGTTTGTTGTTACTCAAGTGTGGAAAGCTACATCACCTCCATCACGCCCAGTGGTGGGCAGTTTTTCTTCAAGCTGTTGTCGGAGCCTCTCATTAGTCCTAATGGACTCCTCCAGGCGCTGGCGGAGACACCTCACCTCTTGCAGGTGCTCCTCTATCAAATTTACCCCTGTAAACAAATAATTTAATAATAATAATATTGTATTAATCATGTGACTCATTTCAATATGCACAGTTCATTAAAAAGAAGCTCTTGTTTTTATTCTTAAGCTACATAAATATCCTATAAAAAAATCACTGCATCACTGCACTCTCACCTGCTTGGCTGCTTCCTGGTTGGTGTGCAGAGGATCCAGAATAACTTCCGACCAAGTTTTCCATGTCCCACAAAGGCCCTCCTTTCATTAAACCTGAGTCAGACTTCATTAAGTGGCCTTCAGGGATGCCACCCAGCTGGTATGGTTGAAAGGCATGATGGGATAGCTGGCTGTAGCTTGACAGGTCATGCTGGTTGTGGGCACCAGGCGAAAGGGTGAAATGAACCTTGTCATGAGGAGCCGGAAAGCCTGTAGGCACACACACACACACAAAAGGGAAGAGATGAGGCAACAGTGGGATTGTAATTTCAGACAGGTTTTGAGTATTTTCCCACACATGGCACACTCTCTTTGGCCCCTCACCCCTGGTCTGCTCATTCATCTGTTTGTACAGCGTGTCCAGCTCTGGGCGAACAGCCATCACAGATAGGGCCCTGGGCCGGGGGTCAGAAGTAACTTCACGACCCCAGCCATCAGGGCCAGAGAGGACAGAGAGGGAGGAGAAGACAGGCTCACTGAAAAGGGCTGGAGGAGAATGAAAGGAAGTGACACATACTAGGAGGGGAATGTAAAAAGAAAATCTGATCTTTGCAAGTCACAATCATCTGTGAGCTGTGAGTGCCCTACCTCTGGTCAAACCAGCGGCCGAGCAAAGCATGTTGGGACAGCTGCTCGAAGTCTTGAGAAGACCATGAAGAGGAGGAGGGGGGATAGAGGGACGGACTAAAAGAGGGGAATGGAAGGTGAAATGATAGAAAGATGCATTTCACAGAAAGAAAGTTTAAGCATCCACAGTACCTTCTGGATCTGATCCGTGTCCTGGTCGCCGGAGCCGGTGCGCCTCCTGATATTCCCTGGTGTCCAAATCAGAGCACAGCTCCAAGTCTTCATTGGTTTGGTACTCATCAGACACCAAGGAGGTCCTATCTGATTGGTCAGTAGTCTCAGAGAGGGCGTGGCAGCTGGATGGGGTCTCAGGACGCTGTTGCAGCTTCGTGTGGAGCGATTCAATGATTTTATCTTTCTGCTGCAACTCCTTACTCAACCTGCTCGTGCACAGAAGGATGAGAATCAAACAAAACATCAAGATAACCCAGTGAAACTGAACTCTGACCTTTTCGCTATAAAACGTAATTACTTTTATTTTATGCTATTAAACATTTGTGTAAAATTTTGTAATAAATAGCATCCGAACTCTTGAGTTCACTGTGATGATGAATTTCTTACCAGTTCCTTCTTGAATCTAAGTAAACACTTATGCATTTGCTTCTTTGTCAAGGTTTTGGATGAAACAGAAAACCCAAAAACAGAGCTCTCCATTTCTTTGCACAGACCACAATAGAAGGAAGAGCAGATGAATAGAAGATGACTGGTTCTTGTTAATACAACAGAAATCCACTAATAAGTGACTTAGTTTAAATCCAACAGAAACAGTTTACCACCTCTGAAGGATATAGTAACGCTGAGCATCTTAAGCCTGTCTGGGTGGACACCTGCAAGCTGTCTGTTCAACTAAAGTAACTTAAACGATCCGCGTGGTGGCCCGCGCGTGGATTAACAGCAACCTTCTGTCTTCTCTCCAACATAAGCAGCGATGTGGACAGCTCCTCGTGCACCACAGCGTGTCACATGACGGAGCAAACTAATCAGGAGGGCAGAGTCAGCGCTCTGCAAAGTGAGCTAATAAGTTCAGCAGATCACAATACTGCAGGTGACAGTAAAAGGGTCTCAGTTTTCTCTGTTCTATTGTGAATAAAATACGGGTTTATGAGATTTACAGATCACTGAATTCTGTTTTTATTTACATTTTACAGTGTTCCAACATAACAGACTGTCAGCACCGCTCACTCAAAGCAGCAACACCAAAAATATGCATACCGTTAAGTATGAATACAATTTAACTACAATTAAAATTCGCTTCAAATATACTTCATGTATAGTTGTCATGAATGCACAAAATAGACCAAAACAGTTTTTTGTACCAAGCTGTAAACATGCTCATTTTTGATCCTCAGAGGTTGCCACTTGGTTTTTGGCTTACCTTGCTTCGACACTAACTTGCTTGATATTCTGTATACCCCCCCCAACACACGAACACGTGCGAACTTACCGTAAGGCGAGCAACTCGTGGCCTGTCTTGTCGTCATGGCTCTCTGCGTGCTCTCCTATGGACAGAAAACAGGAAAGATGGAGCACTGAGAATTCAAATAAATTGGAAACTACAATTTGAGCTGAAGAGGACAACAATAATGTGAAATAGTTAAAAAAAAAAAAACATGCAATGAGTTGCTGTGAGTTTGGATTAGAAAATGTTCCTTACGTCCACTAATCTTGGTGACCACTCTTTGTGCCAGGGCGGTGCTCTGTGCCAGCTGCTCTCTGAAGCTCTGACCCATGTAGTAATCAATATCATTGGCCCGCAGGAGCTCCTCAAAAGCCTGAAAGTTGTTGAGAATTAGCACATCTATGAGAATCTTAACGATGAAACTTCCCTTGGATTTTATTGTCTCTCCATGTCAATAAAATGTAGAAAGTAAAATATCCCTGAATTAAGGAGTGTGTTTGCAGCACCTTGGTGGTATCTCCCAGGTGCTGGGTCAGGATGTGGCAGACTCCTTGCCCTTCTCTCATCCGCTGCCTCAGGTGGGACAGCTCACGAGCTTGTGCCTGGATCAGAGTGTTATACTTCCTGTACAATGAGGAAGAAAAACAGCAGCCAGAGGGACAAAATGAACCGCAGTGTTAAGAGATGTTTGCTGAGCACTGAAATTACTCATGACTAACCACCCTCGTGTGTATCCACTGACTGATTCCAGATAAAAAGAAATGTGCAACACTGCCACTTTATCTCTGCCAACTCACCCAGGCCAGGTGGCACATTTCCCTTCTTCTGCTTGGCCTTTGCCCTCCAGTCTGCTGGTCTTTAACTGAGCCTCCAGTGATGCAACTCGTGCCATCAGTTCTTGCAGCTCCCTGCTGGGTTTGGACCCTGGCCGAGTCCCTTGGGTATCAGACATCCAACCTTCATCCTCATCCACACCACTCGGGGCTGGTGATCTCTCAAGTGCCCAGTTTACCTAAAGGGTGAAGATAAAATGCCAAAAAAAGAAACCCTCTAGAACAGCTGTTTTTTTTATTAGCATTAAATAAGCCTAAAAGACAATACTTTTTGGAGAGTCAGTACCTTACGGGGCGTGCGCTCCAAGCTGGAGGCGTAGTCACTGGTGGCAGACAAAGACCGGACACGGAGCTGCAGTCCACGGATCACTTTGTGACAGCGGGTCAGCTGTGAGCGGAGATCCTGGACCAGATGCTGGAGAGAGGCAGACTCGTCCCTCATTTCATAAGCGCCCCAGTTACTGCCGCAGCTTCCAGCATACCAGCCACCACCCTCACAGTCCTGATGGGACAGCGACGTGCACATCTCTAGGTCATCAAACTCTGAAAGGAGGAGAGATGATACATGGTTAATGAGGGTATTTTGAAGAATATGCTCTGTTTTTGGTCTGAGATAAATCTGATCTCTGTTCATCACCTGGGCTGCTGGTGTCTTCTCTCTCTGCTTCGTTCTCGCTGCGCCCACACGTTTCATAACCCAGATCCTGAAGATCCACCTGCACCTGCTTATTGGCCTGCTGAACAGAAGTCTCTGCTGCATAGACATGAGACAGAACTTACTTCAGCCCTGTATACTAAATAATGCATATTCAATTAAAGATCTGAATACGTTTAAGTGTATTTGTCTAAATCATGCCAGCCTTCCTTTATACATGCTCTTCTTAGTGACTCACTGAGCAGATCTCTGTACTCCTTTAGCTGTTCAGCCTGCGCTTGGACGGTGGCCTCAGACACCATCAGCCTCTCCTGCAGCTCTCTGTTCTCCTGCTGGCTTAGAGCCAGATCAGAGTGCAGATGAGACGCCTGTTCACGGAGGCCATCCTCTTTATCCTGCCAGAGCACCCTGACCTGAGAGCTGTCACCAGCAGCCCCGGTCTCCTGCAAAAGCAAAGCGTCTAAGCAACACTGACGTGTAATTTTCACAAGTGCATCATTTAATCATTTAATCACAGAGCAGCTCTTGTATTGAGTGCTTTTTATCACATGTAACGGGACATTAACTGACCAGTTCTGATTCTTTTCTAAGAGCTGGTTTTATATGTAAAGCATAAACTATTTAGTACTGCGGTACACCAGGATTACTGACAATCCAGTTATAAGCAGTATCAAACTAACTTTCTTGCCAATACCTTTTAACTGACTTTAATTAGCAATTTAATTATGGGAACATAGTATTAAATTGTCTGGTAATTTTAGGAGGGAAATAAACCAGTAAACATGACCATATAATGATTGCATAATGTGCTACCGCTTCAGGTTGGTGTGTGAGATGGTGGGACGTCAGTATGCCCAGGTTCAGAGAGCGCGGCCTCACGCAGTGCCTCTTCCCCGACTCATTGCTCAGGCTAACACACGGAGGACCTCGTTTCCCTGCCGGCACCGGAGACAGTTTCTGTTCATCTTCTTCATCAGTATCCTCCTCCTCCTCTTCTTCTTCTTCCCCTTCTTCTTCTTCTTCCTCCTTCTCCTCCTCCTCCTCCTCCTCCTCCTCCTCTTCTTCCTCTTCTTCTGGGCTCAGACTCTTTGTGTTTGTCGCCAGCCCCACCACTCCAGCTCGCACCTGGTTTTCTTTCAGGGCCTGGTTCTCCTGCTGCAGCTTCTGCAGGGCACTCCTACCAAAAAATGACCAGAAAGACAAATAAGCAAAACGATGCCACCAAACATAACATCATCAGGCAAACAATAAGTCGTTCAAAACATAATACACACCTCATCTGAGCTACAGAGGTGTATCCATCCCTCTCCAGCTGTGCCTTTATTTCTTCAAGCTCAAACTCGAGTGTTTTCTTTGCTTCATCTAGCTGCTTTACATCAGCTCTCTGGGACAGTACCCCCCTCACCAGCCCTCTGGTAACACACTCAGGTCCATGAGCCTTAGCAGAACCCTATAAAGTCAGAAAAAAAAGACAACTTCTTAGCTCTTAATGTTTAAGCCTTTGGAGTATATAAGATGCTCCTAATGGTCAAATTAATAAAAAAATAAAGGAATTTCACATTGAGATGTTAATAAAAGCGTTTTACCTGACTGGAGGTCAAGCTTCTGACATTCACATTATCGTCATCCTCCTCTATGCTGTCTGTAAACTCCTCACTGCTGCCGTCTTCATCATCTCCCTCCTCCTCTTCCTCCTCTGTGCTGAGCTCTGGAAACAAAATAACCATTTAGGGATAGTATCCACGTGTTTTAGTTCTTTTCTTTAGATCTTAACCCACTGTTTTTCCTCTAAGTCCTGTAGGTTTTAAGCCTCTCCCTCCCCGGCTTCCACTCTCTTTCCCATTCTTTCCACAGTCCTCTCTCTGCACTGAATCACCACTTTGGAAGTCATGGGACTTAAGGGAAATGTTATGTCATAAGTTGCAAGCCAGCCAAAAACCGGTGCACGCAGTATGTGTGTGTTTGCGAGCAACATTAAACGCCTCAAACTGACACAACTGTAACTGATCCTGGGTAATTAATATTTACACGCATTAAAGCAGTCAGTGGCGATTGTGTACCACTTGTTTTCTTCTCTGTTCTGTGTTTCTAATACAGTACACACACACACACACACACACAGAGACCAGGAACATATATGTAGATGGTGGTTTGGAGGAAGCAGCAATTCAGGAAAGTGACTGAAAAGAATTTCAAAGGAAACTGTTTTACATAATAGGCCTCCGCACACACACACACACACACACAGAGCAGTGCTATATGTGAATGACATGTGGGTTTGTATCTAGAGTTGCTCACTGCATTGTGGGGACATATTAAAGGGTTATTTCATATTCAGAGCAAGTTTAACAGGACTTAATTAGAATGTCTCCACCTTTAAAGAAGCGTGAATGTTACAGCACTAAATGTCTTCGTGCTGTTAGTGAGAGGGCAACTCCTGGAGCAAAACTCTGGAGCCAGCACTTATTGAGCAATGTGCGCTGCAGACTTAAGTGGCGTAACGTGGTACCCCTGTTTACACACTGTGACGCTATGTAATGTCACCACGTATGAGGAATGTGTTGGAAGAGGCACTTCCTGAAGCTGTATATTCTGTTTGGTTTGTGTCTTTTAATTTAAACCGACTATATAGTGAGGATACAGAGAGACAAGGGCACACAGGCTTTGTGTTTATGAATATCTCATCGGGCATTACAGCAGGACAGCCATGCAAACATGAAAATCATGCCACACTATCATGCATGAGGGAGAAAGTACATGACGGATAATTAATTTGGACTGGATTTGTTTTAATAACACACGCTCTTATTTGATGCCTTTGTATTTGTACATGTGTTCATATGGTTTTAAAGATCACACATTAGGACAAAAGAAACAGGGCAAAGCTGGGAGGCTGAGGAGGACAGGTAAACAATATTTCTACTCTGGGTAAAGGTTCAGAGAGAAAGCATACTGTGGGTTGCTCTATGGGGAAGGAAGGAAGGTATGTCGAGTAAAAGGGGAGGATTTCAGATTTCCTATTAAACACAATAAAGAGAAATCCATACCAGGAGTGCTTTTGACAGAAAGCCAGCACATGTTTATTTTTGATGCATTTAAAATACAAAAAAAAAAAAGAAAAAAGAATAAAGAAGCGTTGACAGCGATTCCATCTGTGAGGCTAGATGAAACGATCGGGGCACAAATCCCTAGAAAATGTCCTCTACGTCATATATAAATATTTCATGTGCAAGGTTTATTTCTGGTATTCACATCTCCAGGGGTTAATAGAGAGCACTGTCTAGACTGCAGATTATCCAGTCTCTGTACAAAGCTGAATCTACAAGCAGAAGTGCTAAAATTATGCATATCATATCAAATTACCACAACATAAAGCATCTACCAGCTTATATCTAATACGACTGACGACCTACTCTAGCATGCATATCCGTTGGAGCTTCGGCTTTAACACAGAACTAAAAGGAAAGGCCATCTTTTTTTTTGGATTTGTTTCTTGGGCCTTCGCTAAGCGTGCACATCCTGCTGACAAACAGATGATGTAAAACAAATGATGGATGGTGAGACGTTTCACTGTAAGGCATGAGCTCGAATTTCTCCACAAGACGTGACTTCACTGTGACGGTAAGGCTGGAAGAGCGACAGCGGTGAGAGACAGTACACAGAAATGGCAATAGAGAACAATCGAACTACAAAGCAATATGCAGGCAAATCTCAAAAACAATATAAAAACAGATCCACGCCACACCCACAAAATATATTAATAAATTTAAACTCCAAGCTGCAAATTTCCACTTCTGTTGCTGTGAGTAGTGTTTGTGACATCTGGACAAAGCTGTCAGCATACTGAGGGTCAGATTTTGGCTTTTTGGTTTTTTTTTTTATATTTTCTCTTACTTAAGGAACACATTTTTTCATAAACCTGACCATCAGTGGTTACAGACAGCTCCATCTCACATTAAGAGTGGCGGTGTCACCGAGTAGTGCTGTGGGCAGACAGAGCATCAGGTAGCGTTAGTGACAATGGTGCTTGCAGCCTTGGAGGCTGGACCCTGCCCATTCCCACCTCCAAAGTCAGGCTGCCTTTTAGCTGCCCTGTCCAGCAGCAGGGCCATGTTACGGGTCCTGGCCAGGACCTCCTCCAGTTGTCCGCGGAGCGCCTGAACCGAATCCAGCTCAGTGTGGAGGGCCTGGATCTTCTCTGAGCTGCTGCAAAATCAAAAAGAGGAAAACAACATGATGTTTTTTTGGAAAAAAAAAAAAAAAGCTTTGCAGGAATCCAGACTGTCACAAAACCTGTGTGGAATTTCCCCACCTGTCACTCTTGTGAATGTGCGTGAGATTTTGGTATAACCTCTTCTCTGCCTTCAGGGCGTCATTCAGCTTATTGTACTCTGATACTAGCTGCTCCAGCACATGCTGAGTCATTAGGAAGGAGAGACGATTACATAAAGTGGTTATTTCTTATGGAACACAAATATCTAAATATTGTCTAACTGAATGAAGCAAAATCATACTTTGTGGTCACTGCTGTCTTTTGTGGCATCTCCTTCCAACTGCTGGTGAACCAAAGATAAACGCAAAGCAGAGATCTCCTTCTGCAAGGAAAGGACCCAAAGATGTGACTTGTAAGATAAAAAACAAGGACTTTTTGTGCATAATCTCAAGGTCCTCACAGATACCTGAGCCTCTGCCTCTTTCTTCAGCACCAGCTGCATGTCTTCCTTCAGAGCCTTGATCTCTACCTCGCTGTCCTTTGAAAATGGCTGCATGGCCTCTTCCTGGGCCTTCATCAGCTCCTGATAGAGTGATAAAGTAGCCTGTGAAGACCAGGTGTAAAGGATATGTAGCCAAGGAAAAATGTAGGAGCAGGTACCTTGATAAATGCCTCCTTGTCTTTGAGCAGACTCCGCAGATGCTCCGTCTCTCCTCCTGTCTCTCTCTCCTTGTCCCATCTCAGTTCGTGCAGTTCCTGCTCTCTTTCCGACAGCTGTCTGCGAAGCTCCTGCAGCTGGCCAGTCCGCTCACTGATCACTAAGGAAAGCCTGTAGGAGTAGTCCTGAGAGAGAAAGAGTGATTAAGTTACATTTTATCTTCTTGAATCGTCTTTTCGTTGGGCCCCAATCTACAATCTGCCGGATGCACTTCAATATCATACAAGCAACGCGGCAAACCTGCAGATACTGGTCTTTGGAGCTGAGAGTGCTGAGCAGATCCTGGATCTGCGCTTGGTGTTCCTTAGACTGACGGCCGCGGTCCGACAGCAGCTCCTGGAACAGTTTCTCTTTCAGAGCCAGCCGAGCCTTCAACTCCTCCACGACCTCAGTGGGTCCGGCCTGAACTCTGGCCACGAGGGCGGCTGTGAGATCCTGCACACGTTCAAAACAACAACACAGAGCAATTAATAAGAAACTAGTAAGACAGGTTTGTCCACATGGGATGATTTTCAAAGCTTTGAACATTTACAAAGCAAAATACTTACAGCCATGGAAATAGAAGCCTGCTGTAAAGTGTGTGTTACCTGTGTCTCCTGGCTGCGTGTCTGTAGTGCTGCTTGTAGCTGGGTTACGATGGCGTCTTTCTCTCTCAGAGAGTTTCTCTCCTTCTCTTCGCTCTGCTGCTTCAGCCACTGGAGGTTCCTGTAGGCCTCTGCTGCCTGCTCCAGCTCCAGCTCTTTACCTCGCACCAAACCGTCAAGACTCTGGTGGTCATGATCAACAAAAATATAGAAATGTATTCTTATATACTGCGTGTCTAATGTTTAATAAGGTACACCAACCTAACCATCGGCAACACAGCGGCCAAATGGTTTCTGGCTTGTTTTAAAATCTGAGCTTTAATGCGCATAAAATGCATTTTCTGGTGTTTGCATGCCAAACAGATTTGTGGCAGTTCTGATATTATACTGTGTGTAATGAGCGTACCGTGATGGTCTCCTCGTTGTTGGACAGAATGCAGCGGAGTCTCTCCAGGTCTCGTTCCTTCTCTCTGAGGGCCAGCTGCAGCCTCCTCACCTGGCTCTCACGCGCCTCCACACAGCGGAACTTGTCATCGATGGATTGCTGCAGGCAGCAACGGGGGAGGATCACTTCAACAACACCCTCAACCTTCATAATGTTCTTTGTATTGTATACTGCACATAAATCTGAGACACGCAATACCTCTTATTCTCACGAGGGTATGAGACTAACATGAAGAGATTTAACACGTGCTTTTCATTGTCACCTTTTTAATTCATATATTTCTTTGAAAGTAAGCATTTCTTTTCCACTGCAAATCCCTCTCTTTTTTTTTACTGTAATAGTGCTGAAATATTACTGCATGCTGACCTTTCAGTTTGTGAGGAGTTTGTATTGCTGTGCAGCACTGACTCTTGACTGATACTCTTTTGTGCCTAAAAGCCTTTCCATTGTCCCAGCACTGAATGCACAGCAGTCTGCTCGGCCCCATGAGTCACACGGTATATGTGACACTAACGTAACGGTGGCTGAAAAGAGTTGTTTTCAGTATGTGCCTGTTTGTGTTTTACCTCCAGAGCTCTGTCTCTTTCTTTAATGCGCTCCCTCAGTTTCTCCAGCAGGGCATCTCTTGGATTTGGTTTGGAGCTTTCTGTTGACTCCACCATCTCTGAGTACTCCTACAGATATAAATATTTTTAGACAGGATCAGAAATCTGTGTGTGTGTTTGTGTGTATTGTGTATGCAAAATGTGCAAGACTGTGTGTGTCACCTGCAACTGTTGCTCCTTGTCCTGCAGAGAGTGTTTGAGCTGTGCGACGCTCCTGTCTTTCTCCTGCGTCAGAGTGTGTTTCTCTGCTTCGCTCTCCTTTAAAGCAGCTTCTTTAGCCTGAAGCTCGGAGCGCAGTTTGTGAAGGGCGCAGCGCAGATCCTGCGGTACAGAGATAGCATGTTACACACGCCGCCTCATAAACACTTCAAGTCTTCTCTCACATGTTTGGTTCACTCACACAGCCACAACCAGACTGACCTGATTGTGTTTTTCGGTGACCTCTCTGTGCTGCAGTGCCTCCTGAAGATCTGAGTTTAGTCTCTCCTTGAACCTGATCAGGTCATCTGCTTGCCTCTGGCTCTGTCTCAGACTCCTCTGGCTGGCCTCCAGCTCCAGTCCAAGAGAGAAGAGGGAGCTCTGCACCCCGACCAGCTCACCCTGCAGGTGAGCGAACGCCAAGGGTTCACTCACTCCCGCTGGAGACTGAAGAAAAACACAACCACAGACCAAAGTCAAAAGACAACATGTCTTCACACTAAGAAAAACATTTGCAGCTTTGATTAAATAATTTAAAAAAAGATTCTGAATCAGAGTTCCCACCACTACATATACATTAGATCTCACCTTGCACTGAGTGAGCCGGCTGCGATGGGCTATTTCCTGCAGCTTACAAAGTGTGGTGTTTTGCCCTTCGATCAGCTGGTACAGCTCCTGGGTCTTAGAGCAAAACAAATTATGGGCATCCGCAAATTCACAACAGGTTCAGAAATCATGTCATACAGATCCTTGTTTAGGTACTAACAAACACACCTCACTGTCTTTGGTGCTGAGAGACTCAGTGAGGCCCTGAATGGTTCTTTCCTGACTCTGAGCGGCGTGACGAAGCGAACGCAGCTCACACTCCATCTCATTCAGCTTCTCCTGCAGCTTCTACAGACGGAGACAGACAGACAGGTTAGGTTAGGTTAGGCTGCCATCAGCCCTCTGATGCGCAATAAAAGACCATATCTAGCTGTTATAATGTGTTATAATGTGCATCACCATATTGTTGGCCTCGCTCTCTTGGATCTTCGCCTGCAGGGATTGGACCTGGAGCTGGGCTTTCTGTAGCTCGCTGACACACTGACCGGCCGCACACTCATAGCGGTTCAGCTGGCTCTGCTGCTCTTCAACAAGATTCTGCAAAAATAAATGAGGTTAAGACGTGAGAGTTTAATCTTATGAAAACAATTCACAGCAGCTGAATTATTTGTAGTAAACACTTTTTTTTTCTCATATTCATAAAAAATAAGACTACATAGCCACCATAGTGCATTACATAATACTTGTTGTGTACAAGATATATAAACTCTGCTCATTCATGTGTGTGTGCTATGACAAGGAAAGAGCTAGTCAAGTGGTTTATGAGCATCTGCATGCGTGAGTGAATGCACCCAAAGTGCTCTGTTATATACACACACATAACCATAGCCACAGGTAGTGCGCTTCAGGGTTAAATCAATAAATGCTATAAGGTAAAGATTATTTTTCCAGATTAAGATATAGAGGTGGTATATCATTAAATAGTGTGACTTTAGCAGCCAGCCAATGTTGAGCTGACAGGGTGGTCTGACATTGCGTGGATCGCTTTGCCTAAAGGGCTCTGAGTAAAAATAGGGCAGTAGTGGAGTCACTTTGTCTTAATGTCTCCCCATATCTAACCTAATTCACTGAGCAGTCCCTGCTCAGAGCTCACATACTCACAGTGAGGGGAAAAAACCCACATCCACACACATTTTTCTTTGCATACTGGAGCAGAAAATCTTGTTCTACGAGGCTGGAAAAACTCATCTGTCTAAAGACTGTGTTCATGCATCATAACTGTAAAATAATCAGCTTTATCATAAACACTAAATTAAGCAATAACAAATTAAAGGTTGGTCTAACATATTAAGATATACATACTAAAATACAATAATCACACTTTGCTTTGTTATTAGTTTGTGTATGCACACTCGCGCACACGGACTAGGTAATTAGGCCATGCTGCCCACACCCGACTGCCTGTGTAATGTATAGTGTTTCCACACAACTAAACATGCACACACGCTACTGAAGGTCACATCCTTCTGGGTGAAAGCTAACTGGAGAGGCTGTGGGTAGCTGAATTATGTGGATAGTTAAACTAAAATGTGGTGAGAATGGCTTTGTGGGCGGGCTGTGCTGTCAAACATCAAAGCCTGTTCGGCTGGTTCAGTCGAGGTACCGCAGATGCTGCAGGTTTGCTCATCAAAGGCCAGTTTCACTACTGAACTGAGTGCCGTCATTCTGCATTTGTGAAATACTTCTTTTCACCAACATCAAACCAGGTATAAAACTGATCCAAGGTTTTATACCTGGTGGGGAGGTGGAGGAGGATACTCTTTGTACAAATCTTCCAATAACTCCTCCAGGTCTTCCAAGTTCAGATCATGATTCACCCTAATCAGAGGGGTCTCCAGCTCAGGTGCTGGCACGTGATCGTCTCTCTCTCCATTTGGGCTTCCATAAGGCATTCTCATAACAGGATCAGTGAAGCACAGCTTTGTGCCCCCGTTACTGGAGCTTCGTCGGAGTAAGACTGGTAGCTTGCTCCCTTTTGTGTTCTGGACTGGCCGGAAGACAGAACAGCTTTGAAGCAAAGAGAGGGCCAGAGAGAGGCTGCGCCTAGGAGAGGCTTGGCCATGTGGAGCTCCCATGTGCTCCTCAGAGAGGGAATCAGATATCTGATCTTCTATTGCATCCACTGGGGAGCTCAGAGATCCATCTGCTATGGCTCCAGGCTGAAGATATTCCTCAGTTGCATCTAGGGATGTTACAGAGGGGCTTGAGCTAGCTCGCCCAGCCAGAGTGCGATCGCTGTCTGATGTCCTCGAGGGGTCCTGAGATCCAGGGACTAGAGTCTGAGAGGAGGGGACTTCTTCTGAATCTTCCAAATTTTTCCTCTCTCCTTCTCCACATACACCACCTCCAGTCACACTCCCTCCAACAACACTGGCTGAGTATCTGGTTGATGGGCCACAAGAAATACTCCGGGCCAACTTTCTGGGCACCTTACAGACTGCTTCATAATCAGAGTCTGCCACCCGCCAGTAAGAACATCCCCGGCACCTCCTGGGAGTGCTGGGTGCACACCGGTGTGAGCCTGCAACTGTAACCTCTGACCCTGGACCAGCAGGACATTGAGGATGGTGGTGATGGCTGTCCAGGCTGTCATCTGCCCAGGACTCATACAAAGAGTAAACTAGATCCTCCTGGAGCAGGGCGCAATACTTTGCATGGGTTAGCCCTGAAATATCCACCATCCCGTCTCCTGGCCCCTCATCGCTTCCACTTAATGTTATAGCACCCTCATCTGAATTTGTTTTCCTGTAGAGCCCGCTGATGCACTGCCTCAAACGATGTTTCTCCTGCAGGAGCCGCTGCAACCTCTCGATGGACAGGGCTTCCACACGGGCGATGACTGTGTCAAAGCGGTACATGCGGTCCAGCATGAAGGTACACTTGGAGCAGGCAAACTCTCCTCTGCCGTCCCGGGTCAGCTCCCGCCCCACAGCATAAGACAGCAGCACATGCAAGTTGAGTTTGGCGGCGGGGTGGAAAATCCATCTTCGCTGGTTACCACAGAGCTCCCTTCCACAAATACGACACGCCTCCTTCATCTTGAGATCAAACATTACACAGTATTATATTTATCAAGGAGTAGCAGAACATCTTATTAACTCTAACATGAGGATATGAGGATACATGGATCCTTGCGACTGTGTTCCTTTGTAAACAGCAACGAAAGCACAATGTCCAGCTTCAGAGTAAGCACAGATCTCAATAACACAAGCAGGACAGTGTAATGCTCCTCATCACCTGAGTCTTTATAATGACTTTAAATTCAATAATAAATTAAATGAGGTAGACAAGAAGGAGCCATCTCCAGCTCGTAAGAATGGTTGCACATGTGCTCCTTGAGGTAAAAACAGACAAGTTGATACTGTGACTATGATTAAAGGAAATCCAGGATCACCGTTCATATGATAAAGGAGCAGGTGCATCGCAATGGCGCACACCGGTCAGGTTATTTCTCTTGAATCAGATGCAGTATTTATCTTTAAATTATCCTCCCGCTGGCAAAAAGCCGCTGCTTCGCACTTCCCAACACCACCGCACGCGCCTCTGCACCATCACTCGGCTGTCACGGAGCCGCCGCCGACAAGTTCATTATGACCGGGGAGCGATAATGATCTACTGCCCTTTACGCGGACAGAGAGCCGTAACAGGCGTCCGAGGACGATCCTCTGACTCTTCCACCGGTGTCTGTGTCCGAAACAAAGACCGTCTGTTCATTTCAGAGCTGTTAACGACAGCTACACAGAGAGATACGCGCGTACCGGACTCCGGTCGGATATCCTCCAGGCAGATAATGCTGTGGCTGCCCGAACCAGACCTGCAGCGGCGGAGCGCACCATTCAGGGAAAACACGGGGGTGGAGAAGCACGGTGCAGACATCCAGGGAGGCTCACAGTTAATCACCCACTGAGATACCGATTCAGAACATAGGGGTTTAATTTTAAAACACACATTTAAATGTAACCCTAAATAATATCGACTCTATTTTGTGTTAATTTGTAAAAAGACAGTCCGTCGCTCCCCTGGGACTCTGCTTCTTCCTCCTACCCGGTTTACTAAACTCCATCCGCCTGACTGAACAGGTGAAATGCCCAGTAGCATGACGCTAATCTGTAAAATTAAATGTCTCCGAGAATAAGTCTATATTTATTTGATAAAATTAACATTAGCTGTATTCGCATGGCTATTAAGTATAGCCACATGCTTTTAGCCTTAAAGTAGATTTTAATTGAGGATGTATGAAAAAAGAACAATAGTGCACACATTTATATAAACAAATGCATCTCATAAAATAAAATGTACTATTATCTAATTTCCAGTTAAATTAGAAGTGGAAGCCAATCAAGCTGGGAGCCAAATCACTTCAGAGGTTTTCCAAGCTGACAATAAATATAATGACGCAGCTCATCTCTCCCCCTTTCTCACACACACACGCACACGGCTATTGTACATTTCTTTCATTCATTTCTTTCTGCATTAATAATTTGGAATCCACAAGGCCACTATATGCAATTATAAACTACAGAAAAGACCTCAGAGATGAATAATTTTATGTTCTTTGTCTATTCCCCTCCCTGACCTTTAAATCCATCATTAGTAAGTCATTATGCTGAGGCTCTGCAGAGTAAAGATAGATATTTCCCCCTAATATGCACACCCTAGCGAATGAACGGATTTACCGAAAAGCACCTGTACATTAGGTTAAAGATCTGTGCTGCAATGAGGTAGAAATTTTCTGATGCTGCATATGAAAATAAACTCTTAACAGAGTTGCTTTACAGATATCATTTTGAAAAGCATTAAATTGTTTGTCACTGTTATATAATTTTTAGTTTATTTTACAGATTTATAGCTTTGCAGAATTTTCTACCATTAACATTTGTCATTAAATAAATTAAACCAATTAACTAATGACAAAAAAATCCATAGCCATACCGACAATTAAAAAAAATTAACTGACCTGTTATTACCAAGCTTATCAAGCATGATCATGTGATTTGGTCTGTAAATAGTCTTCTCATTAGACCAAGCAGACTATTATTACAATTATTTTCTGTTGCCATGGTGCTGATATTTCAACAATGGTTTGACTGTAATGACCAAACAACCAGAGCTTTATCCTACATTTGACTGTGCAGGTTCAGCTGTGCAGCGGCCATGGTTTTTATTTACCCAAGGGTGCACAAACAGATGGTCACGCTGCGACTTCCAAACAGATATATGCAGCGTGAAAACCATTTTCCACTCTATAAGCAGCGCTACTGCAGCAGAGCAGAGGATCATCCTGGAAATCATCCCTGATGTCTGCTTCAAAGGCTTCTCTTGCTGATTGTGTGAAGGCTAATTACTGAACCTGAGTCATTTTCTCTAAACCAGTTTTAGTTGTAGAGGGCCATATGTAAGGATGCAACTGAAGATTTATTTTTCAGATTTAATGAAAACTATAATGGTCATAACTACAAAAATGCCGTGTTATTTAACTGCCCTGGAAATGAATGTGTTACAAGGTTTCAGATTATATTCATGTCCACCCTCCCCCTGTCTGCAGACACTCACTGGCTAAGTGTCTGTGGTGTCTGGGGAACTAATTACGAGCTCTCACGATGGGTGACTGTCTGAAACAACACAACCTGATATCAGTGTTGAGGGTCTCTGAGCACTCAAAGGTCAATCTGACCTATCGACGGCTTGGCTGAAACCAGAGCTGCTAAACTGCTAACCAGTGAGATGCCTGCATGCACACATGCACATGAAAGGCTCCTCATGGGAATGCGCACACACGCACACACACACGCACACGCACACACACGCACACAGTTATATTGATTCTTGCGTGATCTCTTCTGATCTGTGATAAAATGTAAATGAAGCCGTGGGAGAACACACCAGAACAGTTTCTTTTCTTTCACTGAAACCATTTCAATACAACAAAACTGACGTATAATATACAGTAATTTTTCATATGATACACAGTTGCACATACATACTGTACATACTGTACCTATACTAAAAACAACAGTCATCTACTTCTAAGTTTGCAAAGTCACAGCCTCATGAATGACCAAAGTAAATAAATAAATCAGCATTTAAACACATAGGCAGTCCACATCTAGCCAAAAAAATATACTATTATGCTCATGCTGAGGCTCTTTATTTTCATATATACTACATATCACACACAGAGCTGATCATATGCAAATCCCACAGTTCCCTTAGTAACTAAATGCTTTGCCTGTACAGCGCAGCTGCCATTGCTGCCTCAGCTTTTTCTCTCTTTTCACCGCACACTAACCGAGGCGCACACTCACCCACACACGCTTTTACCCATGAGTGTACCCAGTCTGAAATCTGAACAGTGAGCCTGCCTGGGAAGTACATTTGCATCCTTCATTCAAAAATGATTTACAAGTTAAAGTGCCTGCACAGGCTCCCTGAAAACAAAACTCACCCGACAACAAATATGCACGCAGGAGACGCTGGCACATTTAGCCTGCAGCCAAATACCAAGAAGCAGCACAGGTGCAATAAGGCTGAACACACACACACACACTATGTTCTTGAGTAGTAATTCCTACAACTAGATTCTGTCCAGGTTAGAGTGAATTGCTGTCAGAGTAATGGTCCCGCTCCATTTGTAGTTTCATTATGCATCAGGACGGACGGGTGTCCTTGAGGATGTCGCTGCAGCTGAAGACTGTAAATGTAATGAGATTCTGGCACTTCTTGTGATGAGATAAGCCGTCAGTAAGATCGCTCTTAGTATCACTAGAAGCCTTGAGCAATACACTACACACTGCAGCTTTCTGCAGCACTCTTTTAGCTTTGAAGGTATGTGCTAAACAATGTCTGTGTGTCTAAATGTCTATAATTCACTGCTGTAGTTTGAAAAAAAAAGAAGAAAAAAATAATAACATCCAGGGCTGGACTGCACAAAAATGTGGTTTCAGAGGATTTTTACTTAAGAGCCAGTTCTTGGCTCTTTGAGCTAGGACATAAGGATTTCTTGCTGCTACTTTCCCTTTTTCAGTGACAAAAGCAGGCAAAATGCACTTCTATACCACAAACTCACACATGCACTAATCATACCGTAAAAACTCTCAGCAGACCCGTTCTTAAATACTATAGATCATTTCCTGTTACCCACAAGTGATTTAACTGTTTATTGTGCTTCATGTCTGCTTGTCAGCTCAATGCAATGCGTCACTTGTCCATAAGGAGGCAGAGTCTGTCAAAATATTCTGCTCAAGAGCCGTGAGGCTGTCCGACACTTTGGAGAGAACATAACAACTGAAAGCTAATGATCCAACATTGCTGTAGGTTCTAAAAATAAATGCCCAGATTTTAGCTACAGCGATCCACATACCTGCATCTCCTGTTCGATGCGCAGCCTCTCTTGACCAAGTTCCTCCTGATAGAACTGTGTAAAAGAAGAGATTTAAAACCTGCTAGATTCACTAAACTGTGTAGTGAAAAAAACAATAACTCTTGTTAATCTTAAGATTTACCAAGGCTGAAGGTGAATAAAAAACAGATTGGATTTTTATATTTGTATCACACTTTTATTCATATACATCTGCAAATAATTGTGTTCTTAAGTATTATGTAGTGCATGCAACAGCTCTTGTGACCTACGTGAATAGCTGTTAAAATAAGGCTGAGGAATGAACGTATGCTGCTTTACAGGGCGTCTTTCTAGAACAGAAGTCTGGCCAGAGGAGACATGGTGGTCCAGAGGAATGCAGTAACAGTAGAAGGCTAATATAATATATAATATGTCCAAGGTTTTACATTTCACTTGCACTTTAGGGTTCTAACATTATAATATATAACGGTGATTTTTCAGTAAGAAGTTTGTAAAGACTGAGCTACCGAGGGTTTTTGATGTGCAGTTTAAACCATATGTACCTCAACATCCTTGTCCTTCTGCAGCAGAGATGAAGACAGCTCCTGAACTTCTCCCTCCAGCTCTTCCACCCTGAGTGTGAGTGTTGTCTTCTCTCCACACAGCTCGGTGATGTGGGCGTCCTTAGTGCGAAGCTCTTTAGTTAGCTCCTCTATCAACCTGAATGCAGACAAAGGAACAGTCAGTGACACAGAAGGATGGATTTCGTCTGAAGTTCACCAACCAGCCCAGAATATTTCTTACCTGTCTTTGTTAGTGTTGGATGGGGACAGGATGTTTGAAGGCCTTTCATCCTCTGGGATTTCCTCCATTGCGGTGTCTAAGGAGAGGAGGGAAGCGTGGGAGTGTGATCCAGCCAGCGAGGCCATTCGCTCAGCCTCGCTGCGAGCCAGCTGGGCCTCCTGAAAGACACAATCACCGATGCGGTTAAGATTTGGGTAGCTTGGGCACTTGTGTGTCAGTATTACCAAGTGTCAGTATTACAGCTGCAGACCAACCTCCTGCAGGAGCTGAATCTTTGTCTCAAGCACCTGCTGCATGTGGTCGATTTCCTGCTGTCTCTCTTGACATCGTCTCTGTAGCTCTGCTTCATTGTGATTAGTCAAGCTCTCTGCTGTTGTGCTGAAGAAGGAAAGGAAGTCACAGTTTAATCGCAAAATCACTCAGATAGCACAATCATGACAAACTCAGTTTATGTAAGGTTTGGAATCCAATACGTAGTTCATTTGGATCTGTCTAAATAAATTGATTTAATAAGGTCCCCTGCTGCAGGGCTAACACAGAAAGACAGACAACCATTCGGGCTCACATTCATCTCTACAACCAATATAGGACCACTGCTTATCCTAACATGCATGTCTTTGAAATGTGGGAGGAAACCAGAGTACCCAGGAAGAACTACAAGCCTGATGAATGGAAGACTCTTCTCTAGAGAAATGATCAGGTGATTTTCTGTTGCTTGTCTTATTTTTATACTGTGCATGCATGTTGTAATGTTAATGGTGACCCCACAACACGTAATAAAATATCTAATCTGAATCTCTGAATTGAATTAGCGGCTCGTTTAATGAGGGAATTAAAACCCCAGCACCGGTTTACACACAGACCTAAATGTTGTCCGGGGTGTCATTTTTAGAGCATGATGGAGCCATTAGTGAGAGCCAAGACATAATATGATGTCATAACTTTTGTGTCTGCTACAGTGCTCATGGGATTTCCTTACACTCTTCCACTAATAGCAGAGATTCAGTAAGCCCCTCACACATGTTGGTGTAGGCGTTTATTGTCATATCACAGAAGTGATGATCTCATAGTCCGAAAGTGCTGAAAAAGTTGCACAGCAGTGGATCAAAAGCAGATTTTTATCCCTATTATAATCAACCTGGAATTCCACCATTAACCGGATGCTTGTATGTTATGGATGTGATAGTTTACTTGCAGATGTGTGTGATAAACTATTGAACTAACACACACATTCTGTTCCTTTATGTTTCTGTGCCAACACATTTGGTGTTTCATGCAATCCCCCCCCCCCCCCCCACTCCTTCGGATTCCAGCTGTGCAAGCATCTCTCTATATCACTTAGTGAGTCAACAGCGGTATCCCAGAATTCCTGCTCCCAGAATGGCACACGCCACACTGTCGCCATGAGTCCTCTTCTGGAGCCTGTCTATATACATTTTTAACTTTATCCACCACATGCGGCAGCTCAGATAACTGGGATAGTCTGAACCCATCTGAGCAATCTAAGTGTCTGTCTCATGGACAAGTGTCCTTTATGTCAAGTGGATATTCAGGCTGTGCCGACACTTTTATAGTCTTGGTGGGCCAACAATGTAAACTATTTAAACTACCAGAAAATTGCTGAAACATATGCTGTACAACTAGACATAAGAATATTTAAAAACAACAAATCAGATTTTCTCACAAGTCCTAAAAATAGAGGTAAATAAGTAAGTAAGTAAACAAATAGTCTGTGTAGGTTCTCAGCCATCCAGGTCATAGTTGTCTCTGGAGCCTGAAAAAAAGGGTGACTGGACTTCTTTAAGTTTCTTTAAGATGTTTCACTTCATCCAAAAGGCTTCTTCAGTTCTCAAACCAGAAGCTGGAGAGACTCAGGTATTTAAGCCCCAGTGGGGTTGTCCCCTGGAGGTGGTTGTGACTTACTATTGTTCATGTGCATAATCCCATGCGCCAAGGTGTGAAAGAAGGCGTGGGTCACCACAATCAGTGGTAAACCGTATGTTTTTATCCACCAGGGATAATAGGTTACTGTTCCTGGATTGTGCTGTGCTTATTGAGGAAGATGGAAGCCTCAACATTGAACATTACCAGAAGCCCACACACACAGACCAGTACCTACTCTGTGACTCCCACTACCCACTGGAGCACAAACTTGGGATGATCAGGACCCTGCAACACCGGGCAGAAAACACTGGGCTTTCATCAAATCAGCGAAGATGCACAAGAAAGAAGGTTACACACCAACTAGGGAGAATGACAAATGGAACATCACAGGAGGAGGAACAGGAGGTGGACTACATCATCACCTTCCCCCCATTTACAATTCTGTCCTGAGCTCCCTCCCCAGGCGCCTCAACCCCCATTCACACCTTTCTTCAGGTGACCTCAATAGGTCACTTGATAGATGGAGCGAAGTCCCAAATGGGTTTCACCTGAAACCACTGCTTGTGGTGACCCACGCCTTCTTTCACACCTTGGCGCACGCGATTATGCACATGAACAATAGTGGGTCACAGTCACCTCCAGGGGACTACCCCCCACTGGGGTTTAAATACCTGGGTCTCTCCACCTTCTGGTTTGAGACCTGAAGAAGTCCAGTCCCCTTTTTTCAAGAAAACAAATAACACAAAAAATATTAGACCTGTTCATTGAGAAATAATATCCAGTGATATATACTGTGTATGTGAGGGGAAGCAGTATATGAACCCTTAGAGTATCTGTTGCTGTAACTGTAACTAAATGTTTCTGTTAGCTGAGGATCAGTCCTGTACACAGGCTTGGAGGAATTTTAGGCAATTCCAATATTACGAACACCTTTAACTCTGGGATCGCGGTGGTTTACCTCACATGAACTCTTCACTTCAGGCCTTTCCACATTTTTATTCAATTCAATTCAACTTTATTTGATTTACATGGTGTCCAACCAGATACCTACTCTGGATGGCATTACCTTGGCCTCCAGTAACACTGTGAGAAATCTTGGCATCATTTTTGACCAGGATATGTCCTTCAATGCACATATTAAACAAAT
>JAVDPK010002640.1:552564-580720 GCA_034780415.1 Cichlasoma orientale | reverse complement strand
GGCTTTAAAAAAAAAAAAAAAAAAAAAAAAAAAAAAAAAGAAAACCAGATAAACAATTATATGTTTATGTGATTTTTTTAAGCAGAAACTCCAGCCAGTTTGTAGTTGCAGTTTCTCCAGTATAACAGGTTTATGCTTTTCTTATGTTGCTGTAGCCAATAGGCAGTATAAAACATGGACGTAGCTTCTGATCTGAAATATGAAGCCAGTGTGGAAATGCCTTAAACCTGTGTTCTGTCTGAAGGTCACCAACTGTGATTGCCAAAAGACTTCCAGTCCTATGGAAGTCCACAGAAAAGCAGGTTTCTGAGGTGACCTCAGTAAACAGTTCACTGATGAGTTCATGGTCTTAATCACTTGTTTTGGGTCATATGAATACAAAAAATATACTGTGTTTCAAAAAGGAGGATTATCGCGATATGCTCATTGGCTGTCGACTTAGATCCGCTTCTCCTCATCAGATCAGTTTGTTTGAAACACAGATGGCAACGGTGGAAATGCTCATCTCAAGGCTTCAAAACGGGACTTCAGAAAACAGTGGATGACGTCACGTTAGCTACATCCATCTTTTATACTGCCTATGCTGTAGCCTGAAGACATCTGAAGAAATGAACTTGGACTGCAGGAACGTGTTTCTGACATTCCGTAGAGAACATGATTAATTGATTAATGAAGAAACTAATGAGCAGAACCATCAATAATGGCAACAGCAGCCACTCACAGGCAGAAATACTGTTTGGACTAAATGTAATTTCAGTATTGTATAATATTAACAGTATGAAAACATATCAATAGAAACAGAGTGATGTTTGTTCAGTGCAAACAAATCCATTATTATGTTTCAAAAACACTCCAAAAAAAACTAACTGGCTTTTATTTGTTTATAGTCTCAGATTACAGTGGCTCAGTTTTCCTAAGAAACTCTATAAAGACTGTAAATGTACTGTTTAGAGTTCTCATTTTTTCTTCTACCAGGTATTTTCTTACAATGAACTAGAAGGACACTCAGTCGAGCGCATACCTCCCCCACCCCAAATTTTCTATGTGCTGATACGCTGCAGTAGAAACCATCCAATGATGTCATACGCCATCATAAATTACTAGATCACAAAGACTAGAGATTTATTTTATTAGCTTTTAAAAACTGTAAAATATGATTTTGTTTTATTAAAAATTTAGATCCATATGAACAGATAATGGCAGATATAGTCTAGAAATATTTTATTCTTGTGACCCTGACCTTTGACCTTGAAAATGAAATAATATGTTCTTGGGCTCCTAAGGAATATTTCCATAAAGCTTAGTCAATTTTGGTTCCAAACGTTTTGAGTTATGTTGCTAACGGGCACACAAACGAACAGTCAGTACCCTCCCTCCATCTATTAGTGGGCGAGGTAACAATACTAATAAATACTCAACTTATGGTACTATGCCATAAACTTAAGCAACAAATGTTTCGCACACCTGATGACAAATAGCCTGTCTTAATGCTCTGATAATAAGAAACGTGTATTTTTGCCTGTGTGTGTGTGTGTGTGTGTGTGTGTGTGTGTGTGTGTGTGTGACAACATGATTTACAGGAACCATCTTGCAAAGAGCTCTATATATAGACACCCATCACTGTGCACCTGCTACTTTGGCCTCTCCTGGCCTGACGGCCCTCAGCAACACATCTGCTTTTAACTAAGAGGAGGCAGATGGCTGCACTTCAAACCTTGACAGGCTCGCCACACAGAAATTAAACACACCTGCATCACGGTGACTGATCAGCTAATAGTGGCACGCAGTCACATATCATCACTGAGCTTAAATTCTTGGAATGAGTACCCTGCTCATTCTATTATAATCGATACTAAAGAGTTACATGGTTTGGTAGTATCGCTATCATTCATTTTATTGACAACAGCTTTTTAGATTATTAATTTTCAACTTCCCCTTCAAAGGTTCACACTTTTCCAGACTAAAAAGCTCCAAAAATCTTAGTGGATTTTCAGAACATATTTCAGTGCACATAGATCGATGTAAACTACAGAAATAAATGTTTTTAAAATCCAACTGCTAACATGTAGGTTATAAAACCAATTCCAAATTCTAATTGTAAATCTCATACACCCGTATTTTATTCACAGAAGAACACAGAAAATATATCAAATTTTTAAACTGAGGCATTTTATTATTTCATGAAAAATACAGACTCATTTTGAATTCTATGGCAGCAACATGTCTCAAAACAGTTGTGACGGGTGGGCAACAAAAGGCTGTAAAAGTATGTTAGGCTCATTAGAGTAAGATGATCGTAGTGTATGTATGTATATATATATGGACCGTATCTCCTCCTTAATGGGTGGGCAAATTGCAACAAAATTTTGCACACATATAGCAATTATTAATTTCTATGTTTATAAAAACATTTATTATAACTGTCAAATCTTTTTATTTTCGTATTCATCATCCCCCTGCAAATGCAATGTTATGGTCTCCATTTGGTTCACATGTCACGTTCAACTTGTGTTGCCCAAACGTTTTTTGGGGGGGGGGTTTGACATTGTGACAGTGGAGAGAGACAGAAAGCCGGAGGAGAGAGATGGGGAAGACACGCAGTAAATGGCAACAGGTCAGGATGAGATCCTGTGCCCCTGCACTGCCATGCTGCATACACGGTTGCCTGCTCATCCGTTCACCCTGTCTGAACGTAATTTAACGGTCACCAAAATTTGTATCTGTGGTGGAGTTTTGTTTGAATCACCACTAAATAAAAAATGAAGAATTTGAAAAAGTGCCGCAGGCCTGGCAAAAAGTGGCCATAGGGCTGGTTTTTGCAAGTTGATAAGGGTAAGGGTATAAAAGAGTATCTTAGAAAGGCAGAGTTTCTCAGAAGTAAAGATGGGCAGAGGTTCACCAATCTGCAAAAAAACATCTAAAAATTGAGAATAATGTTCCTCAGTGTAAAATTGTAAAGAATACCTCATTATCTACAGTGCACAATATCATCAAAAGATTCTGAGAATCTGGAGAAACCTCTGTGTGCATGGGACAGGGCCGAAACTCTGTCATAGAAATCACTGCATCTGCTCAGGAAGACTTCCAGAAATCATTGTTGGGAACACAGTTCACCGTGCTATCCACAAATGCAGGTCAAAGCTCTGTCATGCAAAGAAGAAGCCATACAGTATGTGAATACTGAAATGCTGCTGCCTTCTCTGGACCAAAGCTGATTTTAAATGGACTGAGGCAACGTGGAAAACTGTTCTGTGGTCAGATGAATCATAATTTGAAATTATTTTTGGAAAACATGGATGTCTTCTGGACTTAAGAGGAGAGGGACCATCCAGCTGGTTATCAGTGCTGGGTTCAAAAGCCTGTGTCTCTGATAGCATGGGGGTGCATCAGTGCCTATGAAATTGCCATTTTGCACATCTGGAAAGGAACTATCAATGCTGAGAAGTATATATGGGTTTTAGAGCAACATATGCTCCCATGAAGGGGATATATTTTTCAGTGATAGCCTTGCATATTTCAGCAAGACAATGCTAAACTGCATACTGCAGCTATTACAAAGCATGGCTTCATAATATGGCCTGCATGCAGTCCAGACCTTTTACCAACTGAAAATATTTGGAGCATCACGAAATTAAAAATACAACAAAGAAGAGCTCGGACTGTTGAGCAGCTGGAATCCAGAATCAGACCAGAATGGGACAACATTCCTCTCCCAAAAGTCCTGCAGCTGCTCTCCTCAGTTCCCAGATGTTAAAATAAAAGGAGATGCTACACAGTGGTAAACACGGCCCTGTCCCAACTTTTGAGATGTGTTGCTACGAAATTCATATTACCTAATATTTTTATTAAAATGCTAAGTTTTTCTCCTTTTAAACATTTGATATGTTTTCTATGTTCTGTTGTGTATAAAATATGGGTTTTATGAGATTTGCAAACAGTTGCATTTTGTTTTTATTTACATTTTTCGCAGCATCCCAACTTTTTGAAAACTGGGTTTGTATATACTCTTTATGCTATTATATGACAAATGATTGCCAAAAGATCGTAGAACAACTTAATACTTATTTGATATTTTAATGCTGTGTATGTTTGTAGCTATTTTACAGGTTATGATGTACGGCTGTATCGGCAGCCCTGCGTAGGAACTTGGAGATTACTAGAATCAAATTCCATATTTTTTCCATCAAATATTCTCAAACGTGAACACTAAATATCTTCATATTCTCGACTGTTAACCGTGCTTTATATTATAAGTGGGAGCCAAACTATGTCTCCCCAATAATATGTTTGAATTGTGACTAAAAGTGAAACATATAAACACGTGTTATGATGACACGTGTGATAAATAAATCAGTGAACTAAAGCCTGCGCTATAAATAGAGATTCTCGAGCTCTCAGAGAGATCACTATGTACCCAGGACTAACACACCAGTCTGTACTGCATTACACTGAAATGCTTCAGAGAGAAGATGGGAACATTATCACTCTGTCACGATAATCGACACAAGCAGCTCAGGTCAGATAACATCCTCAGAACAAAGATTTAGCCTTTAATAAGAAAGCGATTTGACTGATTAGCCTTTAGGCACACAAAGTGAGGATTGTGAGGCACAAGGATTAAACTCCAGTTGCATGTCTGTACAGCACGAGATCGAGTTTACTCAATCACTGCTGGTATGCTGTAATAGTGGAGGATAAGAGGAAGAATGCTCAGGTCTTGTTTGGCTGGATTAAGCAGCCATTTAGCGTTCTCATATCAAAGAGTTGGTGGTAATCAGAAAGGATTTAGAACCAGCGGAGAACGAAAGTGATGAAAAGATGCTGGCTGGCTTGTGCAAACAGGCAACAGCTGAACCGGGTCACCTTATTGAAGGTGCACGTTTTACTGTACGTGCAGGGACAGAAACACATTTAGAAGCAGAGCAAAGCAACAGCATCCTCATAGAGGCTCTGTGACCACAGGTAAGGCTATAATTATGAGGAGAAAATGTTCTGGAAACAAAAAAACAGTCCTGCATCTGAAATCGAGACAGAACTACATATTAGGTAGTCAATAACAGCCTGTCACAGATATATCCATAAACTTTATTTGCCCTTCTACTGCGTACAGCACATGTAGAAGGGCAGCACCACAGCAGAGCAAATGGTGGGGAAGAAATAATGTCTTCACATCAGCTGGTAAATAAGAAACATTGCTGGAAAGTGTAAAAACAATGACTCCATGATTTTCACTTTTCAGTATATTTAATAGTTCAAGAAAATCTGAAGATATAATGTTTGCTGATTTTTAAAATTTTTAAAATTTTGCTCCCTTCAAAATCATCAAAATTCAAGTAAAAGTCAGGCTCTTATATAAAATTATATCGAAATATGCAAATGCAAATCTAAGTTAGCAAACTTCCAAATTTTGAATCAAGAACTATTTAACAAAAATCACTGATCCAAATATTCCAGTACCACAAATTTGTACCAATCTACACCAGCGCTCTCTGCTCCAAACACAAATCATTGTAAATAATGTAATATAAGGCGAATTGTTTTACTGCACATTAATAGGAATAGTAATATGACCATCCAAATGGAAAGAGAATAAAAGCCCAAATTCTAAATGTGGTCAGACTTTTGTATCTCACACTATGATTTACATATGAATGTGGTTGTTCCTGCAATATACCTGCAAGAATTAAACATGGATAAAATAAACATGTTGCATGATAAAACGTTAACGGTATTACTTCTATAAGTAAATTATAGTATAAGACAAGTCTTATAAGACCTACAATATCTACAAATGCACCATATTTGGGAAAGAAAGTGAGGTGCCTCGATTTGGGGTTATTATTATGATTATTATTAATATTATTGTTGTTGCTGAGTTATTGTTATTATTAAAACAATGAGTGCTTCAATGTCAGTTTGATATCTCTGGTAATGTTTGTTTTACTTGTTTTGATTTGTAACAAAGTCTTTTTGTATTGTTATTTTACTCACAGCTCTTAAATGACAGGATGTCATTTAATTCTTTATTATAACCCATTTTCTGAGCTTGCAGCCTAGTTCTGCAGGTTTATTCAGTCTTGGGCGTCTCTGAGTGTTTCTGAGCTGTGAGGTGATGTTAAGTTTCTAAAAATGGGTTGAAACCCAAATTCCCAGGATGAGACACCCTGGATAGGAAAAGGGGCGTCGCCCTAAACAGCCAGGAACACATACTACATGAAAATATACTATGCAAAGAGCTACCTTTCAGCCATGTGTTAGAACAGTACTTGGTTAAACAAAAATACCATAAGTCACATCACCTCAATCAAATCTGTTTGACAGCTGAGTCAATAACAGCAAATCTCAGTGATAAATGAACACACAAAATCAATCAACATCACCAGTCAAGCCATTTGCCACTCCTTTCCTAATAATTAGACCGCTGTCCCACTCACCGTGCGGTAGACATCTTCACTGCTCTCCTCATACTTCTGCTGAATCCTCTCCTCCAGGAAGTAGATGCGGAGCTTGAGGCTGAAGTTCTCCTTCTTCAGGTCATTCAGGTGCTGTGATAAAGTACGGTAACCGTTAGACATGACTGTCAAAGCGCAGCCACACTGTCTGACATGATGTCCATTATAGATCAAAAATGAATAGTTGTCCTCAGCTTCTCCATGTCATGGGGAAAATGAGTCCATTTCAAAGGACAGCAGCTCTTAAGCATTTCCCTCTTGTTAGAGTCCAAGAACTGAGAGACCTGCCTTCCTCAAAACAAACAAAAAAAAAGACAAAGGGCCATTCTTGCCACTAAAATTCTATAAGGACAAAATCTACAAAACCACACACACACTAAGTCTAACACACTCCCACACACACACACACACGCACGCACACACACTGAGGTTTTCAGGGGTGTGTTTGGAGTGCAGAGGGCTACTCTGCAGCCCGTGGTCAGAGATGCAGCCGTGTGAGCTCCATGGTGTGTTGTGGTCTGTACAGGAAGGGGACAGGAGCTTATCTTACTGGGGGAGACATGTCTGGAATCCCAGTCTGCCACAGGAGATGGGAGGAAGGGGAGAGGGGAGGAGGAGGGAAGAAAAAAAGACTCACAGTCACTTGTGATATGAATCTCACCCCTCTGCAAAAAAAGGAGAGGAAGGGGACAGATGGGAAGTCCTTTCTGATCTTTTCTTTTTGTCTGCTTCCTTTAAGATGCTTCAAAAATAATAGAATCAACTGTAACTTAATCCAGCATATTGTTTAGTGTGGATTCAAACTACTGAGAAAATGCTGTGTACATCAGTGGTCACCTTTGTCTGCTGAATTAAGAATATGACAATCTCTATGAGACCTGCTTAATTTAGGTATTTTTGCACACTTAGCCAATAAATCAGTTGCTTTTGTATTAAAATAACTTAAGATGCTTTACAAGGTCATCTTACATGAAACCACTAATATGTTGTCTTTGTTGTAGGTTACGTCATCTTTGTGGATACATGGTACTGTAACCAAATTTGGAAAAGAGAAAATGTACTTCATGGTATTACCTCAGAAATGTCAGTTTATGGCAGAAGCAGCAGCCATTTCAAACAAAGAAAACAACAACAGCAAAACTTTGAAATTCATCCGTCCTTTCAGCACCAAAGTGCAAACACAGTTAGCAAACAGCTAAAGCCAGCTAACATCATGGAGCTAAATACCTGTTTATATTGCTCCTTTTCTAAGCTGCATGCAAAGTAAATGACTTTTGGCTGACTGGAAGCAACAAATGAGCATCAATGCAATTTTATTTTGTGTCTTTTGGGAGTTTAATAAGTTTTTTTTTCCTGTTACACTGATGATTATATTGAAGAAGATGGATCAGTCCAACCTGAATTTACATAGTTAAGCCTCAAAAATCAAAAAAGGCTAACCCGCTCTGGGTAATGAAGTTAGAGAGGCTGGTGGGAGTGAAACAGGCAGGTGAGTGGAAAGAAGTTAGAAGAAATAGGAGACCTGGGAGCTGTGAGACACAGTGCTATTAATAGGGAGGTGTCCTCAATCTCACAGTGGAGAATCCCTGAATGTCCCTCAGAGAGACGAGCAAACTGAAATAAGTGAACTCAAGAGGCAAAAAGGAAAAGGGTTCTACATGTGCTAACAATACAAACCTGAGCTGAAATCAGGTGCGAAGAGCTCGTATAATACAGAGACAGAGACGGGACAGTTACATCATTTTTAGTTCTTGATGCTTTCAGTGAGTGTGTCCATTATAGTGTCAGGTTACGTGCTGTTGCTAAATAATTCAGAGTAAAGATAGGCTGGGCGCCAAGCAGAGGCTCCACGTAACATCAGGGATGACATCATCTACATGGTGAGTTTTTAGACTACACACAAGATAGTCACGAATAAACACACACACGCGCACACACTTTTCTGTTCTTGATCAAAGCGTAATAAATAGGATTCACAGTGTGCAAATATATCTGTGCGCTATGTGTGTTTTGATGTTTGGTGCACATGGGTCAGCCGTGTCAGTGACTCCTGCTTTGTGTAGGGCGCTCTCTCAGAAAGTACCTCAGCTTTTGTGACTGTTTGCTCACTGATCCCATTTTAACCGGGCTTATCAGCTCCAGCAAGTTTTATTCTGACACAGTGTGTGTCTGAAACACACTTTTAGAGCAGAGTGTCACTGAGTGTCTTACACTGTGGGGATCCACTGAAGATCAGTTTAATAATCTGCAACAATGTCTTTAAGTAAATATCTTTATTTAAATATTGAGTTTTCTCCACTTTCTTTAAAAAAAAAACAACAGGATTTTTCTCAGATTTTCTACTGATTTTTGTCTATGCACACAAACCGATTTTGTGGTACTATTTCATGTTTTTCTGTGAGACACAGGGAGTCTATAGTGTTTTGTTTTTCTTCTAAGGCAAGAATTTACAGTAGCGAGCACACGGAGGGATTTAAAATCTGCAGTTTGTATTTATTTGGGTTATTATCTTCGTCTTATGTAAAAATTAGCTTGATGATCTGAAACATTTAAGTGTGACAAATATGCAAAAGAACTAAGATATCAGGATAGAGGCAAATACACAGCACTGTATAATTCATATGCTTGTTGAATATTCCTATCCCAATGACGAGGCGATGATAAAGAATATTTTTCTGTAAGCTGCAGAATTTTAATATTCTAAAAATAAATATTCTTTGATATCACAGTGTATCAGGTTTCTGTGATCAGGACACAAGTGTCACAGATGTCAGGCAGCTTCTTATATTGTTGTAGATATTCACGAGTATCATTAACAGGCTAAAGTAATATCTTTCTGTATTAAATTCTTTGCAGGAAGAAAACAAGGCAAAACTGTGCATCTGTTCCTTTAAAGGTTTTTCTGTGCTTGTGTAAACTGAGAGAAAAATATAGACTATAAATCATCCATTTCCAAGCATTCGTTGAAGAGGTTTCACAAATATTTTGCAGCAACTGTTTTGGAAATGCTGCCATTTTTATACACAGTCCCCCATTTCCAGAGGCTAAAAAATAATTGGACAATTGAGCGACAAGCAGTTTCATGGCCAGGTGAGGCCTGTTCCCCTGCTATTATGGCAAATGAAGCAGACATAATATCTGAAATGGATTCTAAGTGTTGAATTTTATAGCTTTTCACTATAATTCTAAATATGAGGCCCAAAGAGACGTCAGTGCAGGTGAGGAAGGTCATCATTAGACTGAAAACCAAAATAAACCTATCAGGGAAGTAGCAAAAACTTTAGGAGTGACCAAATCAACAGCCTGGTTCATTCTTAAAAAGAATGAATACACTGGCCAGCCCAGCAACACCAAAAGGCCCGAAAGACCACAGAAGTCATCGTGATTGAAAGTGTATGATAACAGAATTATTTCCGTGGTTAAGCAAATCTTTGGACAAATGAAACCAAGATTAACTTGTACCAAGGAGAGAAACAGCTCATGATCCAGAGCATACCACATCATCTGTCAAACATGGTGGAGACTATGGAGTGGCATGAGAATGTATGCCATAACATTGCCCGTGGTCTCGAATGTTTCTCGATGATGTGAGTGCTGCTAGGAGTAACAGGATGAATTGAGTACAGCCCTATACTCTCTGCTCTGCCACGGTTGCCGTGGCAGGCAGGCAAAGGCGGACCCCAAATGCAGACTAGCAGAGAGGAGTAAACTTAAAGGTGGTTTATTAAGGAGTGACATGAAACAATAAACACAGCTACACTGGAGCTGGACAGGTGCCACAACTAAATACAAAACTAAGAGGTAAGATGACACACAGCAAGGAAAACACTGACGACGACGCAACAAGGAACAGATGCAGACTGAGGACCTAAATACACACACACACACACACACACACACACACACACACACACAAGGTAATCAGGGAACAGGCAACAGGTGAGGGGCAAAGCTGAATGTAATTAACCAAATGAGACAAGGGGAAGCAAAACTAAACACAAAGCACAAGGACCAAAGGACTATCAAAGTAAAAGAGGAAACACAGAGACACAGGACAGAGACGCAGGGGGGACAGGAACCAAGGGAACCAGGAGATCAAAATATAAACCATAACTAACAACAAGACATGAAACTATGAAAACCAAAACAAACTCAGTGAAAACAGAACTAAACACAAAATTCTGGGCACACGGCCCGGGACCATGACATGCTCAGATTCAGCCAAACGCTGCAAAACTGGACAGCACGTCACAGTGCAGATGGTAACGACCCAAAGCACGCTGCAAACGCAACCCGAGAGTTTCACAAGGCAAAGAAATTAGATATTCTTCAGCGGCTAAGCCAGTGAGCTGACCACAACCCAACAGAGCATGCTTTTTGGTTATTCAATACAAGCTGAATGCAGACAGACCCACAATCGAGCAGCAACTAAAGGTGGCTGCAGTAAAAACCTGATAGAGGATCTCAAAGGAGGAAACACAGCATTTGGTGATGTTCATTGGCTCTAGATTTCAGGCAATCATCGACTGCAAAGGATTTTCATCTGAGTATAAATATATTTAAAACGATCTTAGTTTGTCCAATTAAATTTGAGCCTGAAAATGGGGGATTATGCATATAAATGGCTGTAATTCTGAAGCGGTTAATGTAATACTTTTGTTAAACCCCTTGAATTAAGTCTGCACTTCAATCACATCTTGGTTGTTTGAGTTAAAATCCACTCCATGTACAAAGGGAAAACTACAAAAATTGTGTCTTTTATCCACCTTTGGAGGCAAGGCACATTTATTTAAAAGCACATTTTCTAGACAAAGGAAATTTGGAGTGTTTTTTATAACCTATTTCTCTGTTAAAAGTGCAGAAAACATTAAAATGCCAATTAGAACTTTGGTTTGGAGTTTGCATCAGTGAAATTCTGCACCGTCTGTACAGCCCCCTGCCAGACATTAAAAGGAATAGTTAATATATTCTCTTCTACAATGAGACTGCTACAATCCCCAGTAATAATGCAGCAGAGACTGAAAACCTAAAGTGGGCCATACAGCAGCCAGAGGCAGATTTAAAATACCAGGAGAGTTCTGGGTGTTTTCCATCCACATGTCTCAGCTGCAGGTGCGCTCCTTTTCGCTGCGCTATTTTTAAAACACGTTCTCCAGATGGTTTGAATATGTGTGTGAATTCCTGGGTCAGACCTTCCTCATTTCTTCATCACTGTGACTTGATCTTAGTTTTTCAAATAAATCCACGAAGCCACTAGATGGCAGTGTAAAGCACATATTCATCCGGCACATAAATCAAATGCAGCATCATGGCGAAGAAGAAAAACGTCGTGTCCCTCACATCAAACTCACTGATGTCTAAAAATAAAGACTCACCTGTTCAAACTGCTTGAGTGTGTGAAGCTGGAGAGGAGGAGAGTTGTCTGTTTCATCACTACACAAATCTAAACAGGAGAAGAATTTACATTAAAATAAATGTAACTCGTGGAATTACTAAGTCACGTGGGATAAAAAGGAAAGCCACACACCTGTCATGTGACCTGTGATCTTAGATGAAGGATCCTCAGCACTGTCAGGGAAATGGCCCAAAAAAAAAAAAAAGCAAAGTCAGCATGGGCAGCACACATATATACAGACAAGACAAGAGTGAGTGTAAAAATAAATGAAAGCATTTAAAAGCCAAAACAAAAGAATACATCAGTTTATCCATCACACAAAACGGGCAAGTAACTGTCCTTCTTTCTGTCTTTGAAAACAAAGAGATCTTTTGGAAATTTAAAAGCCTCTCAACTCCTTTTCAGTATAACTGCATGATGTCATTTGCACCTCTGTATGGGAGTAAGGGGGGAGAGTGAGGAGACTCAGCAGGGGAGATAAGGGAGGAGCCACTGGGTTCAGCTGAGCCTCTCTGCCACACAATCTACCATCTTAAAAAAAAGAGGGGGTGTTTACCTTTACAATCACCCCTAATCAGGTTAGAACCAACAGCAGTGAGATGCAGACAGACTGGGGAAACACGTAAACGGTATACACACATATTTGCCCAACATTTTGCCAACTGTCACTCCCCATCAGTGCGCCCCCCGGTTCAGGGTAAATTCCCCTGACAGCTGCAGGGTCAGAAAATGTAAAGACAGTTGCTTGCATGCCAAAGGGTTTAAAAGTTCACCAGGTGGACAGATAGTATACATGCTGTAGTATTTTGGTAAACAGTGCATCAAAATCACAACTGTCTTCCACAGCTGTTTTCTCAATGCAGATATCGGTCAGCTGGTGCATGTGTGGTCACCGCGTCCCTGTATGCGGGAGGGCTCAGGCTGTGGCAAAGCGCATGTAGAATTGGAGTTATGTGAGATTATCAAAAAGCTTTCTATTTATTGAAAGTCATGCTTTCATGTCTTCAGCACTCACCAGGCGTATATGAAGGAATTCAATTCTTAGTTATCACTTCTAGGACAGCTGCATTAAGTGCCTCCAGGGCCCTCCTGCACAACTGAGCCCTTTATACAGCCTATTTAGTGCATGCAGTTTATGTTTTTTCCTGCAAAGTTGGCCAAAATGACCCCCGCGAAGCGCGCCTTTAATAGCATATTCCATCAGAAACCCTTTTGCAAATGTAGCCTGTCTAAGGATAAATCCGGCTATCAAAGAGAGAAATTTGTACCAGCAGCGACCCCGATAGCTTTCTTCTCTGATCCGCGGCTACTGTATGTGATAGAGTAGCCTTGCGAGGAGAAAATGGCCTTTATCCAGGCTGGATGATGGACTGAACATCAATTGAGAGAAAATAATTGGAATGGCCTGACTGTAACCGCAGTGAGCGCTTTGATTGGATCCACGGTTTCTATGTCCTATTATTATTGTTATTATTTTCTTGTTAAAATGCCAAATAAGCACCAGGCTTCCTCTGCGGTGTCCCCCCCGCCTGCACACAATCAGCTATATATTGCCACCTCACCTCTCTGACTCTCCCCAGATTTGCTCCGGCGACGATGAGCTCCACTCCATAAAGGCTATTCCTTCAGTTAACGGGCATCCATGCCGGAAAGCCGCTGCCTTCAAATCACGCGTACATCACTCATTTATTTAGGAGAATATGGGCCACAACCAACACGGGAGCATGCTATCCGCAGCGGCCGAGGCATCGCGCACCGCTCAGGTTTGGAGGGGGTGTGTGTGAGGATGCGCGCCCTGAAAATGAAAAGCAAAGGATGCTGCCAGCCCACACGAGAGAGAGAGCCACTGATGTTGATTCAGCCCTCCAGGAGAACAGCTGCGAGGAGGAATATACCCACTCTGTTAAAGATATAGATACCACAGGGTTGGGTTGCCTTCTTTAGCAGCAGTGTGTGCATTGATTTCATTGGAAATTTCAGATTTTCCTGTTTTCAAAGCAAAAATGTTCCAGAGTAATTCTGTTAAATATTAATTATGACATAGTCCTGCTCTTTATTTCATGCAGCTGTATGCTTGTGAATAATAACTCTGAAGAGAAAAAAAAAAAAAAGCAATAATAATCTTTTAGAAGTTTCCATTCTAGGTTGGATGTAAAATTGTTTTGAAACAATAAAGGATGGATATGATGTCTTATTACTGATGGACTGGAAGCTAGATTGGTTTGAGCAGTGCTTGCCACTCTGGTGTAATTATATCAAATTTAACAGAGCAGGCTTTTCCCACCTGGAATGCACGGAATCAATTTTAAAAAAGCACTTACTGTAAGCCTGCTTCAGAGATTCAGATGACTTACAGATCAGAATCATAAACTGTAGACTAACCATACTGTAACCTTCAAATTGTATTAATCCCATAACCTATAATCTCATCACACTGACTCAGTTCTGTCACTAAATTCCAGGATGCTTAAAAGTCTTTTGGGATACGTGCATTCAAACATCTCTGCTTTTACAGCTTATTATCTGGATTTTTATTCAATCCTGAGTGACAAAGTAAATTTAGACTTTGTGTTTTCCACGCAGCTGCAGACACTGGCCGCGGTTTTATCTGTTTGAAGAGAGTGACGGTGGATGGGGCGCTCTGAAAGGATGAAGGGATTAGGGGGACAGAGTTAATAAGATTGCGCCATTGTTTGCAAGTGGATGTGAGGAGCGGATGCAGCTTTGGTAATCTTGTTAGGAGTCACAGAACTATCGTGGAGCCAATTTGCTCTCAGAACCGAACAGAACAGAAACAGCTGGCGCTAGATCCAGGCTGAAGGACAAATGGTCTTTTATTTCAGCTGATGAGGAGAAGAAAGTATTTGCGTAGAGATGCTAAGTGTTTACTGCCCTATCAGGAGCCTTTCTGGATGTCACTTGGAAAACCACCCCACCTCCATCAGCCCCGAAGTTCCACGTGGCAGCGTGCAGTTTATGGGGCATTTATTATTATTATTTTTAACCACAGCGCCCTCTCCTGGGCTGAGGTTGTCATTTATTCCTTTTTCGGTGATTGGTGGACCTTTGTGCACACTGACACAGCAACATTGGTTGTGACTTACAACAGTCCGGTAAAGCTTCAGGCTGATCCACCAGGGCTAACAGAGAGGCTCATCTCAGAGGATCACAGGCGGTTTACAGAAAACAGAAATAGTGTTTGTTTGTTTTTCTTTGTAATCTCGGACTGCTGTGTGCAGAGTGATGATAAATAGTCTAAAACAATTTCAACCATGAAATGTGGAAAACATCTGTGAAAAGGTCTCAAAACTGTAAAACGTGTGGAGTGAGTAGATGGAGCTTTCTCAAAAAACTAAAGAGAGAAGCATTTTAGAATCAGGTGAAACTACTTACCACCTATCTTAAGATAGAAAATAATAATTCTTTAAACTACTGATCACTTCAATCATGCTCATATTGTGTCTGTTTTTAATTCGTTTAATTTAATTCAACTGGTTTTCCGGCGTGCAATGGAATTTAGCTGCAATGACCACAACCAACGCTAGAGGTCCTCACAGGACCACTCAACCATTTAGCCATTATCCAGAGAGAGACGCCCTTATATTCACATTAACATGAAGAAAATTAACGAGAAACTACAAGTTTGGAACAAAATCAGCCCACATGTCGCTGTCTCAGTGTGCAATGCCATGCGTTTCACCACAGGAGGTGCTTTTCTCACTTACCATTGCAACTTATATGCAATGGAAGGGGAGCGGAGTGGTCCTATTTAACAAATATGCAGCATTATATGTTTGTTTTTATTTAATCTCTACTGCTAAATTAATCACCTTGTTACCTGTCCTCTGTTTGCATTTATTTACAGTAGTTCCAATGTTACCATTTATTCAAACTGAATTTGAAAAAACTGAGTATAAACACTTTGCTGCATATGAATGGATCTCCCAAATCAATCAGTTAACAAGTAAATTCATTTTAAAAAGAGAAAAATCAGTATCAGTGAGGCTACCTAACCATAATAATGATTGTTTTTTATTAATAATAATAATTATAAATGAACCAGTATAATTGTACCATCACTTTCATGGCCTGACTTTAAAGAAATACACAAATAATCGGGCCATTTATTGTTACTTTCACACATGACAAATGACAGATAAGTTTCACGTGCACTTACTCCAGTACTAGCTACAAAAATGAAACCATTTGTCCCACATTATATGCTTATACTAAAATCTGGATTTAGATTTAGTACATTTAATGTTACTTTTCATCTTTTCCTGTAAAATAATGAAATTAAATATGATAATATATTTTGAGCCTCACACATAAATGCTTCTTTATCTTTATCATCTAAGTATTTCTACATTCACATCATAAACAGAAGGTCTGTAACAAATGTCTTCCACATTTATTGTCCTGAGTCAGCCTACATCTAAGTCTTTTTCCCAAAGACCACGCGGGGTCCTGTTTTCGTCCCTCGTGGTTCTGTAGTGATGATCCAGATGGCAGGGGATTTCATAAAGTCTCTGTCAATCACCTTGTTCTCCTCTTCTCGGGCCATTGCTTCTACTTCAGGGGTGGTTTGTGGGGACCAGTCTGCCATGAACTTATCCTTGGCCTCACAATAGTTCACCACCACTTCTGCAGGCTGCTCCCCAAACAGCCAGTCTTCAGAACAGAAAGACAGGAAAGAGGATAAGAAGCGAGTGCCAGAGAGAAGAGCTGTCAGTATCTTGTGGTTTGATTATTCTGGTTTTAAAAAGCTACAGGCACAGTAACAAACCTGCAAAGTCATGGATGAGGTCTTTGATGAGATGGCCAGTGATGGCGTAGAGAACCGAAAGCACGATGAAGACGGCTATGAGCAAGTAGAGGACGTAAGTTGGCAGGTGGACAGCATCCCGGGAAGGTGGGATGTAAGACTCAAAATACACCGTGCCATCTTCCTCTTTGTGACGAACGTTTAAGCGGTCCACCGGTACATCCATTGCAGTCTGGCTGTCTCTGCCATCAGCCTGTGAGTCCTCTTAATATCTCAGCGTCATCGCTGCATTAAGAACCCGGCATACAGATTTAATCTTACAGAACGTTCTGTGCAAAAGATCGGGAAGACACGCCGCATTTTCCAGTTTAACTGTACTTTAATGTACACGTAACAACAAAATTACTTAAAATTCAAAGGATCATGAATACAATTTTCTGTATAAAACAAGGAAGGGGACCACTAAAAGCAAACTTTAGCCTAAATGCAAAACTGTGTCTCATCTGGAGGAACTTTACATTTTCTATCTATCTATCTATCTATCTATCTATCTATCTATCTATCTATCTATCTATCTATCTATCTATCTATCTATCTATCTAGTGCTTATATCACTGAGCTGTGTTTAATATGCTGAGGTGCAGTAATCCTTTGCATTTATAAGCAAGGTCATCACCCTGGACACAAGCAGGTATTAGAGGAAGGTAAGACAGATTAATGAAAGCAGACACGACAGGAGGAACGAGCTTGTATTAGTCAGTTGTTTATTGGAGAGAAGCTTAGTCCAACGCCAGAGCAGGAAAAGTGACGTATGTTTTGTTCAGGAACACATTACAACAACACGTGGTGTAACGGGGAACATGATGCTAAGCGTTTAATTTCTTTAATCATCAGAATTTTTGGTTGTTTTGCAAATTTACAAACTTTCTGTCTGGTCTTATAAACAAATTGGAAATTTTGTGTTTTCAAATGAACATTTTTCGATGTAAAAGTTATTAAAGTAACTGATATTTTTTTACTGAAAGCTTTATTCCTTTACAGTTTGTTCCATAAACAACTGGACAGCGAATGTCAGTACGGTACAACAGAAACAAGCTTTCTGTACGGATCATGCTTACTAATAACTAATAAAGTTGAAAGAAAGCATTTTCTTGTACAATTATTGCGTGCTAACTATGACACCAGAATAAAACAAAAAGTGCCTCAGACTCTGCATCACTACAGCGAGGACATCACTGATCACTGCACCGCGAAATAAGATGTAACAAAAACTGCTGTGGTGAAAACTCAAAGGGAAGTGGCATAAGGGTTCACGGGGCAGGCGAAGGTCACGCTATGAGTGGATATCCTTTTTTCTCCGGGGTATGACGGAGCAATGGCGCTTCTCAGCGGAGGGGTGGACGGACGACGGCAGCCTGCGTCTCCCTGGTGGAAGCCAGGCAGCAGCCCTTCTTTTTCCTCCTCCATCCTGAGCTCGTCTTTCTCCATCAGCTTGCTGGAAAAGCTGAGTCGCTGCTCGTCCTCGTGTTCTGCTCCCCCTCCCTCTGAATCATCATCCACTGGTTTGGGGCCAAATATCCAGTCTGTAAGAAGAAACAACACATGGTTGAAATGAATTCAAATCATTTATTTTTATGTCTTCTCTGTGTATGTTTTAAAGGGGCATTCCACCAGATTTAGGTTCACTTTAGCTGTCATGTCATGGATCACAAAGTGCAACACAGAGGATTTTATTTCTGGTGGGTTTTTTTAGTTGGAGTACTTGTAACTGAGCATTAACACATCTCAGCTTTGCTGCTTTGATAATAAACAGTCAAAGCAGGAGCTTTGCAGAACTAAATTGCATTCACCTTAAAAAAATAATAGACACCACTGGGAAGGTTATCCTGTCCACAAACCAGAGGGTGAGCAAGAAGGAAACTGTCATCAAAACAAGGAAAAGATCAAATGTTGATTCACAAGAGCTCAGGGATAGAAAGGACTCAACGACACCACAAACACAGATGCCAGAGTGGACACAGTGGCATCAGTCCAGGATGCGTCCACCTGGGGTTACCTGCCAGGTCATGCAACAGGTCATCAATGAGGTGTCCCACTATGGCGTAGGTGGCCACTATAATCACCACCACCCCAACTAGGGCATAGACTACATTGGGTGGGAGAGTTAAAGCATCTCTCGCTGGGGGGATATAGTCCACAAAATAGGCCTCCTCCTCCTCCTTCCGTTTAGACAGCTGGAGGAGCTGTCGATGCTCAAACACTGGCTGCGTGAAGTTTGAAAGCAGAGCTCCTCCTGAGGTGTTCAGGGACACATTTGGTGGCTGGTTCATGTTTTGTCTGGGCTGGTTTTTGAAACTCTTTTTATGGTATTGTCAGCTCAAAGAGCGCGTTGACGCTTTGGGGCTCTTTCTTTGGGTGATGAAAGAGTTATTGTCTTGTTGCAGATCCGAGCTCCTTCACTCCCGCACTGTGAATGTTTGGAAAACAGGTGATACAGATGCACCAGAGAGGAGGAGGAGGAGGAGGAGGGAAATGAACTGAGCATTAGAACATTTTGAACATCTTCTGCATCTTGTGAGAATGGCATGGTTGAGTGACAGGTGGAAATGTGCGGATGGTTTAAAAATGAGAACACTGTTTCTCAGTAGTGACAGCTCCCTGTCACAAAACGGCTCTACAGAAATGTAGTTCAGCTGACAAGTAAGGGCTGATACCACCCATGTGCCAGTGCTTCTAATCTATCGTCTAGACTTAAATCCCAGAATTCCTTTTTCTCGCCTTTTGCACAGAGGGTCTTCGGTCCAGGAGAACGAGGAGTGCGAGACAGAGGAGAGGTGAATATAGGACAGACAGAGTTAATAGGATTGAGTCTGTCATAGAGCAATATCAGCTTTCCATCTGTAGGGATTAGAGATATGAGTGTGAAGAGGTGGACAGTAATATGCCAAAGAGGCTTATATCCATAAACCCATTGCATAATGATATATATATAAATGTATATATATAAATTAGAGGGAACCCACTTCTCTCAGGTCTAAACTGGTATCACTTCATGGATACTTTAAAATGATCTTATCCACAGCATGTCCGCTTCTCATATGTCTTGTCACATAATTCACTAACATGAAACAATACTTTCAGTTCTTGCTCCCCAACAGAGCAGATGGCAATAACTCAAAGCACAATATCCTCACAGGTAGAAAGAGTGCGCATCTTAACATGATTTTCTTTATAAATGACTCTTGTAAGAAAAAAAAAAGATAAAGCGCAAGAGAGCGACTCTGTTTATATGAACAAAGATGAGAAAATGGCAGAGGTGACGTGGAAGACGGTATTGCATTGAAGTGTTACAGGGGAACAAAATGAACTTGCCTGTTGTGAAGACGTGAAACGACTCCGCGGCTCTTTCCTTTTTGGATTCTGGTGTGAATTGTACAGAAGCAGCTCTGGAAATAACCACAAAGACATTGCAGAAGGTTAGCGTCTTGTAGTGGCTGCCCTTTAACAACATGACAAACGCAACACAATCATTGTTTTTCACTACATGTGGGCAGGCGAGCAGGTGAGCATGCGGATCAGGAATGTGTTTTTATCCTCACAAGTATTTTCAGTGCAGCATCAGGATGTAGATGATTTCCTCCCGGATTTAGGCTTTGACTTGCGCTTGGTCTGGTTTCCAGGTAAGTTTGATGAACTGGGAGATAAGAAACTTCCATTCTATGACGGTGAAAGTTATATTGGCAAAGAGAATGAACCAAGAGACTGGGTGCATACCCCAGTAGAAGACGTGCGCCATGTTGTGGAGAGATGTAAATAGAAACAAAAAACCAAAAACAAACAAAAAGAATACGAACGGAAGGGCGGGAATGGTGGAACCAAGGTAGAAGAGATGCAAACAAGAGATGAGATGAGGTCTCTGAGTGTGTCTCAGGACTGTTAAGAAAGTAACACCGTCTGTGCCAATTTAGAGGTGAGCTTTAATAATCCTTACAGGATTTGCTTGACTCATGCCACTGTCACCACCAAAACCTTTTCAGCGAGTCAGCAGAAAGCTTGAACAGTTCATTTTGCATCACCTGAAGAAACCTGTTGCCTGTGGGTGGGTGGGGAGGTGAGGGTGAGTTGTGGTGTTTGTGCGTAGGAAGAGGGGCCGGTTTGAGCAGCTCAATCACACCGCAAACAACAAATGCAACTAAAACACACAAGAGAAGATGAAATATGTGTATACTGTATTGTGATTAATATTAAGATAAATTCACACTTTACCTGTAAGAACGACTCTTTTCTCATCAACTTGCAGGATTACTTTAGTTTGGTTTGGCGGGTTTTCAGTTCAGTCTTTTCCAGGTAAAAAAAAAAGAATAAAAAAGCAGAAATTCACTGTAAGCACTACAAGCTGAGCTGCTCAAGCAGACTAGTCCTAAGCAAATAACATTAAGTCACTCAGTCAGGTAGATCCATGTTGGCTCCCTCAAGCTGGGGTGACCACCTTCTTGGGTTTGTCTTCTGGCTCCATCAGCCACTTGTAGTAAGCATCGCCCAGGATGAAGGCCCAGTAGACGACAGTTAAAGAGGTGTTTACTGTCATGATGCCGATAAGCAAAGGGTGCCACATGGTGGCAGAGGGGGTGGGCTCTTTCAAAAAAAAAAAATCTGTGGCAGCTTAAAAAAGAAACAACAAAAAAAAAAAAAACCAAAGATCCTGTTGTGTGTGTGAAAGGCTGTTTCAATAGTATCGCCCGTCTGTCTGCTTCTACTCTCTCCGTGGACTCCCCACCCCTCTCTGTGCTCTCTTTCCACTGGTGACTAAGTTTCTGAGGCAACAGCAGCATAATCCTCTTCAGCAGCTTTGTTACAGAAGATAAGTGTGTGCTGGATGTAGACCTGCTTTACAAACACTTGTTCATCCATAAGATGCTTTTATTTTATGCACGTAGGCATTCTTTACAATGTGCAAAAAAAAAGAAAAAAAGGAGCTGTATGAGCCAATCTTTTGCAAAGAAACAGAAGCTATGTAAAAACGTAACAGTGATTATGAGTTTTCAACAATACCCTGACCTAAAAAAGACATAATCTTTGTTCTGAACTTTATGTTCTCTGTAAGATATAATCCAGAATCTAATCAAGACTGGAGACATCAGATGGAGGAGTTAATCTTACACCAAACAGCACAGATGGCTCCTTAAATCAACCCCATGGGCCATCAGACCCTAAAGACCACACTAGCCCTGATATCACGTGCGTAATGACTAGATGTTACAGACTCATCTGGTGTTGGATATCTACGAACAGCATGATTAGAAAGCAAAAGCACAAAAAAAATGGATTAAAAAGCCTTCAAGGAAAAGAAAATAACGCAATGGTGAAGCAGCCTCCACCAGGTGGCAGTCTGTACAAGCGCTGAGTGGATGCGGGATGGGTTCAAAAACATTTTTAATGACAGATCAGAGAATTTAATGAAATGCCAAAAAAGAAAAATGCCGCATTTGCGCACGGTGAAAGATTCAGCAGCGCTATCTGAACTTTGCATTACTTTCCCTTTAAATGTTCTCTCATTAGAGGTGACTCCTGCCTGAGGTGAACTTTGACACCTGCGAGACAGCAGCAGGCTTATTGGAGCTGAAGGTTTCATCACAGATCAAAAGGCGACGTGGCGCTGCTTCAAATCATCTCCTTTCTTCAGCTGCAGCGCGGAGGGGGCTGCTTTAGCATGACTCGGTGCGACGCCTGTAAACGTGTTTAGGAGGGACGTATTTTTTATGTGGAGCATTTTTAAAGTTCACCAAAGAGGCCAAACGACACGTTCGCAACAATGAGGCCGCCCCCACAAATCAGCGTCTTTCTCCTTTCTCTTCTGGCACCTGGAGTTTTATACACAATGAACAGCATCCCTGCGCTTCAAGAGTAAGTGTGTGCGTGTGTGATCGTTTCAGTCTAATCTCGGCCTGTTGTATGGAGACACGGCAAAGCCGTTGACATTAATGGGCTTATGAAGCGGCCCACAGCCTGAAGGGGAAAGGCCGTGTTTAGCCAGAGGTATCCCGCAGGGGGAAAAGACTCACTAAGCCTTGAAAATATAATGCTGTGAATTTAAGGGATGTGTTGTAAACTCTTAAAAAGTAAATGTAAATTAGCTGAGTGTAAGGCTTTTGCAATTAAATTATATCAACCAAATGAGTGAGTGTTAATCAGTGTGCGGTTAATCCAGAGTTTCTGTAATCAGTCAGTGATACATATTCAACAGCTCCGAGCTGAAAAACCTTTGAAAGAAATCTAATAACAGAAATGTTGTTCTTTTTGAAGTTCGGGCTTCTCTCTAAACTTTCAGCTTTTGTGGCGAAATAATGAAAGCTGGGAAGATTTTCGCAAAATTAGATTTATTTTTTTTAAATTAAATTAAAAATTAGATTTAAACTCTGATCTCTCATCAGTGATCGGAAGTTGATTTTTATAAAGCACAAAATGAAGTCTGCAATAGTCTAAATCTGAACCTTATTACCTGATTAAGGTTGTCCAGAATAACTTGGTGGTGTTTTTTTCTTGTCTTTCTCTAACCGTCCTCAGACCTCTCGCTATCTTGGGAATGGAAAGTGTCACCCTGGGGTCCGTTTTTCTCCTCGTCCTCTTCCTCACTGTGCAGCACAAGGCAAAAGTGGACCCTTTGTTCTATGGTATAGTCACACAAACACACACTTTGACATAAATGAGCAAACTGAAGATGAGGAGTAGTTATTTTGCTGTGCCTCTCTGTGCATTTGCAGTATTTGCAGAGTTTTCCTTCACCTGCATGGTGGGCCTGACCAATGCTTTAGAGCAGGATGGATTCATCTCTGGCTTCATGGGCTTCTATATAAAGATGGTAATCTCTCGCTTTTCTCTCTTGGACTCATTGTTTTTCGTTTCATAAGTTTATATGTCAAAGTTTTGACATTTTTCCCCTTCAGGGTGAGCCTCATCTAAGTACTGCCTACGCTGTGATGATGTCTTACTGGGAGGGTGTTGTTCACTTCATCCTCTTCCTCACCATCATCCACCGCATGTTCTCTGGGTAAGTTTTATTGCTGCCATCACAGTCTCTCAGCTGTGTGCTTTAGTGAGACCTCTGATGACTCCTCTTGACTTTCTGTCGTGCAGGAAGTCGTATCGTAGCCTGGGCCTGCTGTGGGTAGGCTCCGCCATCGCCTGTCAAATTGTTCACATCCCAGGAGTGGTCATTGGTGAGTCACATAGTTTGGCTACAGTTGTTTTTTACAATATCTATTGATAATGTTCTCCTTTGTTCAGGTAAGTATGGGTCTCACATTCGACCAGCCTTTTGGAGCAATGTCCCCTTGGTTTTGGTGCCTTTCTGGGCAGCATCGCTGCTCTTTAACAGACCCAGAGAGATGCAAATCATCACAGCAGATAAGGTAAAAAGTTCTCCATTTCACATGTGTATAATATACAGTATATACCCCGAGAGCAGTCTTGCTAGAAGCTGATTTCAACTTGCATATCTGTGAGCAAATAAAAAGAAGAAAATTGTTTAATTGCATTAAACTTTCTGTGCGTTTTCTTAACCACTTGTCCAGTCCAGAGTCACGAGGCAGGAGCGTAACTAAGCTAGGCAGGGTGTACCCGGACAGGTCGCCAGTCCATCACAGGGCTAACACAGCGATGGACAACTATCCCACTCACATTCACACCCACTGCCCCTTTGGAATCACCAGTTAACCTAACATGCATTTACTTTAAACTAGAACATGCAAACATCACACAGCATTGAACTATACCGTAAAAAAGTGTATATAATATTGGAAGAAGATTATTGTTTTCGCACATGAACTCCAGACAGTCTCAGAAGAATTAATTGAGGACATTTGTTCACGTTTTTTTTTTTTTTTTTTATAAATCATGTACCGCAGTATTAGATGGTCTACCTGAACTGCGTTCTCACTACTTGAAATACTACGTTTGGTTCAGGCGAGGCTGCTCCCTGGGTAGAGGGTGCAGGAGGATGCATAACACCCACTTGCTTGCTGTGAATTTTCCAGACAGTTACCTGCTTGATTCCCACGTGGGCTCAGTGGGACATCACACAGACTGCATGCTAGTGAGCAAGCGGGCTGAGGACTGTTTAATATCCGATTTGACCGTGTTGGTCATTTGTGTTGTCACGCGCAGCTCCGCTGGGTTACCTCTAGGCACATTAAGTTTTACAGTGCCTGTGTGAAAATAACTTTTTAGTGTTAAATGTACAGCAGCTACTGTAAAATATTCACACCAACTGTGAACGTTTTGTGTCGAGTAGATCGCTGCAGAGCAGAAGAAAGGTCTGCTTTCTCGCCCCGTCGACCTGCTTCTGTCACTGCTGTTGCTGGGGGCCATGGCCTTCTCTGTTTTTAGAGGCTTTGTAAGTAAAACAAGACGAGACCTTTTCTGCGTGTCAGTATTGCGCTCCGGTTGTCACACTCTCTTCGTGTTGTGCTCCAGGTGGTGCTGGACTGTCCTCTGGACACCTGCTTCACCTACATCTATCAGTATGAGCCGTACCTCAAAGATCCAGTTGGCTTTCCCAGAGTTATGGTCAGTCTGGAGAAAAAAACAAAACAAACTGAGTTAAATTAAATTTAGTATATAGTGTATTCTTCTTAACTGTTTTGTGCACAATTCTTTTAGATGCTGGTGTATTTATTCTACGCACTGCCCCTGCTGACGGTCTTCATCTATGGCCTGAAAACCCCTGGATGCAGCTGGATGTTGGACTGGACCATCTTCTTCGCTGGTGCCGTGGCTCAGGTATCTGTGGTTATAATGGCTTTGCTGTGATTTTAATATTCCTTGCAAAAAGCAAAATGGAAAGCTTCATGTCGACTTCCTCCCCGCCCGCTCTTCTCTCCAGACCCAGTGGTGCCATATCGGCGCATCTCTGCATTCCCGCACTCCCTTCACATACCGAGTCCCAGCAGACAAACGGCTGCCTGTTATCGCCCTCAATGTGCTGTTCGCTGCTGCACCGGCTCTGCTGGCCCTGCGCTGCCACACAAACCCCGCTTATTTTATGAAGCCTGTTCCCGCGGGACAATCCAACGACAAGAAAAAGCAAAACTAGACCACACACAAGCCGCGGACTGGTGAGGAATGCTTACTGGGGCACGAACTGAATTAAATGCACACATTTTTCATCCGTAAGACCCAGAGGAAATCTAAAAACATTGCTCTCTGAGTCAACTGTTAAAAATCAGTGGCCTCACCCAGCACTTCCTGCATGGACTTTTGGACCCTGATAAGGAGGCTGTTGATGGAGGTGAGGACTGTGATCAGATCGCACGGTGTTCAGGTGACTCATGCAGACACCCAGTTGGCATCTTCACAAACTTCAGCTAACCTGAATCATACAGGTCAGCAGCACACCAACAGGGAGTGATTCAGTCATTATTTTTTCTGTACAGAAATCTAAACCAAAGCACAAAATTTGAAGATTCGTTTTCTGATTCTAAATATTGCAACTTTCATCCTTCTGTGATTTTTAGTACCCCCCCCCCCACACTAACTGTGTGTGTTAAACGATGAATACGAGCTGAATCCTCTGAAGGCTGAATAGCTTAAGAGCTGCTGATAAGAGAGATGACTTACTCAAGCTGAAGAAAAAAAGCCCACTCGGTGACAGACATTGTGGTCGATCCTTCGTGTGACTGCAGTTTATAAAGAAATCAGGCAGATATTCATCACTATTCCACTAAGTCAGAAGTGTTACCTTCAGATATTTTGTTTTAAAAAGCTAAATATTCAGTTTACAGGAATGTAAAAAGGGGGAAACGGCACACTGGTGAGGCTGAAGCCTTGAGATATTGTGTATTTGCTTAATAAACGACTTAAATGATTATCATTCTGTCCGTCTGCAGTTTAAAACTGGAGCGTTGAACTGTGGTTATTTTTGTATTTTAAAAATGAGATACAGATTTCTTGCAGCTAGCTGTGCATGTCACTCTTTGATTTTTCTCTCAGTAAATATAAAGATAATATTTGACTCTCATGTCACACGTCTGAGCTTCTAAACTTTAACAAATGGACTTTTCCCCAAATCAAGTGGGTTACTGGTTCAGCAGTCACATCTCCTCAGCTGTATTGTCTCCAGCTGGTGATGTCATTGTGCCCTCCTGCACTGCTGCACTTATCAGAGTGATAAGAGGTGAACCCTGGATTTAGGTGAGCTGTCACAACGGTCACACAGATTATCGGGAGAAACATCGGTCAGCTCAAAAAAAAAAAAAAAATCCTTGTCTTTGCTGCTAATGTGTAATTTGACTTGGTAAATAAAACATTTCCTGTTTGTATATATACAGTAGGATATGCAGGACACAGAGTCAATGTAGGATAGAGGACTTCAGTGATGTTTTTTTTTGTCACAGTTTGTGAAATCACATCAAGTTCATATTGTATAACACACCTTCACACTTTACAAAACACACTACAAATATACATGATCATCCTTGTGGTGGCATGAAAGTCTGTAGGCTTTATCTTATCGCACCATAAGTGTTCTATTAAAATCCCATTTAGTGTGGTATAAAGTGGTGGTTTTGCATATGGACAAAAGTATCTTAATCTATGAATTCAGGTGTTTTCAGTTCCCGTTGCCACAGGTGCATCAAATAAAGCACCAAGCCATGCAGTCTGCCTTTACAAACATTTGTGAAAGAATGGGTTGTTCTAAAGTTCTTGTGAGTTCAAGTGAGGTCCTGCAATAGGATGAAACTGTTGCAACAGGCCAGTTTGTGAAATTTCTTCCATCCTAGATATTCCACAATCAGCTGTAAGAGGTATTGCAAATTGGAAGCGTTTAGGAAACACAACAACTCAGCCACAAAGTAACAGAGCACGCAAAACTACAGAGCAGGGTCACTGAGTACTGAGGCACATGCTAAATGGATAATATAGTGCTTTTCTGCTCGAGCACTCGAAGCACCTTATACAACATGCCTCGTTCTCACAAGCACTTTTTTTCTAGTGCTTTCCATCTAATATTCACACTAATTCACATCAGCCCAACAACTGTGCACTGGGAACTTCATGGCATGGATTTCAATGGCTGAGCAGCTCCCGAAAGTGTAACGCATAGGTGACTGGAGCTTTTGTTCATATAGTGTACTTGAGTCAGGGCCACTGTGGTCAAAAGAAGATATTTTGTCACCTGAGGTGAGTGGAGCAGCAAAAAAAGCACTGTACAGAACAGAGAAGGTATGAATGACCACAGAAATGACTGCAAGTCAGACATGGCATGAAAGGGAAGAGCTGTTGTAGAGGTGGGTTGCAAAGCAGGTTGCAGGAGTCAATAAGTGTATGCAAACTTAAGTGAAACTATTTTGCTTGCTTTCAGCTCCGGTAGCTGTGAATAATTTACGGTTTGAAATGATCTGTATTTATCTTACTGTATACTGAGACTTGGTGCAGCCCCTCACCAAGTCTCAATATCCACTGTCTGAGCCACATGTGTCAAACTCAAGGCCCGCGGGCCAAATCCGGCCCGCGATGTAATTTCATACGGCCCGCGAGATGATTTCA
>JAVDPK010002640.1:519342-529873 GCA_034780415.1 Cichlasoma orientale | reverse complement strand
TCACGCTCTCACACACACACACACACACACACACACACACACACACACACACACACACACACACACACACACACACAAAAGGTTCAGTCAGGCCAAACAGAATCAAACTGAAAAGCACTGCACAAATTGCCTCAAAATTAAATCAACAACTCTAACACAGTTTCAACAAACACTGAACAGAGATGCTGTCATTTTAAAACCACTTTCATCCACTGTGGACACATAAAGCCCTGTGAACCTGTTCGACCCTGAGATGCAGGAAATGGTGAAAGATGACTTGTATGTCACTTCTTTTCTCTCGTCCGCCCACATTTACAGTCAAACTTGGTTCCCATGCCTAATGTGCAGACCCCGTTCCACAGATACACTGGCAGAGATGCGCTGACAAACACTATCGCACAGGAAATGGTTCAGGGTGCGGTACAGCAGCAGAATACTCACAAATGTGATGAGATTCTGCCCGTCTTTGTTACTGTGTGCTCAACGGAAAATGACCAAGTCTTGAAGAAAAGAGTAACAAAGCACCCAATCAAGTATAGGTATATAAAAAAAATGAATAAATTTTTACACCATAATCCATAATAGGAATTGTTTCACCAAAATGGTCCCAGCTGCACTCTAAAGAACTATGAATGTCTATTTGAGAATACCAGGGTGTGAAAACACTTTGATGTTCCTGAATGAATGAATAATCGTGGACATATCCATGTTTAAGTGCTTTAAACAGAGAATCTGTTTAATTATAATTTTTTTAATTAACATAGATTTTAATTTCTGGATATGACACATGAACTTTTCCATAGAGTTCAATCAACAAACAAATGTTTTCATGTTTCTATCATTTTTCCTTGCCATGATCCCAGGGTTTCAGTCTTTTGGTTTTCCTGTTTCGGACGCTTAGTTTATATTTGAACCTGGTTTTAGTTAGTTTTTAATTTCCTGTTTTACTTTGTTAGTTAGTATTCTGTTGTGGATTGTTTTGACTTTTACTTCCCCCCCTTGTGATTATGTTCTGCTGTATCTTGTTCCCCACCTGTCTCCACTTCCCTAATTAACCCTCAGTGAGTGCGTGTATATGTGCAGAGTCCTGAGGGGTGTACTATAAAGTGATTAATGGGTTTGCAAGCTATGTTGAGCTTAAAGACTGAATTTTCAGTGTCACAAAAGTGCTCTGTTTTTACCTGACTAACTTATGCTAAACACATAACCTGGTTGGGAGCATCAAACGCTTCTTTTTTATGTTAGCACGCACAGAGCCTGAAGCTTAGCAGAGAATCTTGTGATCTCTCCAGCTGGAGCTTTAGGTTTCGTCAAACCAGCTAATGCAATAAAAGCCTGGCTTTGTTGATCTTGAGCTGTAGCACACCCCTCTGTTTTAGCATTCACCTTTGTTGTGTTGTCTGCTGATGTTTGTTCAGTAACTTGTTTCTACGGTTTCTGGCCCTTGTCTTCTGGACTGAGTTTTCTTTGGACTGCTGGAATTAAAGCTCACCTTTGTTTTTGGACTCTGGTGTTCTGCAATTGGGGTCCTGTTCTCGGCAAACCTTTACATTCAACCAATATGGCACGCAATGGGAACAAGACAAAAGTTGTCTTCAGTGATCCCCAAAATAATTTGCTAAAAATTTTAAAAATGTATTTGTAAAATAATGAGTGCTTATCTACAGATGGGAACATTTTTTTCTTCTCTACTATCCATGTGATCTTATCCACCCGTGCTGACCAATAGACTACCCGATGTTGTTGGGAGAGACCACATCATTTCACATGTTTCTGAAGAATATAGATGAAACTAGTTTCAGTGGCAGTCTGAGTGTCATGGTGCCCAGCTTCCTGTTACCGAGAGTAAAAACGGTAGTCAGCATAAATTAATAACTCATCATCATCCCGAGGAAAATTTTCTCCAGAGCAAAAACTCTGTGAAAAAAATGTGAGACAATTCAGTGACCCTACTGACCCCAGACATTTTGAGAACCTCTGCTACAGATTGTATCCCAGTGTGAAGGAAGCAGCAGCTTAAAGCTAGCACTCGTCAGCTGTCACACTTGGTACCAATCACAGCTTGAAAGCAGTCCTGCGGGAGTGGCAGCTGAGCATGTGTATGTCAGTGTGACTTTAATTTGTCTCCAGACTTCTAAGTTTGCTTTTCTTTCATAAGGAGTTCTGCTCTCCTTGGTAAAGGCGTCTGCTCTTTTCCTCAATGTCACCGTTTCCTAATAAACTTTGTTCCAGGGGCTTAACGCATCATCTTGTTGAGTTGCTCATCCCTAACATCACACACTGTGCAAGTTACTGAACAAATATGCTCCAAATACATGCTCATAAATATACACTGGCATTAAGCGCTGTCAGTGTTTCATAACACAGATGTTGCGGTTCCTGGAAAAAAAAAAGGGGGAAAAATCTAAATAAGATGTTTTCTTATGCATTATTTCATCCTATTCCTCTTCCTATTTCTTCTACACATACCTGTGCTCGATTTAACATCTTTTGATCAGATTTTGACAATTTTCACATAGTTCTAAAATTTATCTCCAAAGAAATTGCCTCCCTCCCGTCTCAGCTAGATCCCAATTTAGAATTTAAAATATGCCTTTATTTTTCTCACTGCATTGATCTTTGTCTAAAAAGAAAATACACTTTTGATATAATAGTAAGATTCAAAGGAAAACCCGATTGCAAATGAGCCTTCATAATATTAGAAATTAGTCTCAGTGATCACATTGAACACTCTAATTTGAGCACTTGTGTCTTTTAATTCCTGCTCTTCTTGTGTTTGTCTTGTTATTCTTTTTGGGGGCGGGGGCAATTTAGCCTTTATTATGAGAGGATTCACAGGTTTTTAACAGGACGAATCCCTTCACCTGATGATTCTGTACTGGATGCATGTGACTCCCCGTCTGCCTTTTTCGTCACTATCTTCTCTTCCCCCGACTCCTCACTTGGTGCTTGGGTTCCCTCCTCATCTTCAGTTCCCACCAGGTAGTTCCAAGGTTTCCAAATTGACTTGACGATCTTTGCGATCACCTAAAATTGTAAGGGATTTTAATACCAAGTCACTGCTTTGGTGTTTAAAATGTCTCAACAGAAGCTTAAAACCAACCTTCTTCTCTGGATGCACAGGTGGTCGGAGAAACTCCTCAGAGTCGGGTCCAGGCTCTAGCGACTCTCCCCACTCAAAGGACTTCTGTCCTGGGATTAACTGGAGGGTTACATATGCTGTCGAGGACCAGGGGTCTGAGGCTTGAGATAATGAGGTGAATGATCATTTTCATTGTGTTTGCACATCCCATCAGACTCTCTTTCTTACAGGAATCAATATCAGCATTCATACTTACAGGCATCAGCGCTGTGAAAGGAGTCCTCCTCCTGTAGGTCAACCAATCCTGTCCAGTTGGAAGGTGAAACCTCGCTGTCGTCTGGTGACCCTGTGCAAAGAAAAAAAAACACTTTTAACTCATTATATTAGGCCCATTTTCACTGTCTATATCGACTGATTGGATGAGTGATTCTCTGGTTTACCACATCACTGGTTTATGTGCCTATTGCAGATAAATGTAACACCTCTGATAGTGGTGGTTTGTTGTGAAGTCACGTCAGGACTGGCTGTCCCTGTAGAGTCAGCATCGCTTGAGCCTGCGAGGTAGCTCCAGGGCTTCCACAGAGAGGTGTAGATCTGAGAGATGGAGCCTGTATTCTTCACTTTACCTAGGAAACGGTTTGAAGAGATTTGCTGTTTGTATGACATTCACTGAAGGTTTCTGCCTCTAAAAGCTTTACTGATTTTTAATTTCGGCAATATTAGTCAGCACAAAAGTCTGAACTGACAGCTGGGCAACCAGATATTAAACTTCAACCTATCCTGTCCTTTCCCTCTCTCACGCTCTCCTACAGCTTCTGTCACTCCAACAGTTTCTCAGATATGAATCTGAAACAAGTGTTGCCATAGCTACAACATTGGCAATGACATTTATTGTCATTGTTACTGCATTAATAACACTCAAGGCTTTGTTTGGGAGTGAGATCTTAGTCACATCTGTGTATTTAATAACGTCTGTAATCATTATTAATCCCTGTATGTGAAATAAAATGACATTATATATTATATATGACGTTACATATCACCATCATATAATAAGTTAATAGTATTCGTGTTTTGTACTGTGTAAATACTGAATTAAAAAAGATAATTCCCCCCCCCCCCCCCCCATGGCACCGTACCTCTGTAGCAGTAGGCATCATATAGTGCTGTAGTGTTGTCAGCGGTGTCATTGGGTGTGACCGTGCGGACTCCTGGCTCGCTCCCTCCACAGTCAGCACGAGGCCAGGTCACTGGGTAGCGGACGCTGCCATCAGACAACCAGCCTGGGGCGCAGCTGTCCAGGCCGGCCCTCCAGGCCAAATACAGCTGCCCCACTGTGGCCAGTTGGCCCCCAAGGGACACACAGCGGTCGGAGGCAGAAGAAAGAGACAATCTGCCGGGGACTGAGGAGTGAAACACCTCACCTAAAGGAGGAGAAGCAGATGGTGCCTGTCAGATATCTAATAGGTCAAACAACTGAAACCACACATAATATTACATAATAGTGCTGGAAATAAAAAATAAATAATGAGGCTGGTGGTAATCTACAGTCAAAAAAAACTGGGAAAAACAACAGGAAAAAGTATATCGCACACCCTGCACGGCTTGCAGAACCACCTTTAGCAGCAATAACTCGAAGTAATTGTTTTCTGCATGACTTTATCAGTCGTCTCACATTGTAGTGGAGGAATTTTGGCCCACTCTTCCTTACAATACTGCTTCAGTTCATTTCGGTTTATGGGCGTTCATTTATGCACAGCTCTCTTAAGGTCCCACCACAGCATTTCAATCAGGTTGAGGTCTGGACTTTGGGTCATTGTAACACCTTAATCCTTTTCTTTTTCAGCCATTCTGTTGGATATTTTCTGCTGTGCTTGGGATCATTGTCCTGTTGCATGACAGACGGCCTCACTTTTGACTCTAGAATACTTTGTTATTCAAAGGAGTTCGTGGTCGACTCAATGACTGCAAGGTGCCCAGATCCTACGGCTGCAAAACAAACCAAATCATCACCACTGTGCTTTACAGCTGCTGTGAGGTCTTTGTGCTGATAGGCTGTGTTTGGGTTTTGTGCATTATGGCCAAACACCTCCACTTTGGTCTTGTCTGTCTAAACCACGTTGGTCCAGAGGTTTTGTGGTTTGTTCAACTTTAAACCCTAAGTCATGCTGCCATGTTCTTTTTAGCGAGCAGAGGCTTTCTACTGGAAACCTTCTTTTTTTAATTTTACAGTCATAAACTTTGACATTTAACATGCTAACTGAGGCCTGTAGAGTCTGAGATGTAGCTCTTGGGTTTTTGGCAGTTTCTCTGAGCATTGCACGGTCTGACCTTGGGGTGAATTTGCTGGGAAGATTGTGGCATTGTGTTAGCACACACCTGAATGCTCCAGACCGGCAAACTGCCAAAACTTCTGCTCTCATAGAGGTGTTCACATTTACTGATGATCAATTAATAAAATGCATTTGATTAGCAGCACCTGGCTGCTACTTACTCTCTTAATTCCGTTGGAGGCATTAAATGGTACTTAATTTTTCACTGGACTACATAAAGTCCTGTGAAAACTTTCTTTTTGATAAGACTGTTTATTTTTGTTGTTTCGGCAGCGTGCCAGCTTTCCCCCTAAAAGATGTAGCCTAATGAAAACACGGATATTTTCATTTAAAAAACAAAAATAATTTCCAGTCGGGAGCCATGAATTTTAAGGAAGCATTACTCAAACAGGATGTTTTGATGACTATTTTGGATCATGGCTCTCACTTTCTGGCTACACTTACAAGTAGGATTAAGCAATTTTTGGGTTTTGTCTTTTCACTTGATTTAGTGAGGGCAAGAAGAAGGCTTAAAAAAATATCCTGACATATCCTTTTAATATTGTAGCAGAATATGATGCAAACCTCAGTGTAAAAGCCAAGAGCTGTGAGAGGTTTTGATGCTGTTTTATATTTTCTCTTGTGTGTATTTGTGTGTGCAATGCATAAGTGTGTGTTTGTGTACCATCCAGTTCTTTTGCAAAACAGTACACATCAAACAGCTCTTTTGGGTCCCTCTTCCCATAATTCCTCACTCCAGCAGAGTACTCCTTATGTCCGTAGCAGCCCAGCTCTGGAACCTGGACAGAATATCTGTGGAGACAACCATTTGGGAGCCATTTAAGTAATTTATCGCTTTCATTTTAAACTAATAATAACTTGGACATTTTAAGATTGTCTTAGATCATATCAACGTATTTCTTTTCATTAAGAGTTTAAATGTCATTAAAGAATAAATTCTTATTTGCATTCTCTTTTAAAGGGTAAGGGATTCGAATAAATTAGAATACAATTAACAGCAAAAACACAACGACACAGAAAAGGACATGATCTTAAAGCAGGTGAAGCGGCAAAACCACAATATTAATTGAGAAAGCAGATGATCCAGAAAGAGAGGATCCAAACAAGACATTCATTAGTTTCACTCCTTCTTCAAAGAGCCAGAGTAGTGCACAAAGTGCAAGCAAGAGAAAGGAACTTATTGGTTGCCTCCTCACCGAACAGTCTGATCATCCAACCAGCCAGCGGCACAGCTGGCAAAGCCGTCATGGTACGCTGCCCACAGCTGGTCCGGAGTGGCGATCTGAGCCGAGTTTTCCTGACAGGCTCGCTGGGCGTCGCTAAATGAGAGGGCGTAACGAGCGCTCGGAGACTGGTAGTGAAACACCACACCTACACAGACAGACCCAGAGACAGGTGGTAAACCGTTTTAATTCCTTTTAATTTGACAGATATACCAACACAGTCGAAATCAATACATCGGGGGAATGTAATCAGAGAACATGTTATTAGGGGCCACAAACAGATCAGACAAACAGTACGTGAGTTTTGGGCTGAAATTTCACACATGAGCACCCAGAAAAAAATTGTCATTGGTATTCGGTACAAAGTCTTTAATTAAATTAATAACACAATTATTCAAGTGGAAAACCAGATAACAAAAACAAAACAAGCACAGAAAGCATGAAGCTACATTAATTAAAGCAGTCATTATAATATTGATAGAGTGAATCAATGTTATTAATGCTTAATTAAATTGAAAAAAGCTAAAAAAAAAAAAAGTGGTGGTGGGGGTGGGGGTGGGGAGGTGTGGTGCTTCTGTTTTAAAAGCTGCCATTATCTGTTTTACATTAGCACAACAGGGCAGGGCTGCAATAAAACACTAAAATCAATTAAGCTGGAAGAGGAATTTTAAAGTTAATGCGCTTCACCCTCTCTGCACCACTTCTGCTTAGCCTATATGTTTCCTTTGAGGCTCTAAACTTTCCTCACAAAGAAATGTCTCGTCAGCGGCTGCTGCACTTACCGGAGACCACCAGGGGAACAGTGTCCCTCTCATAGTCGTTACCCATGACAACCTGACAGTGGTAAGTGCCTGAGTCGTTGGTACGGAGACTGGAGATCTCCATGGTAGCATTCAGAGGATTGGCAGCGTATCCTGGCAGCATGACGCGGCCACTGAAAGCCTTATTCACCTTGATTACATCGCCTTGAGCACAGAAAGAGAGGTTTCACCATTACAGAGATTTTAGGGGTAAAAAATAAACTTTAAAGCTGTCGGACATCTTTATATATAGAGAGAGATAAATAGATTTAAAGGCTTTTACTACCAGTGCCCTGCTAACACACAACTGTTTGCCAAAGTTAGAATAGTTATTTCCTTGCATGATTCTTGGGTTTCAGTCTTTTCTCATTGGCTGTTTTGGGGAAATCAGTTTGCTGATTTGACTCTGAACCTTTGGCAAGACATTTAAACACATGCACAAACTTAAAGGAAAGGAACAGCAATCAGTGGGTGGTTTATTTTTTGTTCTTGATGTCACTTTTTGCCTGTTTCCTGTTTTATTTTGTACTCACTTCATGTCTTCCACTTCCTGCCTTTGTGTATGTTCTGCCTGTGTGATTAGTTGCCCTATCCCAAAGTGTGGCACCCGTGTCCTGTCCTCCCCTCGGTGTATTTAGTGTTCACCCCTCGGTGCTAGATCATCTTTGTACTTCTTGTTGAGCATGGCAGCATTTAGTTAACCCTGTGAGTCTCTTCCTGTCTGCATGTTCTCTCTGATTTGTTCTTCTGTCATCCACCGTCTCTGACTTTTGTGGGGCTTTATTGAATCCGATCAAACACACGCAGTCCTAATTAACAAGATTAGCTCCAATTTTGAGTAGTAAGCTCCAAATTTCAATGTCATCATATTTTTAGTCAAAAACATTTAATATTAAAGAAAAAAATAAAAACTTAAAAATCTTTAAAATTTAGAATTCAGTTTGTTTGCATGGCACATTGTGCTGCACACAAACTGCAATACTGAATTTGAATGGTGCTTACGCTCACTTTTGTTTAAACTCTTCCAATCAGGGAGTTTGTACCCACATCAAACCTCCACTAAAGGCGGTTTATCTATTCCTGTTTCTATTAGATATATATATAAATATAAACTGCACAACTTGGTAGCAAAGTTTCACATTTACATATCAAACACATACAGGAGCAACATTAGCATTAATTCTGTGTCATATTTCTTCCCACCTGATCTCCGCTCATTTCTGGGGTAAATATGACTCTTTAGCTGCTGACTGTTTCATGCTATCTGCTAGCAATTTTATACAGTGCGTTTTAAGAGCTTTTTCACTGAAAACAGCTGGCAGCTGTGCCAGATAACGATGCTCCTGAGAGCTGGACGACTAAAATTGTTAAGTTGTCTGCTGTATGGTGCCCTGTGGATGAATTTAATCAGTAGTACTTGGGCAGATTTGGACATTTAGAAGTGCAGGTTTATTTCACTTTTACTCCAGGAGCTGTTACCATCAGCTTTTTAACATCGTTTTCATTGTTTTCTCTTTGAGGCCTTAAGATAAATTCTGTCAATACTATGGCCTGGCCAGCTGAGTCAGCTAGTCTCTGTGAACAACACTTTTTAAATACACATTTGATCTATTGTTGATACGAAACTATTGATTAGTGTAGCTGTAAGTCTCACTGGGAATGCTGTCTGCATAAAGTAAGTCTGAGTCAGCAGTGAAGTGGGAACATTAGGTTTTTGTTTTACCTTTAGCAGAAAGCACAATCTGCTCCAAAGGAGCATCTTGTCCTCCTCCTGTTAACCTAGTACGAGTCCATAGGAGGTGAGGAGTTCCCACAGAGGTGCTGGTCTGGAGGGTGAAGACACAAGGCAGGATGGCTTTGCCTGCCAGCATTTGTTGTACTGTAGGATGAGTGATCCTACGCATGTTCACAATGGAGGAGGCTGCACCTAGAGAGACCGAACAGGAGAACAAACATGATTATGCAATATTTTTTGAGTAAATTTAAGCTTACAAGAAATAAAACAATAGAACAAAGTGCAGTGATGGTTCCACAGATGAATGGAATATGTCATATATACAATACTGTGCAGAAGTCTTTAGCTATACTTCATTCTTTTATATTTCTCTCCAAGGAGCCAGACTTTCTTTTAATTTTCTACAGTGGTCTGCAGCAATAGTTCTCCAGGCTTTATGAAAGTCTTTTTTTTTGGACATTGAAGAAGTCAGGCCTAAAAACGCTATCTTCAGCAGATGAACAGTATTTTAAAGTCATGTCCTTAAGACACGGGAAAAAAATCCAGCAAAGACCTGACAGGACCTGAGAGATCTATCTGGCCTTTCAGTTGATCCATCTGCTGTTCACTGAAGCCTCATCAGAAACGGTCTCAGTGGAAGGGAGGCTGTCAAGAAGCCATAATTAAGGAAAGGAAACAGAGAGAAAAGGCTGAGGAATGCCTAATTACACAAGAGCTGAACTGAATATCAGCAGTAACAGGTCTGATGGAGCAAAGAATCCAAATTTGAAGTAAGTTTTGGTTCAGTCTTTGTCAGTATGTGCCAACCATCTGTATAACACAGCGGAGGCTCTGTCATGGTTTGGGGCTGCATTTCAGCCAGTGGTGTTGGAGGGCTTGTGAAAATTGATGGAATTATGAACACAGACATTTATTATCAGATTTTGATCCACCATGCAATACCATCTGGAAAACATCTGATTGACAATGGCTTCATTTTTGAGCATGGCAATAATCCCAAACATACTGTCAATGCAGTAAACATATACCTGGATAGAAAAGCACACAATGGAGCACTAACAATTAACTAGAGCCCAGACCTCAACCTTATTGAAGCAGTGTTGGATTGTCGTGACAGACAACAAAACAAAATGCAGCCAACATCCAAAGAAGAGCTTTGAATGTCCTTCAAGAAGCCTGAAGAACAATTCCTGAAGACTGCTTAAAGAAATGAGAAGAAAGCTGCTTAAGAGAGTTCAGACTGAGCTGAAGAATAAATGTGGTCATACCAAATATTGGCTTTCATTAGGCCCGAGCAGCGAAAGCGCTGCGAAGGCCTCTTGAAATCGTACTGTTTCTTATTATTATTATTATTATTA
>JAVDPK010002640.1:476700-503168 GCA_034780415.1 Cichlasoma orientale | reverse complement strand
TGTGTGTGTGTGTGTGTGTGTGTGTGTGTGTGTGTGTGTGTGTGTGTGAGAGAGAGAGAGATGTGGTTAGCCAGCTGCGAGTTGGACAAAAAAATCCATTTAAATGCATTTGATTACCATGTGAGGGAGACATATTATTTATAAGTGTGTGAGAGCTAGCTAGCTTTCAGAGGAAAATAAAGACCAGCACACAGCAAATTCTATAGAGAGTCAATCACTGTTCTGAAGCAAATGTATCAAAATACACCAAAATTAAATGATGTTATCTAAAGAGGAATACTGTGACTGTAAAGTCTGTAAATAATGGAGAAGAATTTGTTCTTGGGCTCCAGAGGACTTCAGGTTGGGCAAATGATAAAAATCTTGAGATAATATGATTTTTTTTTTGTTTTACTATCTCACTATCTAAGTGAGATATTTCATAGTTTTCACTATCTACAGTACTGTGTAAAAGTCTTGAGCCACCCCTCATTTCTTTATATTTTGCTGGGAAAATGGGAAATAGGTGCAGTGATTTATAGAAACATGTGCAACAAACATGAGCTTGAAGGTCAATATTTGATATGAATAGGAATAGTAGGAGGTAGGAATAGTTCTCCAGGTTTCTTGAAGGACGTTCAATTGAGCCAATTTCTTATGAGGCTTCAGTGAACAGTAGATGGATCAACTGAAGGGTCAGATGCATCTCTCCGGTCCTGTGTCAGGTCTTTGCTGGATTTTTTCCAATTTCTTAAGGACATTACTTTCAGATACTGTTCATCTGCTGTATATAGTTTTTTTATGCCTGCCACTTCTTCTTTTGTCCTCCACTTGTGCAGTTTCCTCCGTTTTTTTTAAGGACACACTGCACAATGTGCTGAGATATGCCAAGGTTTTGGCTAACAGCTCTTTGTTGCTACAAAAATACAATTTTATGTCTCTTTTTTTTTTTTTAGATTCAACTAAATAAATGGAAACAAATGATAGGTTTTGTGACAGGCTGCTAATAACAAAGTGCCTAAAGATACAGTTTAAAATTGGTTCTTTGCTAAGCTGTCTGTTTATGTGTAAGCACAACACTGATTCATCCCCTGAGTTAGGTGTCTTTTTTTATGCTTGAATGAGCCATAGGTTAGTGTTAAGTGTCCTAACAAACAAACAAAAAGATCCTTGAAGATGCTCAGGTACAAGGACTGGACTGAAGATGAGTGAAAAAGCAGCCAATGTCCAAAGAAAAACTTTGAAAGACCTTCAAAAAGCCTGGAGAACTGATGCCCAAGACCACTGTAGAGAATTACAAGAAGGTCTGGCTGCTTGGAAGAGAAATATTTAAAAAAGGAGGCCTGGGTCAAGACTTTTGTACAGTAATGTAAATGAAAACTATGAAAAGTGCCTTTATATCATTAGATTTTGTTGTTGTATGTCACCTAGTTATAACTTACTGAATCATAGTTTTACCTTAAAATATTTTAGTTTTTAATTTTATTAACTTTTTTGCTATTTGTAACATTTAAAGTCTTTTTTTTATTATCTTTTGGTCTTCTGACAGGCGTGGACTGCATGACCGCTGGACCGCTAAAAAAAGAGTCAAATTTCTGATCTCCTGAGAAACATGCCTGCAATTCAGTCTCTGTCCAGCTCTGTTTTCCTGTCCACTAGCTGTTGAGGAAAGGCTCTTTAAATCCTCCACTATCTTCAGCAGCTACATTAACTCAGTCCCTCTGCTGCCTCTCTAAATGAGAGCACTGAGATTAAAGCAAAAATAAAGATGCAGGCATTAAAATCAAAACAACAAGCTATAACAGGCTAAAAGGCTCCATGCAGCACCTTTCACATTACAATCATTTATTCAGTTTTATCATAAAGAATGAAGCACCTTATACACGGAAATGTTTTGTAGGTGGAATATGTTGCTGCATAATGATTTAAGGCTGAGAGGTAAAATATAAGCACCGAAGGGCTGTTAGCATGCTGATGCCAGCTGTGTCTGAAGGACAGCACAGGTCAAAGGTGACGTTTCTGAGGTTAGCTCTGAGTAACAACACTAATAAAGGATCAGGTGCAGGAGACACAGCTATCTTCTTGAGTATATTGAATCTCCACACATACACACACTCTGTGTACATCTTGCATCATCAGATCTACCATAAACAGGCTGCTGTATAAGACCACATTTTGCAGCCAGAGGTGGTCAGAAAAGTGAGTAGCTGTGAAATGAAATGGAATAATAGACCCAAACACAGACGTGCTGGTGGGACATCATCCAGGAAAATTCCTCGTCTTTAATGATGTGCTGAGTCGGTGGAATATCAACTAGGCAAGGAAAGAAGAGGAAAGAGCTTTGTCCTTCAAGTGTTTATCACCAGTGCCAAATGCCTGGAAAGTCTGGAGCTATCAGCTTATTCTCACATCAGCACTTAGGAATAACAGCTACGAAATGCTGAATGGAGACATTTAAAACAGAGGGACGTCACAGATCACAACATATCTGCAATAACCAATGAACATGTGGAAAATATTCAGATCTCTGTGTTGCATTAAGACTTTAGTGCTGCCTTCAAGACCTTCTTCTCAACCAACTGTGAAACCAAACATTTGTCTTCCACCAGACCTTCGAGGAGAGCCCCTGGCCAAAGACAAAGAGAGGGCCCTTCTCTTTGTGTGGGTGAGCTGTTCAGCTGTGGTCCCACCTATGCTTGTAATGATTGGTCTCGTGGGCTGCTTTAGTCCCTCCCAGGCTATAGACTGAATTTGATTGATGCATTGGCTTGTCCAATCCGCCTTGGGTTTTGGCGGCTGGGCACACACGCTGCAAGAGGGTTTCAATATTCCACAGAGAGAGGGAGTTCGACAATAAGTCCCAATCCAAGGTACTCAAAACACAGAGTATTCATTTCTCTTGGACTATTTTGCAAATGTTTGTAGTTGGATAGCTAAGCTCTGAGATTTGGGAGCTGTCCAGTGCTGAAAACACGGACAGTTTTTACAACATTCACTGTAAAGTCATTATTAGTCCAAAACCTATTCCCCTCCTGGCTCCACAGTGACCACAAAGCCCAAAGAGATCATAAAAACTCCCATTTTGGTTCACAGTTTAGTTTACAGATGGGTCTGTTGCTTATAAATTCCAGTTTAAACAACAAAAACACTACCCATTGCATTTTGATCCAAACAAAATCAGCACATTTTAATAGGCGTACAATCATATAGCAACAAGCCTGTGGCTCTCTCAGAGTTAAGCTTATTTTGATCATACCTGAGCTGCTATAAGCGTAAGCTGGTGCTCATTTGCATTTATATAGTCCCATTCTGTTAGCTATTAACACTGTATTAGGGGAGAATAGAACCCATAATCACCTAAGTGACATATTAGAGTTGGCACTTTCTAACCATAGAGAATAAAATCAAACCTTGACTGAGAATCACCTTTGGCTTTGACTGACAAATATGCCAGCAGCGAGACTCTTGAAATGAATTCATATAAGCTCTGACCAACTTGGCTTTTACTAATGATTCAGAAAATAACAAAAAAATTAGTTCTGACAGTTTCATTGATGGCCCATTGAAACCCAAAGATAGTGAATTTACAATTCTATAACATATAGAAAAACAGTGATGTTTGTCACTCAACCACAAATAACTTACTGATTGTTTCAATAATTCATTTTTTCATCACATAAAATGCTGAAAAAACACTGAAACACTTGAGCAGATTGTTTATTTTCTCCCGCCAAACTAAAAAAAAATTCAGTTTATGTGCCTATAAGACAAAGAGAAGTAGGAAAATGCTCACATAAAGCTGGAACTAGTTTTATGCAATGATTAATCATGCTCTAGCATCTCTAAAAGCATCGCATATGAGCCTTTTTTTTTTCATCTTCCACTGATGCAAAGTGGCTCCTCAAATTGCAGACTGCTCACAGAGAGATGCACGATAAACAATACTGAGGCTGAATGAGTGCAAAGTGTGCAGCAATAGACAGCGAAGCAGCTGAACTGAGCTTGTACTCTATTTTAGAATCAGACCCTTTTCTTCCTCACAACACCGCTCTCTGATCCCTCTGCTCGTATGAGTGCACTCATCTATATACACACTTCAACACGCAAACATACACACAACTACTGCATGCGTGCTGGGGCTCATGGATGCCCATACACCCTCTCTCAAGCACACACACACACACATCCGGACAGAATGAAAAATGCATGCTGTAAACTTTCAGCTGAGCCTCGTTGCCTCATTCCTCACTTTTCTCTTCTCACCCCGTAAGCACCACTTCTCTGCCTCTCTGTTGCCTCTCACAAACATTTTCCCGAGCTCCTCTATAACGTGTCGTTGCCTAGTTAACCTCGTCCTGCTTTATGGCACTGACACACAGCTGGTGGTGGGCGCACTAACAAGGCAAAAGAAGAAAAGACTTGGACTCCTCCAGACTGAGGCGGTGAATGGAAACTGAATGGGCTTTATTGGGCTGCAGGGGCTCTCATATTCTCAGACAATACAGCTCATTCGTCAAGGTGACTCGAACTGTTCTCCTCCTTCACTGTGATTTGTACATGCCAGTGTTTGTTTACAGAGCGGGCACTCATCAATATAAAACCCTCTAAGATCTGTTCACCTACTTGGCACCAGGCAATCAGTCTTTTTACCAACACTTTTTGTCTCGTCTTTCTTTTCATGTATGTTCAGCAGCAAAGCAAAGTTGGCATGGGGCACTTCAGTGCAAAGATAAAATACTGACAAGCAGACCCTGTGATCATTAGTAACCCAGATTCCAGAGAGGATCTTTGATGTCAGGCGTAGGTGACAGCTCTGAAGATGGACCACAAGATCTGATTTTGGCAGTCATTCAGCACATGTTGTTTGCTCACCCAAAGCCTCTGATTTACATAATAGATTTCACAAACACCTGTTCAAGAGCGCGAATCTGCTTCCACAATTGCATCACCCAACAGAAGGCATCTTCACCTTTGATTTCCATCCATTCTGACATCTGTAGATGAAGATTTAGAAGATTTGCGCCTATGTGGACCAGATCTCGTGATATGAAGACAAGCTCTCCGGAGATGAAACCATGTAAAGGACACACTAACGAGGTTACTTGCTGAGTTGATGATTTATGTATGAACCTACATGGGTTGTAAATATAGACCAATATTAAAAGCTTTGACCTGTAAATAATTAAAGATATCCCAAACGGGTGCGATTTGCGCACCTCTCAGGAGCTGACGATGTGATCGTACGAACAGGAAGGAATTGATTGGTCCGCAAGAAAAAAAAAAACTTTAATACTTTCTCTTCCTGCATTTGCATATAATTAGGGAAATATGCGAACCGATCTAAAAATTTACCCATGTTTTTCTTCCAGCTGCTGTGAAAGTACGTTTTTTTAAAAACAAGAAACCAAACACTTCCAGCAGCAGAGCGGTCTCAGGCGCCTCCGGCCACTCGGTGACTTGAGACATGACACACTGACCAAATGACTCATTTCATAAAGCATTGCAAGCGAGGAATATTAAATTATCGCTTTTTCTCTTACCGTGTCTACCAAACCAAGATGCGTCTCAGTGGTGCAGTCCTTGGGAATGAAAGCTTTGCGCCTCAGATCAGGTGCTCTCCAAAGCTCCCCGAGGGTGCAGAGACGGCAAACGACGGAACAAGGGTGAAACAGCACTTTGCAGAGGCAGAAGAGAGACCAGGGTGAGTGTCTGCACAAGCGCTCCAGGTCTTACTTTTCACTCCTTCAACATTATCCTCTCCTCACTGAGCAGCAGCCTATGCGCCGGTCATCCCGTCAGACCCTGATATGTGCCAGATCGGAATAGAAGCATTCACACAGAAAGAGAAAGAGAGAGACAGCAAGGTGCTCCCTCCGTCCCCCTCCTCGCCAGCAGCAACGCCGAGGGAGAGAAGCAAAATCGGTTTGAACAAAGAGGCAAGCGGTGACGGGCAGACGGCTCCAGCGCCCCCATTCAAAGAGTGGGGATAGGGTGGCGGTGTGGATGGGTGGGAGGGGAGAGTGGGGGTGTAAAAAAAAAAGAGAGAGGGGATGTACTTTATGTGACCATAATCCGATTCCTATATAAACCTCCAAGGTTGATCCGGGGGGTCTGCGAATTAAATGTACCCGTGAGGTTACAGAGACAGTCTGACCATCACCCCCCCCCCCCCCACACACACACACACACACCCAACACCCCCACCCCGACACCTTCATGTCACATCATATTTCTAATGTTTCTACACATTTAATGGAAGAACTTGTGTTTTCGCGTATAACCCTCAGGCCCTCTATTCTAACGAGACAAACTAAGGCTTGTGTCCATTTAATTAATGTTTGCAGGATTTGACCTTAATGCTGAATAGTATTAACTGTTAACAACTGCCCAGTAAAGGCTGCATCAGATGCATCTCCCAACCTGGCAACATCTCATTGCTGCAGCGGGGTGAGTACAAACCAAACGGTGTCAGTGGTTTGCTGCTGATGGCAGCTCTTGGCCATTCGAGGCTGTCTGACCACAGGTTCAGCTCCTACACTGATTCCTGTCAGTGATAAAGTGAGAAGAGCAGCACACTCCTCTTTGTTATTCATCATACTGTAGGTCTGCAGTCTGTTGCTCCGTGCTCAAGATGGTTTTGAATTATGCATCTTCCCTTGTGTAATAGAGGCAGGTTTTGGAATCTTAATCGAGCCACTAATCATGATAATCACGGTGACTGCAAATAAAATCTGTATATACGCTCTTAGTTCATTTTATTCATTCTTATAATAGGATTTAGAGAACTGAAAGAATTTGCAGAGCTAGTGTGCGCCCCAAAAAAATCTTATATTTTAGATTTATCCGTGTAAAATCGAGGCCTTAAATTAAAATTTAAAAATTAATTAATCAATCTAAGTTCATTTTAACCTGCATTTAATAAAGTTGGCTCACCAGCATTGCTGTGCAGCCAAATTTAGTTCAGATCCGTTAAATTCAGATTCAAGTGGAGATACCACACTGAATCTTAGGAATGTGTAAAACAGCATGTTTCAGTTTGATGGTGCAGCCATAACGACTGTTTTGATTTTTGAGTTTAAATATTTTACCTGTGAGTTTGTGCTACCAGACGATGCGGTCAAAAAAAATCCATCCTTAAAGCTACTTAAAGTAGCTTTAACTTTTTTCTTTCTTTTTTCTTTGGCCCCTTGTGGGTAGCAAGAACCAGTAAACACACCATAATATTAGATAATTGTAATAGTAAACATGCAAAGCCAGCAGACATGGAGCGACATCAGCATTCATGCAGAGTCTTGTAACCACATAATGAATGTAAGTTTAGTATTTGCATATTTGGGCTGCACTGATTCCTGAAGAAAATATCTGACTCTGTAGCTGATAAATGCTTCACAACAGCCTTTTCACCCTTGGGCTAAGTTGGACGTGATGGCAAGTAAACACAAGTAAATGTGAAAATGAGCACTTCTTCAAATGTTGCACAGGTATTTTATTTCATTTTATTTAACTTTTTGTTTAAAAAAAAAAGAAAAGGAAAATCACAAAAGAAGAAAAGTGGAAAATGAAGCAAATACACAAGAGAATTCCCAAAAACTGAAGTTCATGAAATGTCCACTTGTGCCTGTCTCCAAACCTAAGTCAGAGTCCCGCGTTAAACTGGCCGATTTCGCAGCAGAAACAGACGTTTACAGCCTTGTCCAAAAAAACGTTATTTATTTCCTTGGCTATGTTTTACATTTCAAGACAACTGCATGGGGAAGGAATTACTTATATAACTCGTTTGTTTAAATTACAGAGACCTAAAGTTAAAGCATAATTAAAGGGATGGCTGGTTTGAGTGACAGGTGGCAGCTGTTTAGTCTTGTTCAGCATTTATACAACAGTCAAACTAAAGAAACAGTGGTTGGAGACTGTGGTATGACCAAAATTAGCGCGATCTCGTTGCCTTTTAAATGGTTGCTTCAAAGTCAAAGACTAGGTCTGCAACCACTAGCAGTCTGCTGCCATCTTCAAAGTGACTTTGGTGCATCAAGACAGCAGTAAAACAGCAATAAGATGGAACTAGCCTGCAACTGAATGAGGTCGTACTGGCAATTGTATTCATGTTTGTGATGATTAACTGTGATAAACTGGTGAAAACTGCAAACCTGCTGCCCTCTACATATACAGAAATTCCCATTAACTGCTTACATTCAGAGTCCAGGCAGAACCTCATGCTTCTGAAACAGAAATTCCCCCCGCAAATAGTGACATAGTTGCTGCAGGGCAGCAATTTAACTGCAAAATGACATAGGAGCTCAGCTTCCTTGCATTTATATAAGAACATAAACAACAACAACAAAACCAGATGGCAACCAGCTGACTCAAGTTCCCTATTGCAAAGAGACATGTCACAGAGGAGATGTGCTCATCAGTTCAGACTGACTCAGACTGATTGTAATGTGTTGGCAGTCTGCCTGTGTTCATAAATTAGATGGCAAATTATTTAACTTTGTCAGTCTGTCTGAGAGTGGTTGCAAGTCAAGTCCAAGTCAGACCACAGCTGTTTTGAGACAAGTTGCCTCCCACCTGTGCAATCATTTCGTGATCGAAAGTGGTCACCAAAAAGGTTGAGGGTGTTGTTGGTCACCACAACCGCAATCAGTTCAGTCATCAGGCAACGGCCCATTTTTCCCAGTCAGAGGTTGCCGTACTGTTTTTACTGTAATGTGATAAGTCTATGGTTAAGTCTATGGGCACAGGCACTGACTGAGACATGTGAAGTTTGGGTTTTAGGAAGTTATTAGGTCTTAATTATCCATCTATCCATTTTCTTCCACTTATCCAATTCAGGGTCAAGGGGTGTTAGAATCCAGCTCAAAAGCTGCAACATTAGGTCAAGACTGACACCAGTGTTTTAAGATTGGGTTTTATTTTTAATTACTTAATGAGCTCAGCTAAAAACAGTTGCAACCCAAAGAGCAGAAGGGCAAGAAGTGGTGTCTCCCAGAGCCAGCTTCATGCATATCTTTATCTACACCTCACTAGGTGCAGTCAAGCTGCTATTAAACCTAAAGAACAACTGAAGACTGTTGCATTCCCTCTGCAAAGACAGTAGGGGTTGCAGAGGGGCACAATATGGGGGCACTGGAGCTTATCCCAGCTGACATAGGGTGAGAGGCAGGGTACACCCCGGACAGGTCGCCAGTCTGTTGCAGGAGTAACACAGAGAGACAGACAACCATTCACACCTGTGGGCAAACACCAATTAACCTAACCCCACTAACTGCATGTCTTTGGACTGTGGGGGGAAGCCGGAGTACCCGGAAAGAACCCACACAGACACGGGGAGAACATGCAAACTCCACACAGAAAGGTCCCAGCCAGATGGTGGATTCAAACCCGGGACCTCCTTGCTGTGAGGCAACAGTGCTAACCACTGTGCCACAGTGCTATCCTAGGCCTTAATTAATTCATTAGAACTGGACAGTAATAGACCTGTCATCAGGAACTATCCTCTGATTATAGTGATATAGATACACTCTGACTCTTCTAGCCTTATTTAACAGTCAACATCCACCGGTTCCTCTGACGGAGGATCTAAAAATGAATCTAACTGATGTCTACCAAAAAGGGACGTGCTATAAAAAGATATCAAAGTGACGTTTGAAATGTCACTAAGAAATGTCGGTTAAAGGGAACTGTGAAGTTAAAACAAGCTCTGGAAGCCTGAGAAAACTTTCGGCTAAAACTGAATGTCTGCTGGGCAGGAAGACAAAAGCAAAGCATGCCTGCAAAAGGAGATGAATGTTTGGTTGACACAGGAGCAGGAGTGCACTGTACCAAACAAACAGAGCCCACACAGCGGAGTCATCAGAAGGTCACATTACCTGTGACTTCATCAAAAAAGTTAGAGAAGAAGACGGAAGAGTGGGTGAAAGTCCCTGAATCTAGAATAGGAAAACATTCTGCTGGCAATGAAAGCTGTGATATACAGTAATGTCAAAGCAGTGTTACTAAGTAATCACTTAGCAGGGCGGTTAGATGAATGGGTCAGACAGCTTTTATGTGTCTTTGCCTCGGGGGGGGGTGTATGGGGGGAGGGGGTATTGATATAATTTTACTTCAAAAACAGAAACAACACCTGTCTGCCACTGCTTCTGTACGTGATACTGATCAGAGGCTTGGGAATGAAACAGTAAACCAAAACAGCGAGCTGAAAGTTGCTTAAAAACTCCACAGGGGGACTGCAGCGTTGAGTACACAAAGACTTTTCATCTATTGTTTCTATAAAATTTTAATTGGAGCGCTTTCAAAGGGAAACAGGGATCAAATTGCATGTCAAGGGATTAAACGTTAATAAAAATGTGTTGAATGCTCCTATAGCGTCAGAAGGTAAGGAAAGTGATACAGAAACACTAGTTATCTGAGATATAATGCAGGGCTTCTGGGATGAACTCGGGAAGCAGAGACACTTCGCACCTGCGTAAAGAAGACTGCTCACTTTGTGCTGCTGTGTGTTTCCACTCATACTTCCAAAACTGAGGAATTCAGGGCTGCCTGAGTGATAAACAAGGCGCATGAGCGTACAAGGGGAAGCGTATGTCAGCCTGAAATTGATCATCTGGAACTGAAGCCGAGTTTAGCGATACACGGTACCGCTGAACCATAGAGGTAAGGGAGTTCCAAATAACAAGAAATTATTACTTTTATTAAACAGTGTAGACTTGGAAATTACAGGCACTATCTATATCTTTTTCTTGATTGATGCAAAAGCTTTTCCTTTTTGTTGTCAACACAAAAAACACTACAGCAGAAGTGCCATACGTGACAACAAGCCCTGCAAATGTGCGTTCATTCAACCACTCAAATACCTCGTCATGCTCTCTTGATGTTTATGTGGGGTTTGTTTGTTATATGGGGCACAAAATACAAAAAGAAATATCCAAAATCTCCATTTCGAATCATAAAGAAAAGGTGTATTGAAGTCATATTTAATCCAGTTTAGAGTGTAAACACGGCTGCATTTGAGTTAAGTGTTAGCACTTGGCGTTATTCCATTCCTGCTTTCAAACACAATGCTGTGTTTTGTTAAAAATTTTATGAGACAGCAGGAGAAAGTACATGCAAAATGCAGTCACAGACTCACACGCATACACATACACACACACACACACACATAACCCCACAGGAATACAAGCAGCAGTTAAGGTGTTTACTGATGCTCCTGATCCAGTCGGTGTGTTTATTTTACAAGCAGACACATTTATAGACAAGGCTGTTGACGGGGCGCTCATCAGCGCTTTGAGAGTGATGGGAAAACAGAGACAGGCTGAACTGTGGGGGATTCATCAAGCTCTCAGTGCGTCTCAGATTCCCTCAAAACATGACAAGAGGAGGAGCGGAGAGAGCTGCAGAAGCACTGCTCTAAGAGTTTTACTGCAGATGCCTCTGGGAACTGCTACAGGGAGCTCTGAACAAGTGTGACATCAGCCCACCAGAACTAACATTGCAGGATTAAACTGTTTGCTCTGTGCTCTTTTTTTGATTGGTTTGTAGCTGCTCTGCTGCAGTAGAGGAGATGTAATAAAGACCGGATATTATAAATTATATTTATTCACCGCTGAGAGCAAAACTAGACATTTGAGTCTGTTTCTGCTTAAAGTTTGTAGTTATAGAGGACAGATATGCTATAGTGGACATAGGCGGCAATTCATGCACGCACAAACCCAAAAAAGTCTCATCCTTAATGTGAGCTGTGACTTTTAGAAATGTCAGGCGCCTCACCAAACAGACAAACAATGTCAATCACTCTCCAGCAAGGGAGCAGCCATCCGCACACAGTGGAGAACACACAGCACACGAGGGAGGTCGGATGAGGATGATGAGACAAAAACGACTTCTGGAAAGCTATTATAGCGTCTTCACTGGAGCAAAATGCCACTTTCAAGTAACGCAGGCTGCCCTCGGTAGGAAACAGAAAGCGTAATGAGGCTTTCTGTAGCATCATGGTTTCTCCACGCTAGTTGAGATGGTCTATTTAGACTCCCCTGTTTGCTTATTATTTGCTGGGCATGCTGATAATGAGAAGAGATCAAACAAACCACAAAAAAAAGAAGGAAAACAGGATAGCTCCCAGTCAGGAGAAATCTAATCTGAACTGGATTTTATAAACTCCAGTCTTTGTGCTGATGGGGCACTTGTTCGGGCTTGATTTAGCCACCCTGCTAAGTTTAAATGTTTCCGAGCCCAGCAGGCCCATCTGGGTGGCAGCAGGGCAGTCGTAGAGGAAGTGGAGGAGACATGGTTGGCACAGGCGCTAACCACATGTAATACCCCCATACTGTCTAACCACAGGCCCTTGGTTTATGTTTGCTTTGGCCTAATTTTCCCTTCGTTCATATTTTATGTTTTCTCTGGAGGCTTCACTGGAGAAGTTTTTCCTTTAAGGGCTTGAGGCTGTGTTTCTAGAAAGGCAAGCATGTATTCACTGGGTTAGATTTTAAGGCACTAAGGTTTACAAGACTTTTTTTTTTTTTTTGGCATTTTGCCTTTATTTTACAGCCAATGTATGGGAAACATGGGGAGAGAGAGGAGCTATGACATATAACAAAGGGTCCCCAGAAAGTGTTCACACTATGGATGTTAAGTGAAACAGATGTTAAGCATTAATCTGCTGGAAGGAAAGTTTATTCTGGACATGAGAAACAAGAATAAAACTAATGTAAAATCTAAACACATGATCATCCTTTGGTACCAACCCTATTATCAATGCAAAGCCTTTAAAACTAATAACATCCTCATAAATCTCTGTTGTGTTTAGTGCTGTTTACCTACCAACTAAAGTGGTGATCACAAAAACAATACTGTCAGTCTGCAACGTTCACAAAGAGGGTCTAATATCAAATCTGTGCTTAAACCGCACACACAAAGGTTTCACACACAAATGTGGGATTCATTTTTATCATCTTAAACTTGAATGTGTTCTTTTTTTTCATCATCTCTCCAAAGGAAACACTTTTCAAAGGTGTGGCTTTTCCCGCCTTCTTCTTGGACACTATTCAGTTTAGTCAAAGATGATCTGGAGCATTTAAAGTAATTATCTAAAGCTCCTTTTGGCTGCTCCCTTATTCACAAGGGGTCGCGACAGCAGGTACCACCATGTGTTTTTATACTGGATACCCTCCCTGACTCAATCCCAAAGGGAATTTGTGTCGCCTCCTAGAATCCAACTGGGGATCTTTCACTTTTTAAACAAATGTGTAACCCACTACGCTATGAAGACACTTATTTTAAAGCTATTATTTAATACCTAATATTATAGCTTCCTGTGTAATACAGCCCATCCAAGAAGTATGGGCTTCAGTTTCAGTGAGCGACATTCTAGGATTTTATTAGCCTGTTACTAATTAGCAGCTTTCTGTGTCTCTGCATTGCACTGGTACAGTTCTGGCTTCCTAGTGTTAACTGACAGCTTAGCACTCCACTCTGTGATGCAAATATGCAAAATATTCTGGCTCCAAAATACTAACACAGCACTAAAATAATGCTGAAACTTCAAAATTCATAGTCCAAAATTAATGGGTGGTTACATCCACCTCCTATACAGTCTATGGTAAAACCTCATAGCTGTTAGTCTGGCTACATAATCTTGTTCCTTCTAATTTCAGTTCGGTCAGTCAACTTCAGGCCTTTCAACTATCTCATTCAGACCTCTTAACGCCATTCATCCTGTTTGCTGAGTAAATATAAACTCTGCTCCCTTATCTGCTGCTGCCAGCTCTTATTTCATTCTCAGAGGGCTGTGATCTCACCTCCATCTCTTCTGACCTTGAGTTTTAGCAGAATCAGTTGTTCAATGAAGTCCAGTGATCATTCTGAGCTGTGCCTAGACCTTGTCCACACGTACATGTTTTTTGTTTTTTTGGAAAAAGCATCCCCCCTAATGGATGGATGGATGGATATTTTTCTATCCATTTTGGCCTTTCGTCCACATGTAAATGGCATTTAAGGTCACTGATCCATGGGGCAGAAAAGTTGGGGCATGGAAAAGAGAATAAACAGGTTAGTGGTACATATGATGGCATATGTAGGCGTATGATGGGAAGGAGAGTGTTTGGGTTGTGTTCCATTTCCTGAAATTCAGATAAATTATCTCCAATTCCCTAGCACTTCAATACAACAAGTTAGGCCAGAGGCTGTGGTTTGGGGAAAGCCTCACTGGCGGTGGCTCGCAGGCCTGCCAGATCCCTGAAGAAAACCCCCTCAGGAGCAGAATTAATTTACGAGTACATGGGAGGTGGTTGTCAGCGTATTTCGAATTAGGTTTGATGATGCAGCAGGAGAGGAGATCAGAAGTTAACTGTAGACAGCGAGAAAGACGCATTTGATGCTGAAGGCTTGTAATGAGTAGCGATGGCAGAGAGTGGAAGGTGGATGGGAGGAAACGGTGTCTAATTTAGATGGTTCCGATGCCACTGTGGTAACCTTTACAGTACACATTCTAATTCCCAGGAATAGATGGGAATGGAAGATGAATTAGCACCATCAAATATTCAGAAAAGCAGGTTGAAACTGGATGAAATGAGCTGAGGTTCTAACTTTGGCCACATTAGCTGAAGACAAAAATGGCAGTGGCATCTGTGTAGAGTTGAATACTGTGTTGGAAGGGCAGTTGTTCCTAAAAGAAAGATGCCTTTCAAGTTGGTGAGGGGTGTTACTGGAGGCGTATTTGTGATTTAGGCAAGCTGTCGGGTGTAGTTGTGCTGATAAGAAATGGTGAGTTTCATGCAGCGAGAGTGAGTAGCAATGAATGAGCACCCCAGAAAAATGATGCAGGGCCAAAGTCAAGTGCCACAAAGGGGAGCACACCGGTGCAAGACAGGTTAAGAAGAAAGTTTTTGGAAGAGACTGATGCAATTACATTAGTCTATTGGCAAGAATCCAAAGTTTCCCATGATGACCATTATCAAGACCCCATATAGCATTTTGTTATTATAGATAAGGATCCACTATGAGGCTTTGCAAAGTTGTCATCAGAGATTAACGTATTGATACGCATGGGCATATGGGAGCTTACAGACCGCAAAAGGTTTGGGGGCTGCTGTACTGAAAGGCAGCATCACTGATACAAGGGAGAATTTACCCTCAGTAGCTCAAGGATGTTGCAGTCAGTACTAGGAGCTGCAATGTAGGGAGATGATGAAAATGAAATAAGCAGTTTGTGCATCTGCCAACTTGTACTGAGAAAGCTGATGACGAGACAGGCTGAGCTGTTAACTCAACACTAACTGAGGGTTGCCAACGTGTGAAAGCCAAATAGCAAGACTGACATCCCTGCGCCAGAGAGAAGTGCAAAAGATTTTTAAAAAGGAGGTTAGAGGTAAAGAAAAGTGGCACAAAAAAAAGTGACAAGGATGAGAGCAGGAATATTTTTTTATCTGCAGCTGGGGTCCCGTCTCTCAGTGGTTTCTGGCTGGAATGGCATGATTCCTTGAAACAGCATGTTATGGGTTTGAAAACCATCAGAAACTTAAACATATCACTACTAGGTGCATGTAAACTCTGCAACAGTGCAACAGCAACACGTCAGCAATAGATGGAATGTGTCAGTAACATTTCCTCGGCATCTCCTACACATAAATATGTGTAATCTGAAGGAACGGAACAAGATCTCTTGGTGCAGAGAACCCCTCTATTTTCCGCTTATGTAGTACTGATCAGACACACTTGACCGTTCAAGTTGCTGCATGCAACAATGCGTGTGGAGAGCTGAGACTGCAATGTTGAGGTCACGGGGAATATTTTCTGACAACGATTTTAGCTTCTACAATTTATTTAGCTTTCCAACAGTGACCAAAAGATGGAAGAGAAAGCTCCAGCCTGGTCTATTTAAGCGCAGAACTGCTTAAAGACAAAGAGCCGTTGGGCTGAAAGCAGCCATGGATATATTAGAAATGAACTGGCATCCCAGGGCCAAAGATGCACCAAGAGCACTTTAGAGCACTTTTGTCTGCAACAATTTCCTACACTTTTCAGATCGAACGAGGAGATCTGTTGAAGATGCACGTTCACCTTGAGGTACATCTTCTCCCATGAGGACCGATTGTCACAAGTGTAACCCAGTTAGCAGCAATGCACCTTCCCATTTCAGAAAACAGTGCACACCATGGACGAGCCATAATCCAATCTGCAGCAACACTCGTGTGATAACATCTGGTTGATATATTTTATTGGGGTTAAACGCAGCCCAGGAGAATACTCAGCTGTGGGACTGGAGAAAGATTTGGCAATTCGATGCCAGAAGCGAGAGCAGGCAAATATTACAAGTGGGATAGAGAAAGTGCATCTGGCAACCTCATGCCAGAAACAAGAGCTGATGTAAGTGCTGAAAAGGTAAGATGAAGAGAAGTGAATCTGGCAAATCAGTGCCAGAAATGGGAACTGAAGAATGTATAAAAAGATGATAGAGAAAAGATTATCTGGTGACCCAATATCTGGAAAGGGAGCGGAAGATTGCTCAAAGTGTATCTGGCAACCCTGTGCCGGGAAACGAACGTTTTCATTTCCTGATCTTGCCTTGTGAACTTCGGGATGTTAAAGCAGTTTATGGGCGTTAGCTATACTTTTGTGAGCAGTCACGGTTTGTCCCTTTCTCTTTGTGATGTATAATGGGAAGGGGAGTGTTTGAAGTGTGGGCTGGCACCTGAAATTCAGATAAATTATCTCAAATGTCAGGTTTTTACATTAGTTTATGAAGCATATTCAAAATGATCACACAGTCATGTGAAAAAGAAGGTAAAGCCTCTTTCAATTCTAAGGTTTTATTTATCGAGCAACAATAAAACAAAATCATCTGATCCTTATCAGGACTTAAAGTTAGGTAAATGCAACATGAGAAGAATAACAACACAGCATGTTAAACAAAAAAACATTTTACACAATTGCACAACAAAATTAAGTACCCATTACCGCTTCCGCAGAAATTAAAAGGGTAAGTGGCAGCCAGATGCTGATCATCAAATGCATTTGATTAACTGATCATCAGCAAGTGTGCGCGCCTCTATAAAAGCAGGAGTTTTGGCAGTTTGCTGCTCTGGAGCGTTCAGGTGTGTGTTAACACAATGCCAAGGTGGCAAGACATCAGCAATAAACTGATGCAATTGTTGCTGCCCATCATTCTGGGAAAGGTTATCAGGCCATTTCCGAACAATCTGGAGTTCATCACTCTGTAGTGAGAAAGATTATTCACAAGTGGAAAACATTGAAGACAGATGCCAGTCTTCCCACGAGTGAGCATTCCAGAAAATTCACCCGAAGGTCAGACTGTGCAATGCTCAGAGAAACTACTAAAAACCGAAGAGCTACATCTCAGACTCTACAGATACCAGTTAGCTAGCAGGTTAAATGTTAAACTTCATGACAGCGCAATTGGAAAAAGACTGAACAAGTCTGCAAGACTTCTGAAACAATGTCCTTTGGACGGTTGAGGCCACAGTGGAGATGTTCGGCATGTACAGCGACACGTTTGAAGAAAACCAAACACAGCATATCAGCACAAACACCTCATACCAGCTGTAAAACACGGAGGTGGAAGGGTGGTTATTTCGGCCTGTTTTGCAGCACCTGGGCACCTTGCAGTCATTGAATTGACCGTGAACTCCTCTGTATACCAAAGTATTCTACAGTCAAATGTCAGGCCATCTGTCCAACAGCAGTAAATCTTCAACAGAATGGCTGAAAAAAAAAGAATCGAGGTGCTGCAATGGCCCACTCGAAATCCAGACCTCAACCTGATTGAAATGCTGTGGCGGGACCTTAGGAGAGCTGTGCATAAATGAACGCCCATAAACCTCAATGAACGGAAGCAACAATGTAAAGAAGAGCGGGCCAAAATTCCTCCACGGTGATGTGAGAGACTGATAAAGGCGTACAGGAAACAATTCAACTTGTTGCTGTCACAGGCTGAATCTTGGAGTGCAGTTGGTTTTTTACACACTGCCTCTGCATTAATGTCTAGCAGTGATACAGTGTAACGTGTCATGTGTTGCTGTTGTTCTAAGGCTGTATTTAAATATATTTAGGAAATGCTGAGGACCTGATGTTTGTTTGTTTGTGTTTCTAAACTTGAGGCTCCTTTTTGTCATGTTATTTTCTAGCACTACTCCAGCAGCTAGTTCACAGTGACACAGTTTTGGGTGTGTCCCAAATAATTCTTAATATTTAGTCAGAAATATTTGTGTTCAGATAATAACATCAGATACGATTCTTTTTAATATTGTTTACATTATTTTAGTTTACATGGGCTCATATTCATTTACGTTTTCTTTTCAGGACAAAATCTAATCCACTGGCCGCCCTCGCACTAGGGGTCTGCTACAAAAGCAAAGTAATTAATTTTGCTTTAGGTGTCAAGGGTGTTGAGATGGGACGGAGCCTGTCACTAAATCACAATTTTAAGTTTGACAAGAAAAATGTTTGTCAGAAACTGTCAGCGTGGAATAATGATGAGAAATTGCAATGAAAAAGCTAAACAGCAGCTGAGAGACAACAATCAAACAAGGGAACAGAGAGTTTGAAGGAGGAGAGAATAAAGGAGGCACAAATTCCTAAATCAAAAGTAGTTCAGCGGCGATGTTTGAGAGCTCTGCGCTTCTTAGAGAGTGGAACTAAATTTAGTGATGCCTTTCTCTGGATTTTTTATCTTAATTGTTCAGTTTCAGGGCTGATTTGTTTGTGTGTACAATTGTTCTTTTCATACAGTTTGGCTGTGGGAGGGCTTTTAATTCTGATTGTATGACAGCTTTAGCACCACCACCAACAACACACACACACACACACACACACACACACGAGCATTCACACTTACCAAAAAAAAAGAAGAAAAGAAAAGAGAGAAAACCTTTTACATGCTCAATTAAGCACTGATCTACCTTGGCAGTTAAAATTCAGGTCATGTGTGGAAGAGCAGCTGTGGGTGTGTGTGTGTGAGAGTGTGTGTGCCATGTGTCTTTGTGTGTAATTGTGTACATTCTCAGGCATGATTCGGGTGTGTATGTATGACTGAAACGCACGCGCGCGCGTGCGTGTGAGAGGCATGTCTCTAATGAGCTCTCCTGTGCAGCATCTGTGGTCCGTGTCACACTCAGCCTTCGTCCTTCTCCTCCTCCTGCTTTCATCCAGTGTCTGTGGCAGAAGCTGCATTCATAGCACACCGATTTGAGAACAGAAAGCTCTCCTCCTTAACACACATACAGTATGCTGAGAGAAAAATGCACACACACACACACAGGGACAAACATATTCATACACAGCACAGGTTTTTAAAGTAAATGCTGGAGGCACTGTCCTGAACAGATCATGTCACAGGAGAGAAAAACATGATCATTCATAGTGACAGCAGTACATTCTGCTATTTCTTTTAGTTTTCTTCACCACTCTGCTCTCGTTTGCTCTGCTTCGTGTAACTGCTCTATGTTCTGCTGTTACTCGGTTCTAAACTCTGCTCTCTTCTTTCTACCCTGCAGTGTTTTCTGTAGCTGTACTTTAATCCATCGGTCTCTACTCTGCTTTAAAAAAAAATGACTCTAGCTTAATAAAATTTGGGCTTATTTTCGCTATCCATCATTTGTACTAGTAATAATAGCCTGAGTTAAGCACGTGCCCGCTGAGATCTGTGAATGTTGCATCAGTGCTATAAATAGATCCAATTTGTCGGGCTGATCGCATCAGTCAAAAGTATTTAGGAAAGAAAAGACAAGTGAATGGGGAGAAATACCCCCAATTTTTTATTTTAAAAAAGCCAAATTGTACATTTCCATCACAGCTAAGAGGCTGACTTTCTCATTCGAATGCCTGGCTCACTTTCACTTAACCTAAGTATAAAGTTGTAGCTAATGTGACAGAATAAACTCAGCTTTGTCTAAAGCCTTTCTGATGGTGTGACAGCACGTGTTTTTTCAGCATTTTTAAGAATGTGACACCTTCCTCAGATGTTAACAGCTTCTTTGAGTAGCGCGCTGAGTAAGGTGTTATCACGCAAAGACTTCCTGAGCCACAAAAATAAAGCCAAAGTTGTAATAAACAGTAATTTTCCCTTTAATCTTGTTTAATTCATTAATTATTCTGTTTCCAAAAAGAAGGGAGAGCTTATAAATAGATAGCTTCTACAAAAATAAAAATCTAAGCAGCAGTCTCCTAAGATATCCTCATTTTCTTACTCCAGTTCAAACTCTCAAAACATTGCATCCTAATTTTACAACAATGTTACTTTAGCAGCATTTAAGAGCCTCTCTGCTTTGGAAAGACCTATTTTCAAATCCACGTTTAGTTTGCAAGCTTTCAGTAGGATATTTAAGGCCTAATTACCTTAATGACACAAGTATGATGTCATTAGGGCATGCCCTGGAGTCTCTTATTTCAGATACTTGCATTAATACACTGCCATTTAATGCACTGTGCACACTACATACTTCCTAGTGTGAGAATTTCAAGGATAGCGTTGCCTTAAATCAAACACAGCTAGTTGTCCAGCAAGAAAATGACAATAGCAATATTTGGCCGTGAAAGTCTGCCTCCCAAAGCTTCTTTTGCTGCTCCCTTACTCACAGGGGGTTGCCACAGTGGATGGACCTGTATATTAGACTTGGCAGAATTTATTTTTTTTATTTATTAACACCAGATGCCCTTCTTGTTGTAACCCCCAAGGTATTTGTGTCTCTTCCAGGTGTCAAACCAGGAATGTGTAAACCACTACACTATGGAGCCACACCCTCCTCCTTCTGATCCCTCAGTATGGGACAACCGCTCATCCAGCTGGACCCAGCACACACCAAACAGATGTTTCAGAGCGCCACATTCAACTTTTTGATTGTTATGGTTCCTCATAGTGCACCCGTGTTGCACTCAGAGACTGTCCCCTGAACACGACCCTGCAGGACCTGTGCTAGGAGTTTTAAAAATAAGCGCAGCTGTGTGAAGGAGTCTTTGTAAATGGTGTGCGTGTGTCATCACCTTTAGCTGGAGCAGAGGTCAGCACTATGGTAACCTAAAAAAAAATTGAGTTTTTCAAACGTGTGAAAGAGCATATTGTAGCAAACACTGGTCTTAACCTTAACCAAGTAGTTTTGGTGCCTTAAACTGACTGAACAGCGAGTCGAAGCTAAACTTAAAAAACTGTTGATTACTGCAGTCTCCTGGTTGAAAGGCAGGTTTGCTTGTGCAATGTGGTCTTTTTCTGCTCTTTTAAAGTGGAAACACAATTATATGAAATTTAATGAATGTTTAAATCAAATGATCGATATGAGTGTTTGATTGGAGGACTTGTCAGTTTGAACCCACTCATGCCATCAAAATAGGAACTGAAGCATGTGATTTGAGCTACAGTGTCCCTCCAAAGCCACACAAGAGAATATATAGAGCCCAACCAATTTATCGGCCAATAATGTGCCCATCTATCAGTAAATTTAAAAAGAAGAAATGGGAAAACACCATTCAACCGCGTTGGGGTGTTGACGTTGTATAGTTTGTCCACCAGATGGCGCTCTGCCATTTCCCTGTTTGAAACACGTGTTTCACTACACACAACACATGTTAGGGAAATCTGTTTATGTTTCTTGTGTCTAAAACGAAAAACATCGGCTGATGTATCAGAATATCATATTTTTAAATCACCAAATATTGTGATCACTGCATCAGTCGGGCTTTGATAACATACAACTGCTTTCACAGGCTACGTAGCACTCGTAATGTGTGAACTAATTTAACGTGTGAAAGTGGAATGCCCTTTTAGCTCTACTTTATTCTGCTCTGCCAGTGCACACCATCAGATTTTCCTGTAACTCTGCTCCCCTGTACCCCACTGTGATCTGCCATACTCTTGCTGCACCCTGTTCTGCACCAGCTCCACTTCAGCCTTCTCTCCTCTGCACATCATTACTGTGTTCCCCTGTCCTGTAACTCACCTATTTTATCATAACTTTACACAATAATGAGAAGAAACAAGTAGGTCTTTATTTCTTTATCGCTGCAGGTAAGTCTTGCCCTAGTTGGCCTGATAATAGAGTGTGTTTCATTCATATTGCCTCACACTGCCCCCCCAACTGTGAGACAAATGTGACTAAATGATCGACTAGATCTACAGACTCCTTAACCTACTTTACTCCAGTTTTAACCTGGTTTCATCACCCAGGTCTTCTGGCTTTTTTTCCCCCCCAGCCTCATTCCGTTTTGCTATAAAGCATGCTCTGCTTTCTCCCTGTGCAATGATGCTTCATGTTCAAGGGCTGTTTTTCATAGCAGAGTAAACACCCCTCATGGAGCTTTGCATAATGTCATGTCTGTCTGTTAGCAGCCCTCCCTCTCTTCTGCATGCTATTGAAATGGAAAACATGGAGCCATTTCCAATCACTGCAAACAAAGCATGTTTTGCACATAAATGCATTTAATTTATTCTCTAGCTTTAGCACACAAGCAAAAAGGCAAACCAACAGACCGGCGACTGAACCTCTTGAATAAAATGCAGTGAAATGACAGAAATGTTTCACAGAGGAGCTTTCGAGGTTTTGTTGGTGATGTTGCTTAGACATTTCTCATCAAATCTGCAATTCCGAAAACTCGAGTTCCCCCACATTCCTCTCCCCCTTTCTCTCTCTCTCTCTCTCTCTCACACACACACACACACACACACACACACACACACACACACGTTTAACGCCTCTAATGAAAATGCCCATCTGTTTGTTTTTCCTAATTACAACACATTTGGCTTGTCAGAACATTAACACAGCGTGAATCCAACATATTTTTAAAGCACACAACTCCACTGGAAATACTGTGCATCTTCAAAGATACACGGCTGTTAAAGGCGTGCTAATTAACTTTACTCCAGCCTACAGTCTCATATGAGCACATGGTCAGGTTGATAAAACAGGACAATCGATGTCATTAAACCTGCCACAAGTGATGGTTTAGGCTTGCTAATATTTGCCTGCTATAGAATCAAGACAGGGAAAACTTGAAAAACACTGATTAATATTATAGGAATGAATGGATTCAGACTGCAATGATCTCAGAACCAAACCTGCTGCGTGCATCCTTTCACAGGGTCTGGACTTTTCTGTTTTTGCAGAATGATCTCAAAAGTTTCCATTTCTAATTGCAAACACTGCAGGGCGTGATGATGTGTCTGAGATTATGGAAAGCAAAAGTTTTCATTTTTCAGACAGACAAGTGAAAGAAATGCTGACAGAACGACTGCGTTGAGCCACGAAGCCTGGCCGGCGTGTGGCGTCAGGACTTTGCACTTTGCATTTTATCACTTATAATAATTAGTGAGTGTTAGAGGTGGTGCTGAATTTCGCTGCTGGGTCAGAGCCAGGTTAGCTGTCTCCTCTTATTTACATCTTTATATTTACAGTGCAGTCTCCTTGTGGATTCTCCTTCAGAAAGCAAATTAAGGGTATTTCCCAAAATGTCAAACTATTATTTTAAGTGAAGCCTAAATGTCCATTAACTCTGAAATTTGCCCTTCATAGCTCATTGTGATTCTGAGCAACCTGTTCGTCCTTCATTTGTCCACTGAACATCTTTCTCCTCTGTGTCTGTTGTGTTCCTATTGCTGTCTGGTTAGGTGGTGGTGGTGGGGACGTGTTGTGTGTGGATTATGCAGACAGGCCTGTAAATCCTTCAGCAGCAGAAATGTCTGTACTTCACACTGCAGAGCACCTCTGTATCATCCTTGGCAGAGTGCACCAGCTTAAAGCGCAGGAAATTAATTTATTTTTCCTCTATATTTTATTGATTTCAATGGACATAAAGCTTTTACACCTGAACACCACATAGACACATGCCTGACCAGCAGGCTAACAATCCCACTGATCACTGCGCGGGGCTGGTCTTTAACCTCATGGGTAGTAAGGGCAGACTAATTGAAACCTCAGCAGCCTCAGGAGAGCTGATCTGGGACATTCACCGAGTCCTGATACCAGGTCACCTCCTTTTGCCCTCTGTCTCATCCCTTTCACGGCACAGTACCACTAATGGTCTCATCACTGCAAAGGAAGCATTGTTTCGCACACCTGCTGCTCACTGTCTCGCTCCACGCTGCCACCTCTGTGCTAATAAACACTCGGAGCAACTTTCTTGAAGGACACCAAGATGTTGCTGCCTGTCCTCGGTGCTCCAGTAAATTACACGACAGCCCCAGAATGACTCTGCTGAAGGACTTTTCAAACGCCGCTGTCATGGAAGACTTCTCAGTGACGCCAGTGAGACTGAAGTAAATGTGTGAAATACACCCTGAAACGTTTCTGGTATGAAAACCTTGACTGAGCAAAATTAAATTGCTCATTATGGATTCCCACAAGAGCAGATGCAAGATGACTGAGGGGGTGCTGTGATGTTTTAGGGCCATCTAGTGGGTACAATTGGTGTCACATGACAAGCGACTTTTTTTTTTCTTTTTTAAATCCAGCAGTTGCGCAAACAGAAGCTACTCATCATTCTACTATAAGGAGAGCAAAGCTCACAGACTTCCTCACAGACTTCAGGACGATACAGTGTCACTGTAGTTCTTATTCGATAAATAAATATTACTAATCAAGAATTGAGTTCTGAAATAAGAACAAGAGCTTGCATCACATATAATGAATCAGCCACAAGCAGCCAGGAGTGATTGAGTGAGTTATGAGAAAATTTCTGTGTTGCAGCATTGCAAGTGCACTGTTTGCTAAGTAAGTGCATTTATTAACTTAAATAGTACACACATTAGTACATAACTGTGCTAATATATAAATATATCAGCAATAATAGCAATTTACTGCATTAAAAGTATATTTAAAAAATAAGTAAACATAGGTGGTGATGGAGCGTTATTGAGTGTGATATTGATACCTTCATTTAGGTAAATGATCCAAATTCTGTTCCACTCACTTTGTTAGGAGCAGCTGTTCTTTGTAATCCAACAGCTCTGCCATAAAATCTGCTTCTCAAAGCTTTCTATATCGTGTTCACATTGTGAAAAAGGTGTTACTTGTACTTTATGTTTATTCCTGAGGTCAGGTTTACAGGATGGTAGTGAGACCTGCTATGATGTCTGTTTTGGAAATGGTGGAACTGATGAAAAGACAAGAGGCTGAGCAGGAGGTGGCAGAGTTTTCCTTTGGCGTGGACGGGATGGACGCGATTTGAAATGAGCATATCAGAGGGGCAGCTCAGGTCAAGTAGTTTGGAGAAAAAGTTAGACAGGCAAAGCTGAGATGCTGGACAAAGGATGTTGAATGTGGAACTGCCAGAAAGAAAAGAGGAAGCCAGAGAGAAGATTCGTGGATGTAGTGAAGGAAGACATGCAGAGGGTTGGTGTGACAGAAGAGGATGCTCTTGATAGAGGCAGATGACCCCTAAAGGGAGCAGCCAAAAGAAAAAGAACACGACGATTGAATCATAGCTAGTGGGAGTGCACCATTAGGGAACATTTTAGGGACACCTTCATGTTCAAAAATTATTGCATAGAACAAGAAAAAACTTGAGCTTTAGTTTTATGCTCATCATAGGGAGCTGGGAAAATGACCTTCAAATATAAAACATTATATTTGACCTCAAATGATCATTGTGAAACCTGTAAACTGCTGAGCTTATTTGTATTTTTTTAAAGTAATCCCTTTCCAAGAGCAACCAGGCATGGCAGCGGCTACAACAATAAAAAGACACAACTACATTCACACATCAAACGAAACAGATCCCAAAACACTAAGTCAAGATTAGTTAAATAGGAGCTGTAAAATCTCAAAAACAGTCACATTTCCTGAGACAGTTTCTTTCTTGGTGCATTAACAAGGCATTAAATTCCCCAAAGACCAGTTCTGTCAGTTTCAAATCCATCTGGAGACCATTTCATGAAGAAGGGGCAGCATATCTAACCACTTCCTTACCCAGCTCTGTTCTGACTCTAGGAACAAACAAAGATTTAGTTTAATAATGTTTCCCACCACCTCTCAGCATTAATCCCACATTGTGCCACACAAACATGTTCTTTGCTCCACATTTAGTCATTCAGAACACTTTCTGCTCCACTGTGTTTACTTTGTTCATATATAGGACTGCATCATGTAGCTGCTGTTTTACACAACCTAACAATGGGGCAAAGCAGTTATTCTAAACCTCCTGTGAGTCTCAGATTTTCCATTCAGGTCGTGAGGATCATAGTTTTCTCTGAAAATTCACATTTTGTCCAGCAGGGGTCACCTACTGCCTCTGTAGCTGGTAATTAATGGGGGTCTCTCCCCCTCAAATGGAGCTACAGCCCAACTCCCATTCATCAGTCTGCTTTTATTCAGAGTGACAAAAGAGACATCAAATAGGGGGGTGTGGGAAAACACAACAATGCATTTCAGAACACAGACACTGGCTAATGTATGCAAAGTGGGAATAAAGGGTGTTCATGCAGAGTGTGTGTGTGTGTGTGTGTGTGTGTGTGTGTGTGTGTGTGTGTGTGTGTGTGTGTGTGTGTGTGTGTG
>JAVDPK010002640.1:407326-438567 GCA_034780415.1 Cichlasoma orientale | reverse complement strand
CCTATATAAATACAATGACTCATAAAATAAGTGCCCCCTAGTGTCCAAACACATAATAGAAAAGAAAGAAAAGAAAAATGGCTAAAATGGCTCTTACAGGTGGGACTGAATGTTTGCTATTAAACCCTCCGCCCCAACCTGCAAGGTGTGCTGAATGTTCCTCGTGGACCATCTTCAGAGCGTTTCAGTTGGTAAGGCTGCCATGTTTGCCGGTCCACAGCTCTTGAAGCTCCACCTGACATCCCAGATCTCTCAGGGCTGCCTTACCCGCATGACCACAGTCTTGATGGTTCTGCAGCGCCTGGGCTATCAGCGCCTCTGCTCCCATCTCTAAGATTGTTTGGCTGAAGTTACGCATACGTGCAACCAGATTTCTCAGCAGCATGCATGCTTGTTTCTGTAGAGGGAGGAATGTAGTGAGCTGAATCACAGTCACAGAGACTGACTCCCAGGGACCATATTAATTATTGAGGACCTCATTTTACCTGCACGTTCACCGCATCAGCATGAGTCTTCATAGCCTGCAGGGCAGCCAAGGCACCTCCATTCTCCATGATGACTGTGCAGTTGTTGGGTTTACGTAAAGCAAGGACAGAGAGGCACGCACAAGCCTGCTCACACACCTATGGAGGAATGTGAGCACATTCTTAGAACATTTGTTGCCTTTTTGCATAACTTCAGTCGTGTTTTATTAGGGACGCACCAATAAATCAGTCAAATATTACTATTGGCTGATATTGGTCCTGCTGATATCAGCATATGGGCAAGTAAGGTGGCATTAACTGATCTGAGTGGACAATATTTACGTGTTGTCACATCAGTTTTGCCCGACTAAATGTTAAAAAATGTGTGATGAAGAGCTGGAAAACATTAATAGAGCTTTGCTCAGTGCATGCCTAGTTTGTTTTTTTTAACGAATGGAGATCCATTCAGCATGTAGGTACAACATTGAACTCACAGCAGAGTTGCTCATGTGCCTGTTCATGGCGATGACAATGAGCTGAACTCCACCGGCATTAACGACTGCATCTTTAACGTCATCGTTTCCTGCTATGGCCCGGATCGCACTAAGGACCTGCCGAACCAACTCCTGCGGGAAGAGAAACACTTCAGCGAGAAGAACGAACCTGGAATCATCCACATCACCATCTTTGCTTTTTGTACATTACCGCTGACTCATAGCTGTCTGCAAGCAAAGTCATAATGAGTTTTAATCCGCCCAGATCACAGATGTCTTGGCAAAACTCGTTCCGTACAGCCAGACGGGATAAAGTCGCACACAGCTCACTCAAAACAGAAGTGTTACCAAGGTGACCTGTGTGGAAGGTACACAAGAAATCAAACTTAATAAAATGTACCTGTAAATAAAAGCGATTAGAAACTGCAGTAGCTAAATCTATATTAATATGATCAGCTGGCCTTACCTTTGGCAGCCTCAATCAATACCTTCAGTCCACTGTGCTCAAGAACAATAATCTTGGCGTGTTCATGAGCGTGCCCAAAAGTAACCCGCACATCATCATCAAAGGTCATGACTCTGAGAGCTGCACAGGCCTCCTTCACCATCTCCGCACATCCACCGTGCTGCGTTACAGCACCAGTGAGTAGCGGCAGGATGCCGCCTTTTACCAAATCCTGCCTGTTCTGTTCGTGCTTTAAACAGCTGTGCCGCACAGCGCTGATAGCGACGCGTGTCACCGAGGAATCTGCCTGGTACTTCTTAAGGACATCCAAAAGGAACTGCTGACCCTCTGCGTCCAGCAAGTCCGGCTGTCCATCTGTCAGTGCGGACAGAGCGGACAGCGCGGCCAACACTGCTTCCTGCTCCTCCATGCTCTTTTTGCAGCAGGAGAAGATGATGGGGTAGGCATCTTTCTGGGCAGCGAGGTACCTCTGTGCAAATCCCAGTGAGCATTGCTCAGTGAAGGTTTTCAGGTCTGCTGTCATGTCAGCAGAGTCTTTTCCAATTTGGAGGGACTCCAAAGCCTTAAATGAAAATTAAAAAAAAAAAAAAAGTTAATAAAGATTCATTCTTGCAGTAAGCATTTTCTTTACAGCAAACAGGTCAAGACTCACCTGTAGGACCTCGTGTGTCTGCTCTTCTTTATTGTCAGTTGATGATATTGTTGGAACAGCTTTTACTATGCAACTGAGGTCCACACCTGCATTAATACATAAGATTAGATTTAATGCTCGGACTCAAAGAACAACACGAGGCTCACGAAACAAGAGACCTGTTGGTCTATAGGGCGCTGCTGTCAAATGTTTAACTTGTACAATATGTGATATATTGGAACGGAAACTAATTTGACTGTAGGTCAGCATCTTTGAGCTCAAACTTATTTTTATATTGTTTACAATTTTATTTTAATTTGTAAAAAAAAAAAGGTATCAGTTAAGCTCTGCTGACTGCTGTCTGTGTTCAGCAGCAGAGCTAAAAAAGTCAAAAAAAGATCAACATAACTTCATTAATGACCACTTTAAAATGTCAATGGTGGACAGAAACCAGCAAAAAAAGCTGAGGCCTGGAAATCAGTGCACTCTCTTCTCCTCTCCTCTATGAATATTTTTCGGTGGGTGGGGGTGGGAGGTGGGATAACTTTATGTGTTAATCATTTTTAAGACAGAGGCCTCCAGCTGATTAGAGTAAGGACAGTGAAGAAATTAGTTTTTTAATACTTATTTTCCCATGCAACACTTTGTCTTTGCTGTAGCCTCTGTTAGCTGCAGTACATTTCAGCCATAAGTATGCTTGTTTTTCAGTAGATCTGTATATGAACAGCAGCAGTATGAGTCATTTTTAGTTGACTGAGTAATTTGAAGAGAAAAGAAGCCTGCTGACCGAGGTATAAAGAGTTTGTTTGAGGAGCATTGTGGTGGCGGGATATGGTTTGTAGCTTGGATGTAAGAGGATGTGGGAGTGACACACCGGGCGTGAATTCGCTAATTATACTCTCTCCCCATGCAGTAGTTGCAGGCCGGCAGATGAGGGATGAAAAGCACAGAAGCAGTAACGATCTCGGCAGCTAGAGGAGCAAACATGTTGCTATTGCACTTGATAATAAAGAACCAAACTAAAATCTTTCCTCTCTGTGGGTTTAACATTCTTTTGTTGAGATTCTTTGAATGTAACCTGCCAAGGGACTGCAGATGCAAATTAGCTTTAAGCTAACTCTGGTACAATGCATCAAATGGTAACATTTATGTTAATATTGTATATGGTCCCTTTTTAAATAAAGTAATCGCTTTGATTCCCCGCCTCTGCTAAAAATGATTGTGAAAAATTTTCCGCAACTTTAATACTGTGAACAAACAGATAAACTGAACAAATCACAAAACCACAGTGACAGAGATAATAATGGTTACAGAGTCTTTGGCCTCCGTTGGATATTTTAATCCAGATTTGGCAGATCAAAGTTTAGGGGTTTATGATTTGGACCACTTCTAAAAACTACTAATGAAAAAAAAACTGTGAAGCTTTTTATTTTGCATTTTTGCAAATAGAATAAAGGTTAAGCAAATTTTAAAAGTGGATTTCAAATGGATTTATAATTTTAGATTTATACTTAAAACTTATACTACTTATAACACTTTCACAGTGCAACAGCCTTGTAAGTTCACCTTCCCCTTAAATGAAGATGTTAGATGTTAGAATATAAGGTAACTTAGTATTTGCATTGACCTGTTCATCACTGAACACACTTTTTTAAATATTGCAGTAAGACAAAATAAAATAAAATACAACATAAGCATAAAAATAATGGCCACATATTTCCTACACATCCTTTTCCTCCTTCTTTCGGCTGCTCCCTTTAGCCATCGCCTCAGTGGATCATCTGCCTCCATCTCACCCTGTCCTTAGCATCCTCCTCTGTCACACTCTGTCCTCCTTCACTACATCCATGAATCTTCTTCATGGTCTTCCTCCTAAGCACTATACATGTGGACCTACTCATGGCTCCAGTAAGATGCCCCAATGGAGACCATTCTGCTGCAATTATAAATCATTCACGAGGCTTCAGTGAACCAGTCATCTGCAGCTTGACCATCAGTGACTTGTTTTCAGTAGACATGCTGACTGCCTGGATGTGTACCTCTTACCTTATGATTCTGATGCCGCCTGTAAGTTTAAATCAGTCATAACCGACTCGGGCTTTAACAGCCAGTGCACATTAAACATCTGTGACATTTACCTTGAGACTCAAACTGCTCCACAGCCTCCCTCAAAGCCTCATCTGGGTCCATCTCAAACTCCTCCATGTTTTCGCTGACAGCAGCATCAAAAGTCTCCTGTGTGATTCTCCGTTTAGCCATTTTGCCTTTTTATCCTCCACTCTGAAATTAAACGCAACAACAAAGTGAAACATCAGCAGCACTGGGCGGATTCAGTCTCCACCATAGATACAGTACATAGATACCGCATTGATCGTTGACTCGTATGCTACGTCACCGCCATATTGGAGGGGGCAAAAGCGGCCATAGATATATATACATATCTATGGTCTCCACTAGGGCAGCTAATAACGACAGCTATTGTTGGCTAAAATAGTTCAGCTCCTTCTTTTGTTACTACAGCTGCTGAAGTTCAATAAGACTCTTACTGTGGTGTTTCTCTTTTTTCATTATTATTTTACGCGAGCCGATTAAATGTTAGATATTACCTCCGCCCTGAGAGAGGCTGCTTTCTCCGCTGTTATGAATGAAGCGATCGCGGCTGCGCAGTTTTCGTTGTCGGCTGTTTGGCGCTGACAGCGGAGACTGAATTGTGCGGAATAATGTTAGTGAATAGCAAATTTCTCCAACTGTCCCACACAAATATTTGCTCTTCTCGAACAAAGACCGAAAAGCTTAAGTTCCTCTCAACTTTTTGTGTCAATTTTTTTGTGGAAATTACACATTTAGCACTTAATGTTTTTACATTACACTAAATTATTCATATTATTTATATTTAGTTATTTAACATAGCATGTAATGTGTAGTGGAATTAAAAGGGTTTTAAGTGATTGTTTTATTTTAATCAGTACCCTTTCAAAATAAAGGAGCCTTTTAAAATATTTATAACAGTCACTTGTCAAGGGCCTGCATGACGTAAAATTTTATTTTCTATGTGAATATTGTATTGTTTTCACATCAAGCCAGTTCAATAACTATAATTAAAAAATGTTTAACATGTTTTCTTGAGTCGTGTGAAAAACGACAACCGGAAGTTATTTTTCTCCGGACTAGCTTCTTGGCGCTTGTACTCCGATTCATGCAAATGACAGAGGTGGAAAGCGCAGCCGAGTCTAGCTCGTCCCAGTGGTAAATTCACACACATTGTTGTTATTTTGTCTCCGGACGACTTGGGATGGCAGCGAGCACAGAAGCCCCGGAGCCTTGGTACCTGGCCCTGTTGGGCTTTGCGGAACATTTCCGCACGTCGAGTCCTCCAAAGATCCGTCTCTGCGTCCACTGTCTGCAGGCAGTGTTTCAGTTCAAGCCGCCCCCGAGGGTCGAGGCCCGGACTCATCTCCAGCTGGGCTCGGTGCTGTACCGCCACACAAAGAACAGCGAGCTGGCCCAGACTCACCTGGAGAAAGCGGTGAGCAGCACTGATAGAAACACCTCCACCACTGTTTTATGTTCACTGCACCACCCAGGGTTCACACTGATGTTTTCTTATTTTTCCTTCCTCAGTGGTTCATATCGCAGCAGATATCCTTTTTAATGTGCAATATGAAAAGCCATACAACCCAACAAAAGTTGTGTTACTTAAGCATCTCCTTTAAAACCAGTTGAGCTTTCATATTGCAGGCTACATCTTTAACATCATCTATCAGATCTCCCAGTTTGAAGATGTCAAGTTTGAAGCAGCCAGTATTCTGTCGGAGTTTTACTGTCAACAGGTAGGTGCGTCCATCTGATGACACCCTGTCTGTGAAAAGGGGTCTTTGGGGAAACTTCAACAGAGAGGCTTTTTTTTTTTTTTTGCTTTGCGCGTTGCAAAGCAGTGACGTCATGCTCTCGCACCTGAGTCACGTGCAACCCTTGTGTGTAAAACTCAGAGATAATAACTTGAAAACCTTTGACCTAGAAGCTGAATCAATAAATGGCATTGGTATCAGTCTTCCTCTCTAATGTAAGCTTATGTCTTACATTAGAGAGGAAGAAAAGGAATTCACTTTCTCTTGCAGTAACTCAATTATTGGCTTCTTTCTCCAAGAACTTGGTCGACTCTGCAAAACCAGTGCTGCGGAAGGCCATCCAGATTTCTCAGCAAACTCCCTACTGGCACTGCAGGCTGCTCTTTCAGCTGGCTGTAAGAAGTCTCACTGCATTACAAAGCTATTCGTGTCTGTTAAGTTGATTTGAAGCATGGTTAATTTATGCCTGCAACGTTGTTCTGTCTCCCTCAGCAACTGCACACACTAGAGAAAGATTTGGTGTCTGCCTGTGACCTATTAGGAGTGGGAGCAGAGTACGCAAGAGTCATGGGATCAGAATACACGAGGTAAATGGGTCGGATTTATGTTTTGAGCTAGCTAAGTGATTCATCTGTGGTCGTGCTTTGGCTCACATTAAGAGTGTTCTTCTATTTTCCTGCAGAGCCCTCTTCTTATTAAGCAAAGGAATGGTAAGCCTAAATCATTCTCCGCTAACTATAGGAGCTCTACATTTTATTTGCGTTGTTTTTTCACTGTGTGGCTTCTTAATGTGTGTTTGTGGCCCTGCAGCTGCTGCTGATGGAAAGGAAGCTGAGCGAGGTGCACCCGCTGCTGACGCTGTGTGGGACCATTGTGGAGAACTGGCAGGGAAACCCCATTCAGAAGGAGTCGCTGAGAGTTTTCTTCCTGGTGCTGCAGGTTACGCACTACCTGGATGCTGGACAGGTATTCCCGTGGTTCATTCCTGGTCCTAAACAGCATGCAAATGCAAGGCTCAGATGCACTATTGTTCAAGTTTCATAAAAATGTAAGAAACTTAAGTGTTTTTTACCTGTGTCGGGTTCAGGTAAAGAGCGTGAAGCCATGTCTGAAGCAGCTGCAGCAGTGCATCCAGACCATCTCCACTCTCCACGATGACGAGATCCTTCCCACTAATCCAGCCGCCCTTTTCCACTGGCTCCCCAAGGAGCACATGTGCGTGCTCGTGTACCTGGTGAGATGCTGTCACTGACATACAGCTTCTGAAAGAGTGTAATGTTCTGAAAGTACAGTGCAAAAACACATATCCATTGATTGTTTTTGTTTTAATAAAAGGTGACGGTGATGCACTCCATGCAGGCGGGTTACTTGGAGAAAGCACAGAAGTACACAGACAAGGCTCTCATGCAGCTGGAGAAGCTGAAGAGTGAGTTTGTTGCGCTCGCTGATTATTTCCCCTTTGATGACGGTGTTAACTAATCAACTCTGATTTGTGTGCTCAAAGTGCTGGACAGCAGTCCCATCCTGTCCACGTTTCAAGTCATCCTGCTGGAGCATATCATCATGTGCCGGCTGGTTACTGGACACAAGGCCACAGCCTTACAAGAAGTGAGTCGCCAGCTGTAGAAATGTATCCATGTGTTGTCAGGGTGTTGATTATGAATGAAAGCATAGAGTCTATGACATTAACTTAGTTTGGGGATTGTCTGCAGTTTGCAGTTGGAGCTTAAGATTGTAATAATGGTTTGTGTTCAGATTTCTCAGGTTTGCCAGCTTTGCCAGCAGTCGCCCAGGTTGTTTACAAACCACGCTGCCCAGCTTCATACACTCCTGGTAAGTCTACAAGCAGAGAAAATGCACATCATCATCATCATCATTATCAGCTAGTTTAAGCACCTCTATGAAAGTAGAAATTTTGGCAGTTTGCTGGTCTGGAGCATTCGGCAACATGAAGGAGGAAAGACATCAGCAGTGACCTTACAGACACAATTTTTGCTGTCCATCAATCTGGGAAGGTCATTTCCCAAAAATCTTAAGTCCATCATTCCACAATGAGAAATAGCATTCAGTTTGAGTCGGAGTGGATGCCCCAACAAAGAGGTCTTGAAACCGTGCCCAGAGAAACTGCAAAAAAACCCAAGAGCTACATCTCAGGCTCTACAAGCCTCAGTTAGCATGTTAAATGTTAAAGTTCATGACAGTACAATTAGAAAAAGTCTGAACAAGTATGGCTTGTTTGGAAGAGTGGCCAGAAAAAAAGCCTCTTCTCTCTCTAAAAAGAACATGGCAGCCCAGCTTAGGACTGCAACGTTACACCTCAACAAACCACAAGACCAGAGTGGAGATGTTTGACCATAATGTGCAGCAGCACCACGTTTGGCGAAAACCAAACACAGCATATCAGCACAAACACCTCATACCAACTTTCAGCACAGTGGTGGAAGGGTGGTGATTTGGGCTTGCGTTACAGCCACAGGACCTGGCAACCCTGCACTGAGTCGACCATGAGCTCCTGTATACCAAAGCACTCTAGAGTCAGACAGCTAAAGCTTGGCCCAAACTGGGTCATGCAACAGGACAATGATCTCAAGCACAGCAGCAAATCTACAACAGAATGGCTGAAAAAAGAAAAGAATCCAGGTGTTGTAATGGGCCAGTCAAAGTCCAGTCCTCAACCTGACTGAACTGCTGTGGCGGGACTTTAAGAGCTGTGTATGAATCAGTGCCCACAAATCTCAATGAACTAAAGCAACGTTGTAATTAAAAATTCTTCCACAGTGATCTGAGAAGACGGATAAAAAGCTACAGAATCACAGAGTGTAGTTTTTCACACATTCTGCATTTCCACTTTTTATTAAATAATGACATTTTGTAATATTTTATTGAGCTGTTGTTCATTTAGGACTTGATAAGGACCAGATGATTTTTTTTATTATGTTTTGATATGTAAAATGTTAGCTTTGAAAATGTGTATTTTCTTTTTTACATGACAGTATGTTGTTTGAATATGGGAGTATGTGGAATATGGGAGTATGAGACAAAGCTGAAAATACTACATTCGGTAAACTTCAGAAGGTTGTAGCTATAAAGAGAAGTTCAGCAGAAGTTTTTACGTTGGTCCCTGATGTATGGATAACTTTAAAATTTAAGATCTGTAATTTTTCAAGGCTTATGATAAGAAAAATGGGGTGAGATATATGTGACATCATCAACGGACATCTTTGTTAAAACCCAGTGAAATATATCGCATAAGTGTGCAGCTACCTGTTGCTGGATGCTCTTTTGTTGTTTATGGTTTTAAGTATCTCTCTTACAGAGTTAAATAGCTGCAAAACTGCTCACTGTTTACAGGCTTCAATTGTCTCATTTAATATGAAGCATTCGCATCTGTTTTCTTGTGTCTCAGGGCCTCTACTGTATCTCAGTGAACTGCATGGATAACGCTGAGGCACAGTTCACTGCAGCTCTGCAGGTGAGTTTCATCGTCACTATTGTTTGTCCTTTATTTCTTTTAGATCCCGAGTCCCATGTGGATTGTGAACTCCCCATGAATCTTTGGGTTTATCCAGATACTGGAAACCCAGCAGAATATCAAACATCTGTTTGCAACAGGTCCTGCAGGGCTAACGTTTTTACACAGAGTGACCGTCTGTCAGCAATGACTGTAACTTTTTATTCTGTTTTCTTTTCTTTATCTCTTGGCTATGTGATCTGTGTTAGATGACAACACACCAGGAACTGTGGACATTCATTGTGACAAACCTGGCCAGCGTCTACATCCGGGAAGGGAACAGACATCAAGAGGTTGGAAAGTTGCTGCTTTACCTCGTGTTTAAATGCTTTAAAAATAAATATGTTTTTTTCTCTTTTTCACTTCCTTTAGTTTAATCTTTCTTTTTTTAATCAACAGCTGTATAGCCTTTTAGAGAGGATTAACCCTGATCACAACTTTCCTGTCAGGTAACTATAGATGCTGTGTAGCCAACACATCATGTAAATTTGTTTCATGTTATTTGCAGTGTTTTAAAATTAACTTTGGCTTTTTCAGCTCTCATTGCTTACGAGCTGCAGCATTTTACATCAGAGGACTCCTGTCTTTCTTCCAGGGACGTTACAACGAGGCCAAGTAAAAAAAGCCATTTCATTTTTAATATGTGCTCTTTAAAAGTTTCTTTTTAGATCCTCTGTCCTCGTTGTTTAGGATAAGAGAGATTATCGTGCAAATTTGTATCAACAGGAGATTTCTGAGGGAAACTCTGAAGATGTCTAACGCAGAGGATCTAAACAGGCTGACCGCCTGCTCGCTAGTCCTCCTGGGCCACATCTTCTTTGTTCTGGGCAACCACAGGGTGAGTCTACAAACTGTCACGTATCCTGTACATTAGACCACGCGTGTTGCAATAGCTGTTATCTTATGCAGACATGATCTCGACTTCATGTCTGGTTCCACATGTTTTCCAGGAAAGCAACAACATGGTGGTTCCTGCCATGCAGCTGGCAAGCAAGATCCCAGACATGTCTGTGCAGCTCTGGTCCTCGGCTCTTCTCAAAGGTACAGCTGTCGCTGAGCCTTACTACACATTTTCTTTTATCGTTGTTTATGGGATAAAATTAATTTACGTAAGATGGGTTCAAACAGCAAAGTTCAGAAATCCTGATTGCAAGCTAAAAGCCCTCTTGAAATTACAAAGTACAAAAATCATGACAATATTTGGCCTGAAGGGGTCGCAATAGACAAGCGCTGAATGGAATAGCTTTAACTTAGAGTTTGCATTCAGCTGCCAGTTTATTAGGTACTTCTAGCGAAACTTGGTGAAGACTGAAGTTTTTTTGTGTTTCGCATTTGTTAAAATTGTTTGCGAGAGGTGATAATTCAACATAATGATTATTTTTAGCTCATCAGGCCAAAGGACCAATGAGCTGATCCGTCGTCCTTCCATGCATCTGTCGTTTCACTCCAGGCCTCGAGGTCCGGTGTCCTGCAACTTTTAGATGTGCCTCTGCTTCAACACACCTGAGTCAAATATAGAAGTCACTAGCAGGACTCTGGAGAACTTGACTGCTTACTGAGGAGGTAATTCAGCCATTTGATTCAGGTGTGCTGGATCAGGGACACATCTAAAACCTGCAGGACACCGGACCTCGAGGCCTGGATTTGAGGATCCCTGTGCTAGAGTATTGGTCAGATTTTAGTGAAACTTGATGACCTAATGGGTCGTCACGCAAAATGTGCTTAAAGCCAAGGTCATATTTGGCATTTTAAGGGCACTTTTCCATTTTCACAGTGTAACTGTTACTTAGTTTCACCAAATTTTAACTCCTAATGCACTGAACAATATTTAGTGATGTCATTAACATAAGATTCTCCATGCTGATAAATTATGCATGGACAAAATGAAGAAAGAACTTCATGAAATGAACTGATAGCTATGCCACACTTGTTGAATGTCACTTATACACCGTCAGATGGTGACGATCGGGACGTTTTGGTCACGCTCACAGAGCGAGGGGTCCTATTGGTTGACTCCCACATTAGGAGGGTGTAGTTGGGACATTTCTGTGACCATTATGCTAACATCAATAATATGTTCAATGCTATGACATGCTGATGTGTTCACATGTTTTCGTGCTTTTTTTATGGCCATAGTTACTACTGACCATGTAGTCATAATACTTCTGAATTAAAACACTCTCGTTTGGTAGGGAACCAGATTAATTTGTGTTTATGACTGTTTGGGAACCTCCTCGACCTGCAGTGGGGTTTTATTCTCATTATTTGGTCAAATGCAGCCAGCCAGTGACAAAAAACTGTATCACTTTTTTTCTGTACGTCACACACTACACTATCCTGTGAATTGTGATTGATTGTGACATACTGTGACAGACGTTCAGGTTGACAAAGCAGTTAGTGGTGCTGTTGTAGTACAGTACTGTGCAAAAGTCTCGATCCAGTCCTAATTTTGTTTTATTTTGCTAGAAAAACTGCTAACTAGGTGCAGTGATTTATTGAAACACGCTAACATGCATGTAAATACAGCATATAAGGCAAAAAACGTGTGTAATTTGGCATAACTCAGCCTTTTCTCTCTTTCCCTCATTAAAAATGGCTTCTTGACAGCCACCCTTCCACTGAGGCCATTTCTGATGAGGCTTCAGTGAACAGCAGACGGATCAACTGAAGGACCAGGTGCCTCTATCGGGTCCTGTGTCAGGTCTATACTGGATTTTGAAGGGGAATCGCATTGTTGCTGCAAAAAATACTATTTTCTGCAATCAGACTGTTTTATCTTTGGCATTTCTCATTGATTCAACCAAAGTAATGAGAATAAATGATGTTTTAGTGACAGGCTGCTAGCAACAAAGTGTCTAAAGATACTATTTAAAATAGGTTCTTTGCCAAGTTGTCTGTGTTTAAACGTAGCACCTTCAAACAGCCTGGAGAACTATTGCTCAAGAACACTTTAAACAATTACAAGTCTGGCTGCTTGGACGGAAACATGAGGAAATGAGGGGCGGCTCAAGACTTTTTCACAGTAGTCTGTACCCAGACAGCACCATAGATACTTGTTTTACTCAATTTCCACAAAAACTGAAGCTTGTGACTTTGATGAATATGGTATTTATTTCAGGATTTTTAAAATTGACTGCTTTAGTTTTAGCTTGGTGTAATGGAAACCCCAATGATTGATCATTAATAATTTAAACAATTTTGGTCAAAATTCATCATTTGATTTTGATAAATAAATGTAGGGCAGAATGGAATGTGTAGATAAAAGCGCTGAGGAAACTGATCAGCTGATTGATAATGTAATTTAGTTTCTTTGGACTACATTGTTATTTTGCACTATTTTCCCAAAAATAACTGGCCACATGAACACTTTAAGAATACACGTCACCTTTCTGGCACAGTTGTTATCACTCCTTTATTTTGCATCAATATTCAGTATACGATGAAAGATCTCTTGCAGAGCGTCATATGCATTTCTCAGCCAGTTGTAGCATCAATAAATCACAGAGTAATGAAGCCACAACTGAATTAGAACTGAACGAGGCTTGGGGAAAACAAGTGGGTGAAGAATCATTTAATCGCAGTGTACGCGCACACACACACACACACACACACACGGCATATTCTAGGTTTGGAAATTGTGTTTGGATCCAAAATCGTTTAACAATCATCAGTATACTCAATTAATCTCTTCCCAGCAGATCTGAACAAGGCTTGTGGAAACACCATGGACGCCCATGAGGCCGCACAGATGCATCAGAACTTCTCCCAGCAGCTCCTGCAGGACCACATCGCGGCCTGCAGCCTCCCTGAACACAACCTCATCAGTGTGAGCACATCATCAATCAGTCACACTATAAACAGTGAGTCACTCCACCCTGGTTGGGTTTTCAAAGGAACCTCTGTGTTGTGTTTCAGTGGACAGACGGCCTCCCTCCTGTGCAGTTTCAGCCTCAGAATGGACCTACAACCAGCCTGGGCAGCCTTCTCTGAGAACTCGATGCCACAGTGACGGAGAAAATGAAAGACAGGGCAGCTGCTGCAGGGAAAACGGCTAAAGAAACCTGGGGTGGCTGAAAGGCGAAGCAGCTGATGAAAGGGTAAAAAGAAAGGAGGAGTAATGAATTTAGAAAAAAAATGAGGCACACTACACTGTGTCATTTGGCAGACTTCCATTTGGTGCTTTCCTTCACCTATTTGGGGCACTGGGGCAACACAGCTAGGCTTGACTGGGTTAAAGTGCCCCTGCTGTGCTTCTTTATAGGCTCATATTCACTAAAAAAAACATTTTTCACACGTTCATACAAAATATTTTTTTACACCGCACGTTGCCGCTGCGCCACTTCTCACCCACTGTCTGAAACACTCGGTTTTAAAACCCCTTCCCCGAGAGCTGCCCACCACATTGGAGAGACTTTTTCTGCTTCGTACCTTCTCTCTGAAAGTTGGCCTGAAACCACAACACTGACGTTTCTACAGCCAACGTGAGTGGTGAATTTTGTCGAACGACTTTGCAGTTATAAAACTGCTGGTATGCATTAGTCTTGGGTTTGTGTCTGTATTACATGATCAATCCTTTGACAACAGAAATTGAAAATATGTAAATGAGAGTTTTTCGGGGGTGAATCCGGTGTAATAGAATACAGTACATGTGAGCAGGAGAGATCACGCAGATGGCACTGTTGGCCACGTTAGACACATATTACACTAACACTAAACGTGATGTTGTGGGGACATTGCTGTCAGTTCTGTGGAAGAGAATGGCTCCAATTTGACACCGACATTGATCTTTGTAGCTTTGCAAGACTTTTAATGCCATTAAAGTATTAAACAGTCACTTTTAGGGTTTTTGGAAAGCATTAATACCTCAAAAAAAATAACGAAAATTGTCAGGAAAGGTTTGATATTTAAGAAAAAGTTTTGAGAAATAAACTTATTGGTGTTGCTGCAACATTCAGCTAACATAGCCTAGTACGAAGACTGTGTGTGTGTGTGTGTGTGTCTGTGTGTATGTGTGTGGTTTTCTCTAAACAGCAGAATCCACTGAACACACCTGTAAACTGCCCAGCAACAGTTTGTTGAGCTTTTCTTTTTGAATTCGAGTGCTGCGTCCCAATGTGACGGTTGAATTATGAATATGGCAGTTTGAGCTCATCTCGCAACATTTCTTTCAAACCACACGTGTTTGTTTTTTTTAGATGAACTCAAAGTTTTAAGATTTATTCATTTTAAAATTGGACCAGTGGCCAAACAGATGGAGTGACACTGGGTCTAGTATGTTATTGTGCATGAACTCAACATCTGTCTCTTTAAAGCACAGGCTGGCAGGTTTTGATAGAATATTCGTTAGGATGTATCTGGATACACATCAAATAACATACTAATGATGTTAATGTCGTGTAATGATATGTTTGATTTGGTTTACTCACTGAAAATGATCAAATGTGAATATTCACATTTTAAAGTTGTGTGAAACAGCCGAACCAGCCGAGCATTTTATAAACATCAGAACTTATTCAGCATCCAGTTGCATTAAAAAAATAAACAATCTCACAGTTTTGGACACTACAGCTCAGTCATCTTGCAGCCTGACTGTGCTCCCCTTCAGATTTCTGTCATTTCACACTCACTGCGTATGTCTCTATGCTGTGCACATTTTGCCCGGATCATCCAATCAGTAGTAAGAGTAACATTTCTACTAAATAGGACCGACTGTTACCTCTTTGCACATGTTGCCGTTTCACGATGAAACCTGTAAGCATTTTGGAATATTGTTTTTGTTTTGGGTTTTTTCCACATTTTCAGTTTCACTTATCTCTTCCAGATGATGTTATGTATCTGTATTTAAATAATTTATTTATTTAATGTTTTTCTTTTGTTGGTATGGTTTATAATAGTTTTGATATATTATCAAGTAACAGGTAGGACTGAGTTTGCTCATGCTAAAGTAGGAAAGGTACTTTTTTTTTTTTTGTGTTTTTTTTGTTTTTTTTTATCCAGCGAAGACAGTTTTACAAATGTATTTTAAATATCAACTACTGAGTTCGGTCAGTTGCATAGTGATTATTGCAATAAAGAAAAAAGACGGTCCGTACGCTATGGTTTACATTTTATTGCAGTTTTAAAGCATGCCATAAAAGGGAATGTTTGTGTTCTCCACATTGTCATTTTAAATGGCTTAACTTTAACACTTGTATAACTTTTTTATGAATAAAGATTCTAAAGTTGAAGGGTTTGATTATTTTCATTGAATAAGCTTCTAAACGTTGATCTGCTGCAGTATCCAAAACGTGTGATACTTCATGTAAAATACATCGGGGACTAATCTTGATAGAAACACATAGATTGCATTACATCACAGTGAACTTTGTACATTTTTAAAAAATGACTGTAAAAACACCTGATTTGTTAGTTTGAAGTGTGCATTGATTTAAACCAGTCACTTGAGTGGCGACCCATCCAAGGGTTGGGGTAGGGTTTTTGTTTTTAATACAGTTTTAACTGTTGAACACCCAGCATTTAATGGAAAAATTTCAAACTCAATGCAAGATTAATTTGAAAGGTAGCATCATTTAGTTTCTGAAAAATTGCTTCTTTTGGATGGGTTACAGGTGTCCTGGAGGTTAAGACGTGCAGGGCATTTTGCATGGCTGCATCTATACTGTGTATACTTGATTTATTTGGGGGGAAAGAAACATTTTATTTGGAAAATTGCAGTATATATCGTCACGTAGGGGTGAGAACAGTGAATCAAAAATATTCCATTCCATGATCAGTGTGCTGCTGTACAGAACCGCTGGCTGAATGGATTAAGATCTTTGCAGCACATGAAAACTGACATCAAGACCACATGGGAAGTGAAGTCCATCACCTGCTCAGACACAAGCCAACAAGAGGCCTCCTGTTCCAGCTGTATTAAAAGGTTAGTTCAAATCAGAAACACAGATGCTAAAATATCTTAATTTGGGTGAATGACCTGCAGGAGATGGGAGCAGAAAAGTGTGCCGCAACACTGGCAGACAACAAGCTAGATGTCTGCCACAGAACAACTACAGTTCATCAGTTCCTTCAGGATGATGAATGTGGAGCTGTTATTTTGAAAATCAACCATCTGTCTTCTCCGGTGAGATAGACATGCATGTGAGGTAGAACATGAAGGCACGCAGGGGGCAGCGGGAGACAGGGTTTTACTCTTCAGTGAGCAGCCAGCCTGCAGGGTCCTGCCACAGAGGGAGACAGGGACACACACACACGGTGGAGACTCCATTACATTTTATCACACTGATTACTCGCAACTTCATCTGCGTAAACTGATTAGAAAGTGGACAGCAGTCATACACACGTCAGAAAGGGAGTGCAAAATCAGTGCTGTTTAAAATGTAAAGGGATGATGGGCCTATAGCACTAATGAAACACCTCATAAGCAAAAATAAAGTCTTAATTGGTATTAGGCTGTCTCACATAGATATGGCAGGCTTAATCTAACCGTTTCTTATCAGCTAATTATGCCAGTTCGGTACGCCTGTAGACTCGTTTTCCTATTAAAAGATGTGGAGCTACGCTGAATTTTATTTTTACGCAAGTTGGAGAAAGGCCAGCAGGGTGCGAATCATAAATAACCATAAATGCGCTCTGAGTTCAAATTTATGAGTTTTACATAAAAATTATAACATAACTCCTTTTGAATACTAAATATATGGATGACTTGTTAACTTGATAGGCAGTTGCCTTCGTACGCGTTCAGAAAGCACGAAATTTCCACGCATGAACATGAGGTTACGCAGCCTGCCGGAGATACACCGGCATTCAATGGACACCCCCTCCGAAAGCTCATCTTTTCTTAATGTATAATTTCAGATCAATCTGATTCCATCACATGAACACGTCTCTCCTCTTCTGCTTTATTTCTTAGTGCCCGACGCCGCCGAGAAACTGTCTCCACCGGAGGAGGAGGTTATAGTGAGAAGTGAAAAGTTTTGGGACGCTCTAGGTGTCTTGGACGTAGCTGCTGAAAGGAGCCATTTCCTGCCAAATAGTGAGCCCGCCTAATCGTGACTGCTGCAGCTACTTCCTGCATTGTTACAGTGCTTAATGAGGATTAAGTTGAAGCTGTCATGTCGTAACGGGCGGCCATTAGGCCTACTCCACACGGAGAGAGGAGAGAGGAGCAGCAGGCTGGCCTCGCCTCTCTCTGATTTCTGAGCTTGAACCCTTCCACCTGGACGGGACCTGCTCACTGACTCTGTCCTGTGAGATTATACACAGACATATTTTAAACCTGGTAGGGGATATAATCTAAAATTCCTCCCAGCACATCAATCAAAAAAAGATAGATTTCATTTACCTATAAAATCGGGTCTGTTTCATAATCTTTATGAGTTATTTTGTTATGTAATAGGTCCAACCTATTTCAGCATTCACTATTTACACTTCTTAGATAGATCAGATGACAACATGTATGTAATCCAGTACGCCTTATTGAGTCTCTGCCTGCACACACTGTAGGCAGTAATCACTGCAAGGTTGTGTTAGTTTGGTTTTTTAATTATGCACTTTGATTAAATGATGAATCAACCAATTAGTGTTTGTAACACCATCCACACGCTGCGAGAATAAAGCTGACCAGACACCAAAAGTCTCCAAGATTTCACTCATTTATTTTCACACAGAGTACTAGTAAATCACTCGCTTAGATACTGGGGTACAACGCTGGCATTACTATAAATGTGCTGACTTCTCTCATGAAATCAGTCAACAAGTCAGTCAGTCCATGAGTGTCAGAAGTGAAATGGACTGTATGGATGTTTACACACACATCTGTGATCCCCAGAGGATGAATTATTTAGTGTTTCCATACTGCAAACAGCAGATGTTAAACTAAATGTGAGTAGCAGACATCTATATCTTCAGTTTGTGTATCCTAAAAACTCTGGCCAAGCCCCTCCCTTTTCTTCTACGAGGTCTACAAGGTTGGACCACTCTGCTTTAGAGACTTTTCATTCAGTGTTTTGATTTGTAGCTTCGTGCCCTTTGTAAAAACTTCCCCCAGGCTTGCAGAAAGTGACCAGAAATAACACAGAAGAGACGACTTCAGTGTTCTCAAGTGCAACTACAGCCCCGATTGTTTTTTTGTTTTTTTTAAATAGAGCTGGGATAATGCATTCTTCTTTGTGGGTCCACGGGAGCAGGAGGAGGAGCAATATTTACAGAAAGATTCATCACAACCTGTAAACTCAAGAGCATGTTTTTTTTTTCTTTCTCATCATCTTAATTTGATTTTTTTCTTTGTGCAGGGTGATTATGTGAAGATGGCTCCCTTGCTACAGATGTGATTGCTTTATACGAGACAATCTGTAGCCTCAGGAGATGGAGTGGTGGGATGAGAGGACGGAAACAATCAGACCCGATGACACAGCAACATCTAGAGAGAGCTCTTTTTGTTGTCATTTAAAGAATGGGAGGGGTTGAGGCTGACAAAGCACTTCTACCCTCACCCCCCACCCCTCCACCCCCACCTGGAGGGTAGCACCCCACACTCACCCTCTCCAGTTCAGTCTTTATAGACTTTTTTTTTTTTTTTACTTAGATCTCTGTATTCCAGGCACACATGTTTACATGGATGTCCATTTATATGCGTAGTAGTGGACGAGTGAGGATGAGTTCAGTTCACAGCGATGCTTTGAAGGGATGCAGGTCTTGTCATGAAAGAGCACACCAGCTGGAGCCTTTACAGAAGCGACTCTGTCACTGACGGAGTATGACCCAGCTGAGAGTGCTCTGGACTTGCATGTTTGGATCTGATTGTAACTGCAGGGCTGGCTGACCGCTCTTTAAAGCAACCCTCCTCTGACCCCCCCCCCCTCCCCCCTACACTGTAAAGAGAGACACAAATAGCCTTAATGTTTGGGTTCATGACTTGGATCTATTCTGAGTTGCATCACATGCTGCTGCGCACAGTGATTCTGAATCAGGAGATAAGTGAGGATGGTTACATTAGATCGTAATTTGAGGTCAGGGAGAGAAATGTGAGGCCGGATAATTATATGATGCCGAGGATGTGATGGTGATGCAGTTCGCTGTAGAGATGCTGAAGGTAAACATGGCACTGAATTTGCTGGTGTAAGATCACAGTCTGAGCTCAGCAGATAATGTTTTTGTTGAATATTTATATGATAGTATATATGCATTTACTGGAACTCCCCTCGTGACATCTATTAGGGTTAATCAAAGAAATAGGGGAAGAGTCTGTGGCACAAATTTGCAGCTGGCCCCTGTTAACCCCTGCAACCCACTCCCAGTGTGCGAGTTGCCTCAAATTTTTCATCAAGTAGAATGCAAGCATATTTACTATGCATTGCTTATGGTTCTAATGTGAACAATCACAGTTTTAGTTAGGCATATCAGGCATGTAAAGATAACATGAACTACTAATTTGATTAAATATGTGCCCATATGGACTACATCAGCACAACATAGCAAAAAAATAAGGGTTTGATAACTAGATTTAGACACAGTTGGCTCTGCCAGGCACAGATTTAACATTATGAAATAAAACAGGACCCCCATTAGTGGATAATATACTTTAGTAGAAATAAATCAGCATTTGGTTGCACTTTGGAGACCTTTAAGGGTCCGGACCTGGGCGCAGTTGACTGGATTTTCTGATTGCATGCTCTTGCAGCTGTTGTCTCTCTATTGTTTTGTGTGCAAATGAATATTTGGCCACATGCTAAGTTTGTGGCGTTACCAGTTTCACAGTACTCATCATACTGGCAACAAAGCAACTCTGGGATCTGAGACCTGAGCCTTGACTTGGAGTTAGAGTCACAATAGAAGCTGTGGTAGTGCAAATATGATGCGGCTGAGTGTCTGGGATTAAAATGTGTGATGTTTTACATATTCATGGGTCCCTACTGTAACATGGTGTGTGTGTGTGCATGTGTGAAAGTGTAAGTGTGTATTGGAGGGGATCTGTATACTTGCTTTTACACTCATGGGTCACCCCGGGGACCCCGGGGGGGCCCTGACATTGTCGTCCTGCTTTGGCCCTTGGTGGTCAGTGACTTACATGATGTGATCCGGTCGCCCTGGTATGCCGAGGTGCGCATGCCCACTAAGAGGACGCAGCGGCTCCATGTGTGTTGAGGCGCATTATTTGGCAACAGACGCGGCAGCGGGGAGGGCCGAAAAAAGAGGATATCCCCTGGATTTCAAAAAAAGCAACGATTTATCGAGGTTAACTGCAGATTAAACATTCCTCGGTCGACCATCGGCGAAGAACGGGCGACAAAGCTACCGAGTAAGTTGACTTATGTGAAGCCGAAGTTTTTTTAGTAAGGGGATCGAGAGGAGCCTTTTATTCGGACTCGTCGAAAGGAGCCAGGTTTTCCTCCACCTATCTGTGACGATAAAGAAGCTGATGGGCTGTTGAAAAGTAACACTTCTCCGCAGAGCCAAAGGTTGAGCACTGGGGATGAGAGGAGGGGTGGGGGGGTTGGCTCTCTCAGCCAAAATTTTTTTTATTTAACGTTTCCTCGGGAGCACCGGCTTGTAAATATGATGACCGGACTTGATTTGGTGCGTTAGAAGTCGTTTAATGAGGTAAGGATTACAGCGGCTCGGCGGCGGCGGCGGCTCAGTCCGTGGGCCGGTCGATGAAATTTATGAGTTCCGACTCGAAGGTTTTTCCTCGGGAGGGGACATACAGGTAAACAGTCCCGGTGAGCCTCATAGAGCCTCACTTTTAGGGCAGCATAATGAAAGTTTGGGGTCCCTTTTTGAGCTGACGGCTGTCCCGCATCGGGGTGCGAGCCAGGTCAACGATTCGGGCTCGGTTCTGGTTGTGTGAGTCATGTTAACGAGCAAGCCGCCCGGCTGGAGGACTTTCAGTAGTTTGGCTTAAAGTGGCCGGCAGCCCTTCGCGGTCACACATGAAGTGCTTTTATCCGAGCTAAAGTGGCTTCGTGTTTTTGTTTGTGCGATGTAGCTAATGTTAGCTCGCTAACTAATAACACGCACACCTCCTCCGAGGCGGTGTCAATAATAAAAAAGCCGGCTAGTTGCACATGTAGTGTGGGCTGGGTTTAGTTTTTAAAGGGCTGAGTTTGGTTTTTGGATGGTGTAGTGGCTGCTGAAACGTTAATGGTGGACGCCGCTGCCCGCTTTTAAGCCCCGTGGCACCAGTATTGGTTCTGCTATCTGGTAGCTAATCTTCCTACTTCTCTCTGTGACAACCGTAGTCTTCCTCCTCTTAAAGCTGAACACACACACATACACACACTCGCACTCACTCTGACACACACCGCACACACTCCCCTCTCTGTCTCTTCCTCTCAGCCAGACGGGAGCACGCACGCACGCACACACACACATAAGCGCACACATCTCCCCAGCACACAGCCGCACGAGTTTGCAGCGCTTCGGGACAAAGCTGCGAGATCAGGATTCCTGCCATCAGACCGGTTCAGCGCTAAATATTTACTGTCCGTTCATGTGGACGCACTGAGATGGATTTAAATCGTGGAAATGTTTAATGACTGAATATGACGGAAGCCGGCGTTGCTCATGGTATGTTCAAGCAAACCACATGCGGACTGACGCTGCGAAGTGACGGCACTGGTTACTGTTGTTGATTCGTGATCATTTAAGCCTTTAATTAATTAATTAATTAACTAATTTTGCGTTAATTGATCTCAGGGTTTTATTGCATAATGTCACCTGTACAGGACATAACTGCATAATGCCTGTTGACTTGTATCAACTTGCTTCCCAAGTGACAATCATAATAACTTAAAGTATACCCATTATTAGACTGTTAAAAAGGGAAGAGGTGAGTATTGCAATGCACGACTCCAGAAGTTCTTCTTGTTACATGAGCTAAATAAATATGTTTTATTGATTTAAAATTAACCAATTTGACCATAAAATTAAGATATGTTGTAAAAATGATCAATCTAGTTTTGCATTATTTTTATTTAATCCAAAAGCTACAAATATGTAGGTGAATTCTGCTATTGTAAGACTGTGAAAACCTAGAAATTTACCACTCTCCTCATATATTTATTAGTCAGTACTACAGTACTGCAACACAATGCAGCCACTTAAACGTCCCTCTGCATGCCATGTAAACTGGGGATGGCATTGTGGGAAGGCAAGCTGCTTTTAGGAGACTTTATTGCCTCTTTGTGGTGATCTGGAATGAACCCTCAGTTGTTTGTGTGAACAAAGGCCTTGTAAAGCATTATTTACATGTCAACAATGTGCAGGTTGCCTTTAGTGAAGGGGGTGGTGAAAGGAGAGGGGAGTGCTTTGGCTGTTGAGGTGCTTGTCCTTACTGACGGTGTAGAAATAGTGCATCAGGAGCGTGATGCAGTTGTAGTACTATCCACCCCATAGTGATTGTTTTTGTTATATTAAAATGATTAGACTGAGTGAGTCAGAAACGGCTCATGAATTTTCAGCCATTCCAGAAAGCACTGTTCCAGCGATCTCACACACAAGGCTTGTCCAGAGCAGTTGTGCAATCAACTACTGTTCTGTAAAGGGTCATCTGCTGGCCACATTTCGAGCTGCTCCACATAACTACTGGGGTCACAGGGCGCCTGTTTGGTCAAGCGTCAGAGACGTCATCAAATACATGTGGAGCAATTTGCTCTCTAATTGCCTTTTCAGCCCGTTTTGTGTAGACAGTGACGTTAGCTGCTGCATGAAGCTCTGCGCTCGAGTTATTTAACTGAGCAAGTCAGTGATTTACAAAAGTGAGCTTTGGCTATAACTAGCTCCAAAGCAACATTTTATTTAAGTATGCACAGATGAAATTCTTCTATTGTGAGCAGGCCGTGAAGGCTTTGCTTTTAGTTAGTGCGTGGAAACTATCATTGTTATCATTTGTTATTCTGACAGATGCAGCCAGGTAATGGATAAGAATACTTTGCTGGTTCAGCAGTTTTCCAAGGTAGTGTAGCTGCATAGTTGCACAGTTTTCTGAAGCCCTCGTGTGATGTAGAAATATGTTTTCACAGGGTAAAAGGTCTCTCGGTGGGTAAATAAAATGCTGAACACATACTGCATGCGAAGGTGGACATCAGTGATGATTGAGAGCGAGGCTGCTGGTGTGAGTGAAGGATGATTGACTGATAGTTGACAGGATCAATGTGATAAATTACTATCTCGCAGCAGGAACACAAAGCAGAGAAGACAGTACCTTGATAGTGGTAGGAACCTGATACTAGATTAAAGTACGCGTGCGCGTGGCCTACGTTGGTGAAAGCCACACACGATAGGAAGTCAAGTACCTACACTGTGCAACTTGATAATGTGGCAGTGATCACTGTGATTTAATTACACTGCAGTTGTTAACGAGATGATTGGGTGTGATTAGAGAAACGTAACAAAAGGTAGTCAAATGCCTATCGGCTATGTGAGACAGCAGACCAGAGCTGGATTGGCAACTTTATGGGCACTAAGCTTCAACTCACATACTTGCTATTTGGATTACTGTTGGTCAGGCATCTTACACGTATGTAAGAGCCATATAAATTCTCATTAATTGCCATTTCTTAAATATTGCAGTGACATAGGTGATATTTGTTACAGGGCCGGCCTTATGGTCATTATGCTGATGTGCACAGGGAAAGCTCCAAAGTACAATCAAATGCTGGAAAGTGCAATGTGCACACTGCAACATTTTTGGAAAAAACAATAATTTGTATCATTTAGAAAAATGTGTCACTGAAAGCAGCAGTGATGGTGTGTTTTCCTACATTGTTGTGTTCCATTAAAACCTGAATACCAGTTGAAATCTGTTTTTGTAATTACACATTTTTGGATTTAGGGTGCAGGTGAAAGAGCTAAACTTTTTTATAAAACATAAATGTAGCCTTCAGATTGAGCGAGATTCTTCATTCTGTTCTTTAATGTCATCAAATTAAAGCCATTTAGGTTTTCTTTTAATCATAAAGCTGCTCATTTTATATATTTGAAATGAAATAATCTTAAAATACTGATATAAAAAGTTTTAATAATGCAATCACCGTTTACATTCAGATGTTTTTGCTCCTATCCAGTGGGCTTCAGCAGAGTGGCTCATAGTTTATGATGTAGTATATTTGTGACGGTTACATTTTCTGAATGAAGAGCTTCAGCGGTGCAGATGCTTGTGGTGCAACTGAAGAATACTCTGTTCTGGCACACAGTATATCTAGTAATGTGTTATGGTCCCTACAGTGGAAGAGTGAGTAGCATTGTGGGAAATATGCCATTATTGTTCAAAGACAGAGAAATTGTGCTACTTTTCACCAAAGACCGCGGAGACCATAGAACTTTTGGTCGTGGTCAAAAGAGATTTGAGTCAAATGAATGTCTATACTTTGGAAAGAAATGCAGATGGAGAACTTTTGGGCTGGTAAAAATGTACTAAAGAAGCAGCAACTAGACAGCCACTACAACACGATCCCTCTCTGTGCAGCCAAGTCTTTGCAGTGTCGTTATATGCTGTTTGAGGATTTCCATCTGATTTGAATATTTAACAGGATAATGTTGTATACAGTATGATTCAGATCGTACCATGACACTAATCACTCTGCCTGCTGCTATAACAAGTGTAATATTGAAATGGACAGTGTAGCTCTTCCTACTAATGTGTGTGTGTAAAGTGAGCATTTAACTTTGTCTGCACAGCCTGAATTTGTGAGACATGTCAAGTTCAGTTTTGCTTTCGGTTGCTTTCAGAGGTTTTGCACTGGTTGCATGTGATGTCAGGTTCTTAGGTGGGAGGGCGGGAGGTCGTCTGGTCCACCGTGTGTGTGTGTGTGTGCGTGCGTAAGGGGTTTGAAGGAATTGTGTGTAAACTGCCATGGAGATGAAATGTGAAACCTGTCAGCCATTAAAGATCCCCCATTACAAAGATAGGGTCAGTGCCCGTGTAAGGTTGTGGGGTGGGTGTGGGGATGGGTGGCGTTCCCCATGTCTAATTCCTTCCAGCAGCATCATTTCACAGCTATATGCGCCAGAAATTAATAATGTCATCACAACACCCCACCCCCGCCTCAGCACACACACACGCACACACTGTAATAATGGCCGTCAGTGTGGAAGCCCTGTGCCTGCTCCAGCACCTGAAGGGTTAAAACCAGCTTCAGCTTCTCTCTGTCATACACACACATACACACACTGACGGAGTCTCACACACACACAAGCCAACCGGTTTAAACCGGTTCTCAGGAAAAGTGCTTTGTGTGTCCCACTGAATCCTGGGAAGGGTCATGTCATGTGTGTCTCAGTGATGTCAGAGTATTATAAAACTTAGTCAGCTCTCTGCTATCAGATGATTCCTCTGCCTGCTACATTGTCACTCTACATGCATTTTGTATGGGCACATGATGGATACATTAAGTGCGCTTAATGCTCACCGCTATAACCATTCTGAGAACAGGAAGGGGGGGTGGGAGCACGTACGGTGTGTGTCATGGAGAAGTAGCCCAGGTTGTAAGGGTTAATTGTAGCCCCCCCCCTCAAAAAAAACAAAAAACGCGTAGCTTCCTGTGGCGCGTCGCTGGGCAGACTGAGGGCCTCAACAGTCCTGGGAGGACCGGGTCTCGGTTTTCTAACATAAAGGCATAAATATGCATAAGTGCATAACTGCACTGTGTGTCTTCTTCGTGCTCGTCGGGCGAAGAGCGAGGTCCTTTATACATCTGTGAACGTGCTGTCTGTTTGAGATCCTGTGAACTTTGAGCACAGGTTGTCTTCTCTGCGTGCAGTATGCCATATGGATCAACATTTGCCTTTTTACACATTCAATAACAACCAATTCAATAAATGTGTACACAGTGGACAATAGTGAGCCTTACCTGGTTTTGATATTGCTCTGGATATAACATTTCTAAGCAAACCCTTCATGATCATATCGGCATTCAGGATTCTGCTTACAGTGTCATTCATGTACCAAACTACAGTATGTAAGTCTGTGGCATTATCAGCACCACTAGTAATGGAAACTATGAGTCATGTTCCGCCCTATTAAACTCATACTGTACCTATATATAGGCATATTGGTGTGCACTAGATAATATATCTTGATAGAAACATCTAAGAGCCGTGTGATGTCCAAAATCCACAGATTCATCAGTGGAGTATCAACTCTCTCGAAAGTCATTTGTTAGTGCACAGGATGCTATTATACATAAATGGGTCAATATCCACTGATATGGAAAATGCATCAGAGATGTTCAGACAAACAGTGCGATAGGCCATTATCAAAACCATAAACATGTATTGACTGATGTGGAGAATCTACCGTCTTCCCATGTCTGCTCTCTCGTTTCTGACCTGACTCCGAGTGATTCAGAGCAGCTACTGTAGGGATAATGTGTGACAGTATGTACCGTGTACCAGTGCACTTTTGTGAGGGCACAAGTGCACTCTGTAATGCTCCTCTGTCTGACAGAGCAAGCTGCTGTATGTGCTCATCTCCACTACTGCTGCCGTGTCAACATCTGGTGGGGAATGAATCTGTTGTTCAGGGGATATTGGATAGTAACGGATCTGGTGCTCCGCTCGGAAAATATTGTATAAGGTAGACTCTTTGCAACCAATGAAAAATCGTTCCACGTGAATACATAGGTTTTTAAAATATGTGGATTCGTGAGTTGTTATGAATATTTGAACAGAAATCATGCTCCAGTAAATTTCCGCTCTGCTCTAAGTCCCTTTAACTCTGATTTGGTTATGATGTTATGTTCTTCCAGCTGTTTTTTCTCTCTGCAACATTTTGTTGTTGTTGTTGTTGCAGTCTTTCAGAAGACCTTTGTTAGATTCACACAGATGAGATTTTCTGTTTTGCCCTGAACACTGAGCACTTACTGAGTACACTCATATTTTTCCTAGTCTCCCCTTCTTCGGGCTTTTAGTTGAGGCTGAGATTTGGATAATGGGATGTTTTGGAATTATACTTGAGTCAACATCTTGGCCATGTGACCATGTTAATCCACCATGTTTTGTCTGGGTGCCATTTTCAGACCATGTCCCCTGCAGCTGGTTCAAGGTCAGTTTTGTCTGCGTCATTATTGAATGATAGGCGCACAATCGCAAATACAGTTGGTAAAATAGACATCTTCATATATTATTGCGTAATAGCTCTGTAAGGTTGTCCTATAATATTAACCTTGCAAGAACGATGTGACTAATAAAAGGGGTTCTATTATTTTCTTCTTCAGCTCCATATTTTCATTCTTGGACTCAGAGTAGCTTTCTGTGATTCATAGTTCATCATAATCCTTATCTGTCTTATTCTGGGCCTTGGTGCAGCCCCTCAATTCATCCAATGTCTGAAATAAGCAGTTTTATCACCTCTCCCTTTAAGCCACTTTTCTTCTGATTGGTTGCCCCTCCCAAACTGAAAGTTTGAACAGCTGGGTGAGGCTGCTGCCCTCGTGCCTGAAATGACCACGTTAGGGATATACGATCTGAAGGAGTGTAAAGAACAACTGTATTGGTTGGCTGACATATTTTAGCTAGTGGCTCGCATCAGGGTTATTGTAACACACATCACAGTCATTTGCAGCGTAATCTGGCTCTACCATCCGAATGCTGCAGCAGAAATCGAGACTCATCAGACCAGACGACGATCTGCTACTGTCCGAGTGTGGTGAACTTGTGTGAACTGTAGTTTTGTGTTCTTAGTGCCATTTGGTGTGGTCTTCTGCTGTTGTAGCTCACCTGCCTCAAGATTTGATTGTGTTGTGCATTCAGAGATGCTCTCCTGCATAGCTTGGTTGTAATAAGTGGTTATTTGAGTTACTGTTGCCTTCCTGTCAGCTCAAAGCAATGTCACCATTCTTCTCTGACCTCTGGCATCAACAAGGCATTTTTACCCAGAGAACTGCCACCCACTGGATATTTTCTCTTTTTGGACCATTCTCTGTAAACCCTAGAGACGGTTGTGTGGGAAAATCCCAGTAGATCAGCAGTTTCTGGAATACTCACATCACCCCATCTGGCATCAACAACAATGCCACATCTCTTAAATCACCTTCCTTCTCCATTCTGATGCTAAGTTTGAACTTCAGCAGGTCATCTTGACCATGTCTACATGCCTGAAATGCACGCAATTGGTTATTTAGATAATTTTACTCACAAGCAGTTGAACAGGTATACCTAATAAAGTGGCTGGCGAATGTAAAGCCATGTGCATGTCTGCCAATGGCAGCAAATAAGGCTGATCATGTGGTTCATAGTCAGTCATTGTCCCTGAAATAGGGAGTGTCCACTGGAAAACATGGGTGGTACATTAAACAGCCATAAGCTGGAAAAGTGCAGCTGAGGTGTGGTGTTTAAGTTTTGCCTCACCCAATGTCAAACATGTCCACTTTAACCACTTTAAGCTAGTTTATGAAACCAAAAACTTAAAAATTTTGAGTAAGTTCATATTTGATGACCCTGATGAACGAGCCTAAACGTGTCAGTCAAGCAATAAAGTTGTTCTATGACTATAAATGGATTTTGTAAACCAACTAAGAGCCCTTTCTTTTACTCTTAAGTATAGCAAAATGCCTGTGGATATTTCAGTTATCATTAAGTGTTGAGTGATTTAATGTTGATTTAGAACTTTATACAGTGAAAAGGCTTACATTTGATACAAGATATTTGGTTCAGAGTGTTTACACCTACTATTTTCAGTCTAAACGTCTTTGTTTTTTTTTTCCTTTGGGTCAGTTTGGGATTTGGGATGAATATCAGAAGACATCGCATAACTTTGCTATTTTTCTTCCTTCTATTTCCAGGGGATGTCTGAGGAGGCTGTCCGCCAAACACGCAGCCAGAAGAGGGCACTGGAGAGGGAGGCTGCTCCACAGTCTGTAGAAACCTCCAATGCCGACAATGAAAGCAAAAAACCTAAACTGGACCCATCTGAATCCACAACACAGACACAAACTAAACCTAAACCCGAACTTACACCGGCACAGGACGGTGAGAGCCGGACTGGGTCTGGATCAGAGCACGAGAAGGAGCCGGAGCAGGAGCAGGATCAGAGCCGTTTGCCATTATCTTTAGTGTTACCATTGACCTCTGAGCCGGTGCAGGATGATCAGAATAGGACCCAGAAACAGCAGATGGTTGAACCGAGCTCAGACAATCGGACTGACTGCAATGACAAAGCAAGGGCAATGGACACAAGGAGCCGCGTCCGGCAGACGGAGCCAAAGGCGTCCAGCGGCATGCTGGCTGCAGGAGAAGTAAAGGCCACTATTAAAGTTGAAGTTCAGACAGGAGAGCAGCCCGTGGACATGAGCACCTCCAGAGGGTGAGAAACCGTTCATAGTAAACTCTGTTTAGCTCTGACAGCCACAAAAAGCAAATATGTGAAAGTGCTGAAATTTAAAGGAGTCTTGTGGCTTTTCCGAAGGACTGCTGGCTCGTTGTCTAGACATTTTGTTCTAAAAACTCACTCACGGGGGGTTTACAAAAGGATAAATGGCACCTTATTTGAATATGAACAGACTAAAAATGTTTTAAAGTTACTTTTGTAATCCTGCTGTGTAGCAGGAAGGGGAGCCGGGTGCATGTGTGTGTGTGGCTCAGAGGTGATACTGAACTTTTACTCTACCTCCATTTTCCCCCCTCTCCACCACCTGAACCCTAAAAACTCCCCAAACACAAAATGAAGCCGTGTGTGTCACAAACTGGTTCCAGCCGGTTGTTGCCATGGTTTCCACAGTGGAAGGAACAGTGAGGGGAGGGGGGGAGGGGGGTGAGGGATGGGAGGAAAAGTGAATGTGTCACGTGATGATGACTTTGAGGTCACGTGACTTCTTTGGAAGAGAAGTGATTAATCCACAGGAAGTGATGATGGCGCTAAGCCCTCAGGAGAGACTAACACACACATGAATAAACACACACGCGCGCACACATAAAGAGGGCGGCGAGGAGAGGAGACGGGCCTCGTGTCGTCATTTGTTGACTTTAACAAATTCTTATGCTTCACAGAAATGCATAATCTGTGTAATCACAAGGCCACTCTTATTTTAACAGGAGCATTACTCCTGTCCTTCAGTTTTTTGAGTGCCACTAGTCAAACTATTTAGGTCATCTGCTCTCACATATAGCCTGCAGCTCAACTAGTCACTTTGCAGTCGGAGCTGTAAGTGTTTGGAGGGGGTATGAGTAAAATGTGCATAAAGATGTGGTTTTGCAGATAGAAGTGAGCGCTGATCCAAAATTCCTCCAAGATTTCCTTAGCATGCCTCGTGAGATGTATTTACCCATATACAGGTCACCCCTAAATGCCCCAGACGCCTGCCACAGTATCCTGTTTCAACAGGAAATACGTGCTCTCAAGCAGCCATTTCATTGTGACTCAAAGACCTTCACTGGAGCTTTAAGTCAGTCACACCTTGCCCCTCCTTGGCATTTAAGCCTGTTCCCCTTGTTGCTGGAAAAGCTTCCAACATGAATAGAAGCTGTGTGGAGCACTGTCTGGACTTGTTAGATTACAGTGAGGAGGATAAACCTGCGGTCATAAATTATATTTGTGGTTGAGGAGCAGACCTCCTTAAATACAGACATTAGTAATGGTTGCCAATATTTGAAGCAGTCGAGCTGTACTTTATCTTGCCTCAAACAGCCGTAAATGTTCTGAAGCTTCTCAACCCACCGGATCTGTCACTACGAACTCACACGGCGCAGCTGAACCCGGCTTAAACTCCAATCACATTTGTGATTTTTCACTGGGGACGCCGGGGTTTCAAATGCACCGTACCTTTTTGGAAATGTGTGCACATTTAAGCACAAGGCATTCGGGGGGGGGGGGGGGGGGCTTGCCTTCACATACT
>JAVDPK010002640.1:385354-407316 GCA_034780415.1 Cichlasoma orientale | reverse complement strand
CCCGCGCCCCCCCGCCCCCCCCCCCCCCCCCCCCCCCCCCCCCCCCCCACGGGCCGTCACAGACTGGCTCTTTGAATTTTGACTAGAATAGATAGGTGGAGTGAGCTGATAGAAAAAGTAGTGATGTGGTCAGGCTGTGGAAGTACTGAAGGAACATACCTGATAAAACTGTACTGAAATATAAATTTGAATGCTGTTGTCCTCTTTTTTTTTCTTTCTTTCTTTTGATCAGCAGTATAAAAAAGGAGAAGCGCCCTCCATCCCCTGAAGATGACGACGTGATCATTTTGTCAGATAATGACTCCCCTAGTCCGCCGATGAATGGGCTGAGCCACTTTAAGGAGCTGGACACAGACTTGCTCATGGTGAGAGAGACAAAAGCTAGAAATCATGCACTGCAAGAAAGAGTTTGAGACTCAGCTGTGAGCTTTTATAGATTTTAGTACTGGGGTGCGAGCACGTTCTGACCTCAAAGATGTTGCATTATGTGGTCAGATGGTCAGAGCACCTGAAAGCAGATAGGGTTTTGCGGACACAGAGGGATCAGGGGAGGTTCAGGTAACATTTCAGTCACCTGAAAGTATTTCATTTTTTGTAATGTGCGTGGTGTAAGTGCCGCTGTGCTCTGTTGAATGTAGAAGAGCAGCCCAGCTGAGAGGGAGCGTATCATTAAGCAGCTCAAGGAGGAGCTGAGACTGGAGGAGGCCAAGCTCGTGCTGCTGAAGAAACTGCGACAGAGCCAAATTCAGAGGGACACTCTACAGAAGGTAACTATCAGTTTTCACACACATCAACACAGCGTCGCATGCTCGGACATATAGGGATCAGTATTTGCCAGTAATCTTTAGTGATTCCCGTATTGTTCCTGTTCAGTTTTCTGTGGGGGAGAGGAAGCCTGCAGGAGTTTTCAGCATTTCTAAAAGGAATAATTAAGCTTGGATTAAACAATTTGGTAGTGGTTCACAGTGGGATCTGATTCTCGATTCCCATCCTTTCTAAGAGTGTACCGATCTGATATTTGGATCGGATATCAGTCTGATTTTCAACAGTTTGGAGGTACTTCATGCTTGCTAGTAGAGTTGGGAACAATACTGATACGATATTGTCGCTATACTTCACTCACGATACAATATTATTGCAATTTTTAACATTTTGTAATATGCTGAGTATTGCACTAACATATACTGCTATTGATTAGCTTTTTAAACTCCAAATTATGTCCTCAAAGTTAAACTCCAGTTATTTTTTCAATGCCATAAATTTTGCCATAAGATGGAGTCAGTCTGCTATCAGTGTGTGATTGAATGGGGTCAAGTTGGCAATTATATGCAATCTGTTTCTGATAATGCAGCAATTAACTGTGATAAATTGTTGAAAATCGCATGACTGTTGCTGTCTGCAGAGACAGAAATTCACATTTAACTATTACTTTTGTGCTCAGCAGCCTTCCTGTCCTATAGTAATATAACCAGAATACAACCAGCTGGCAGCCAGTTGAGTCCCTTCAAGTTGTGCTCATTGCCAAAGGCTCATTCAGACCGATGGCAACATGTTGGCAATCTGTCTGCATTCATAAATTAGATAGCAATTATTTGCAGACCTTCTCTCTGAGAGTGATTGCAGTCAGTCCAAGTCAGACTGCAACTGTTTGCAGAAAGGTTTCCTCCTATCAAGTGACCTCTGCAATTGACTTGTGATCAAATGTAGTTGTGAGTGTGCAACACTCTGAACGTCTTGGCAACCATTTAGTCACCATAAGTTTCAATTAGTCACAGAATGTCGAAAAAAAATACAATCACCAATCAGATGCAAGGAGGTTGCTGTCCTATCTTTACTTGAGTGATTGAGCCATTAGCTCGCTCTGAATTAGGAGGTAGCTTTGTCAAGCTAAGTGTATCCTGTGTTGAATGTCTCAAGAGCTTGAAAAAAGGTGACTGGACTACTTCGATCTTTTTTTTTTAAAAGATGCTTCACCTCTTATCCAAGAGGCTTCTTCAGTTCTAAATCCAAAAGGTGGAGAGTCCCAGGTATTTATTGTGTGGGGGTTGTCCCCTTTGGAGGTGGTCATTGACCCTCTGTCAATCATGAGTGTCATCACATGAGCCAAGGTTTGAAACAAGGCATTGGTCATTATCATCAGGGGTTTCGGGTGAAACCGCTGTGAGAATTTGCTCCCACCCTGTCCTGTGACCTATTGAGGTCTCCTGAAGTAAGGTGTGAGTGGGGGTTGAGTGGGAAGGGCCCTTTATCCTTTAGGTGCGGATGTAAAGCTGAGTCTTGTCCTGTCGAGGTGGCTCTTCTATGTTGTGCCATGTGTTTGTGGAGCGGCTGTTTGGTTTCTCCAGTGTAGAGGTTCGAGTATGTTTCACTGCACTGCACAGCGGACACTACGTTGCTTGAGTTTTGTGCTTGAAATGAACCAGTTTTTGTCTTAGAGTGGGGCTGGGTCTCAAGTACACTGGGATGTCACGCTTGGAGAGTTTCTCTGACAAACCTGCCATATAAGGGACGACAATGTTGTTCCATTTGTCGTTCTTTCTCCCCAGTTGGTGTCTGACCTTTTTTTCTTGTGAATTTTTTGCTGATTTGATGAAGTTGGGATAAGCGTGTGTTTTAAGAGCTTTCTTTACATGTGAGTGTTCCATTTCTGGGTGGTGGTAATCAGAGTAGGTACTGGTCTCTGTGTGTGGGCTTCCGATAAACTGTGTTGAGGTGTCCATCTTCCTCAATGAGCACAACACAGTGCAGGGACAATAACCTACTATCCCTGGTGAACTTAATGTTTTTATCCACTGAGTTGATGTGGCGAGTGAAGACTTCTACTTCTTGGGTTTTGATTTTGACCCAGGTATCATCCACATATCTGTACCAGTGGTTAGGTGCCATCCCTTTAAAGGAGCCAAGAGCTTTACTTTCCACTTCCTCCATGTAAAGGCTGGCTACAATGGGAGACACTGGGGAGCCCATGGCACATGTGTGCTTTTGTCTGTACACTGGTTGTATTTGAAATATGTGGTAGCAGGGCACAGGTCTAACAGTGTGCAAACAACTTCAACTCTGTAATCTGGGAATCTGTCAGCTCCTCTACTGATAAATCACTGAAATAGCAGCAAAGAATGACCCACTTATTCACTTAAGTCCCCAATCTGACCATGCTGCACATGGCAAGCCAACAAGACACCGAGCTGCAATGCAAGTTTGTGAGGGCAACGACGATAGCCATAAACTAGCTACAATCCCCACCCATAGGTTTCTGCATTAAAGCCCTTTCAGTTCCAGGACAAAAACTGTGGCTATCTTACAGAATCAGATTCTCTTTATATATGAGTCTTCTTCACATTTTCTTTTTTATCTGATAATATGATGTAAATAAAGTCAAAATGTAGATAATTATGCATAGAAGGCCTATAAAAGATGGACTCTTGTCTAAAAAGTGAAGCCTGTGCAGAAGTGGCGTAAACCATCAGGGGGGCGACTCCTTGGGCAGTAAAAGGAATTCAGAGTGTAAAAGTCCATAGAAAAACCAAACAAACTGCCCTACTGCTTCCTTTATTCATGACTAGAGTAAACAGTAAAAATGGGTGATAAAGGAGCATATACCTCAGGGTTGCTACTGCATGAGCGTGTTTGGTTTGGTAGTCAGATCCACCAATCACCCGGGACAAGATGGTGATGACCAAAGTGCTGAAAACAGTAGACCACTAATCAGTGGATGACACCATGGTGGTAGGTATCTATCATTTATGTACAGTCTATGTGGGTTATAGAAACATGACACAACAAACCAGTGACTGACAGTAACCATGACAACAGTCTCATAATTATTACATAACAGTGGAAATCACAAATGAAAAGGACTCTTACTCAGGTTTTGTTTAAATATGTGAATAGGTTAAAGGCACAATAACTATTGAATAATGCAGGTGATGTTTAAATGTGGCAGATAAGGGTTACCGCCACCATGTGTTAGACACACTGCATTTTGTTCCCGGGGACAGCCGCTATTAATATGTTGATTGACAGTGAGATTCACCATTTGGTTCACTTACAGCAGTGAGTGGTGTGCTGTTCAGCAGAGTAAAGGATTGTTTGTTGTTTAATATCTCTGTGTGTTGTTTTTCAGCCCTCAGGCTTATCTGGCTCATCTGCTCCTCCTCCTCTAATTCGGGGAACAATTGCAAGCAATAAAGGCTCTCCGCAGGTTAATACACTAATATCACACATGCACATTATTAGTTTGAAAGCAGTCACACTGTAGTTGCCACTTCTGATGGTGTTTTTTTTTCTGTTTTGTTGTTTTTAAACAGATTTTGACAGGCAGGAGTTCAGGCACTGTCATCCCTCCACCCCTGGTGAGAGGAGGGCAGCAGGTATCATCCAAACATGGCTCCCAGATCATCATGCCACCTCTGGTTAGAGGGGCACAGGTGAGTTGTGGGAAAATGCTGTTTAGCGTTTTTGTTCTTTATATATTTAAATCTCATCTTTGTCAAGGTAATGACAGCCTGAAGGGGTTTAGTGTTGGTGTTGTCTCTCAAAAGACAAAAGATTATATTTAAACTTAGGACTTATGATCTCTCTTTGCGCCTCTCTCTCTTTGTGTGTGTGCTCTTTGCTTTGGTGCTTTTTGATGTCCCTCCCTTGTCCTCCACTACCTGCGTGTCTGTGACACTCCTCCATGTTGCCCCTCTCATTGTCATGGTTAGCCCATCTCTGTATCTCCACAGCAGATCCAGGCTCTCCGCCAGCAGCAGCAGCAACAGCTGGCCGCCTCTGGAGGCTCGGGGTCTGGTCCTCCTCCTCTGCTGTTGGGTCCCCGGACCTCAGCCACTGAAGCCCAGGGCCAGCGGGGAATGATCCAACCAGGCCTCATCAGAGTCGGCAGCAGTGCGAGCACGCTGGTTAGTATGTCAGCAGTTCCTCAAATAATTAAAAAAAAAAAAAATCTTGAAATACAGGAAAGTTTACTCGTGTATATCAACAACTACTTCTTTCATTGATAATCAAAAACATTTCATTTGGTCATGTTTATGTTTTTTTTTTTAATTCAAAGTTGAGGTGCAAACAAGTGTTCAAGAAGCACAAAATATGAAATATAAAATGTAGCAGTTTGTCAAAAGTTTCACATTCTATTTTTGAAAAAAATAAAAAAAAAAATTCTACCAGGCAGTAGGAAGTCAGGTAGGTGATGCAAATGATGTTATTCGTAGGATGCACAGGTTACCTGTAGATGTACAGTCATGTGAAAATGAAAGTTTCCGCAGGTGGAGGGGTGATGATTCGGACTTGTTTTGTAGCCACAGGACCCGGGCATCTTGGTGTCATTGAGTCTACCGTGAACTCCTCTGTACCAAAGTATTCTAGAGTCAAATCTCAGCAAAAGCAAAACTGAGTCATGCAACAGGACAGTGGTCCCAAGCACAGCAAATCTACGACAGAATGGCTGAAAAAGAAAAGAATCAAGGTGTTGCAATGGCCCAAAGTCCAGACCTCAACCTGGTTGAGGTCTGCTGTGGCGGCCTTTAAAAGAGCTGTGCACAAACATATGCCCACAAATCATGGTCATATTTTGGTAGCTGCTTAATTCTAGTGCATGGGGTTTTGCATTTAATATTTGCACAAATGTTAAATACAGCGTGACAGAGCTTTAAAACAGTCAAATATATTATGGTCTGAATATTTACACCACGTGTTTCTTCCTGTCTTTGCTTGTTCTCACAGGGCTCTCAATCTAGCTTGAAGGGCTCCTCCCTAGGAAGCGGCGTGTCTATAGTTGGTGTGAATGACTCTCCAGCCAGCCGCCAGGCTGCGGCTAAACTCGCTCTGCGGAAACAACTTGAGAAGACCCTCTTGGAGATCCCTCCACCCAAACCACCTGCCCCAGAGTTTAACTTCCTGCCCTCTGCAGCCAATAATGAATTCATTTACCTGGTGGGACTGGAAGAGGTGGTGCAGAACCTGCTAGATACCATCCACAGAGGTATGTGTTGAGATTTTGTTTTGTTGTTACAGAGGTTAAAGGAATCAGGAATGCCAGTCAGTCTCCTGTTGTAGCAGTTCAATTTTGACTATTTCTTATTTGTTTGTTTTTTTTGGTAGTGGAACAAATGTCTTCGGGTACACAGTAAATTTGTGGCATCACGATCAGCTTTGGGAAATACTGATAGACATTTTAGAGCAAGTAACACCACATTAAAATAACTCATCTTCCTTAGTAATGAAAATGAGAACAATCATTAGTTGTAGTCCTCCTCCTATTACTAATTGCTCTGCTTATTTGTTATATTGCTCATTTCTAGTCAAGACATCTCCACTATCACCCAGGATTTAAATATCTTGTCTACTTGTATCTTTTTTCTTCAGTACTATTTGATGCCATACTGTTACTCTGGGTTTCCTCTCTCTGTTTCCAACCAGGAAAGACGGGTGTAGCACTGCCCAAGCCCACCATCAGAGAACCTTTCATCTGCACCCAATGCAACACTGACTTCACCTGCCGTTGGAGGCAGGACAAGACAAAAGGCGGGGCAGTGCTGTGTGAAGACTGCATGTCATCCAATCAGAAAAAGGCTTTGAAAGCTGAGCATACCAATAGGCTGAAAGCCGCATTTGTCAAAGCACTGCAGCAAGAGCAGGAAATAGAGCAGCGTATAATTCAGCAGACATCCTCACAAGTCTCCCACAGTACCTCATCATCCTCTTCATCTGCCTCTTCGTCAATGAAGGCAGAGCATCTGGTGGCTCAGCAGCTGAAGCAGGTTCAGGCCAGAGTGTCCTCCCTCCAGCACCACCACCAGGCCAGTCGCGGAAACCTCATTCATCATCACTCCATCAAGCAGGTCGGAAAACAGTTTGTGCTTCTAAGAGAACACCTGTGGAGTCAAAGCCACCGTAGCTCAAACAGCCTTTTTGTGTCTCCTAACCTCCCTCAGAGCTCACAGGGTCACCTGTCCCACGGTGTCTCATCAGTGGGGGTGAGAGGCGTCCCCCACTCCTTTTCCTCCTCCTCCCAGCTGCAGAGCGCAGTGGCGGCCGCGGCTTTGGTCAGCCGGCCAGGTAAGCATGCCCATGTTTCCCACCACTCTGTGCAGAGTTCAAAGGTGAGCAGCAGTGGAATCCGCGGCCACAGGATTATCAGCGGAGGTAGTGCCTCATCCACTGCATGGAAGAAGCAGAGCAGCAGCAACACAGGTAGACTCACATTAATAGCAGCCCAACTCTGACGCCTGACATCTGCTCTCTCTCAAATTCCTGTCTGGTCCAAAAGCAATCCTTTAACATCCCAAATCCAACATTTTCTGCTGTTAATGTATCTTCTTTTCAAAAAGCAAAAACATCTGATCACTATAATCTTACACATTAGAAAGAAAATAATGAATAGGAAATGTTTTCGGACAAGGCACTCCCACTCTCCAGTCCTCCCCCTCCTCTGGAAATTAATCTCTGTTTTCCTGCTGTAATCCCTCAGTTTGGTGGTTTAATACTTTTCCTGGGTCTCACTGCTGTGTGTTAGCTTAGTGCATAACTCTCATTCATTTTTCCTTGGTGTCTGTCCGTGCGTTATGGGGCCGTGGGTGGCTTTATATTCAGGTGTTAGACGATAATACAGTTTTTCAAGAAACATCAGACATAACACTGCAATGCTTTTCCTCGCGCTGACCTGACCTGCTGCTCTGCTGCATGTTCACAGGTGTGACCATGGCCTATGTGAACCCCAGCCTGACGGGTCACAAGACATCAGCCGCTGTGGACGCACGCCAGAGGGAGTACCTGCTGGACATGATCCCCTCTCGCTCGTCACTCTCGCAGACTGCAAACACATGGAAATAGTCAAAGCCGTGCTCTGCTACTCATTACTAGTTTCTGTCAAAGTTCCTCGTTTCCAATAATATGGTCCACAGCGCCCCCGCAGGACTGTTAAGCAATTACAATCTCTCAAAGTGAAGAAACGTTCCTTAATTGATACCTTTGTATGATTCTTGTTTTAGTTTTCTTATTTTCTGATGTTTATTTTGAGGCTTACTGTCATTTGATAATTGTGCAGAAACCCTTTTGATTTGACTGGGCAAAGAAGAAAATACTTGAAGAGCTTCCTCTGGGCTCTGTCCTCCAGACTGGGTCATTTAAATGATGTGCGATAGGAGATTATGTCTGCTGTGAGTACCTTTTTTAATAAAAATTAGTACTCTGTTTAAGGCTTATTAGCCCTTTTCTGCCATGATGTGGGTGAAACGGACCCAATCTTTTGACACTTGAATAGTTATATCACACCCAAGAGTTTCACGTTCAACAAAATACACATTTATTTTACGTAAAAACAAAATAACCAAGTTGTAAAATTTTCATTGCATCACCCATGTAGTTAAAGGTTTGAATTGATTTTGTATTTACTGTAAGTTATTTTGCTTTTTTTTCTTTTTCCTTTGGACTGATGTTTAAAAAAATCACTCAGTATAATGTGGTTTCCACAATTGAAGTTTATTCTAGCTTTGTGTTGTTTTTTATTTGTTTTGTTTTTTTTGTTTTTTTGTTTTTTTCCTGTTTAACAGCATGCCTACCCTTATGCCCCATTTTGCACCTTAGCTGAAGAAGCGTGGTGTCATTGCTTAATTCATCTGTAATTACCATCTGTAATTTGCTTATTTTATATTGTCAACATTGTAAGATTATTTTGAGTGTTACATCATCACTGAGAAAATGCAAAACTCTGAAGGAGCTGAATTTGCCACACTGGAGCCAGAAATCTTGCCTCCAATATTTATCCATTATCCACGCGAGACACAGGCTAAACGTAGCCCTGAGTCAGTTCTCAAAGGAAACATCTTCCAGCTACCGAGACTCTGGATTACACAAGACCTTCTTGTACCCTTCACCATAATGCATAATTTCTCTGCTTTCCAGTAATCTTAATTGCAATGTACAAAGTTGTCTTTAAATTTATTTGGTTTACTTTTTTCCTAGCTCCTGAAAGAAATAATAAAAAAAAATATTACATTTTAAACTGTTTCTTTCCTCTGCTGTTTTGGGATATCGCTGCCTCTATGACTTATATAATACGGGCTTATATTATTTCCAGGTATTTACATCTGGATCTGATACACAGTTCAGAAAATAGCATCTTTTGGTATGAACCCACCCAGTTTTGTTTTTTTTTGTGAGCAGAAGTATTGGAACAGATAAAATGGATTAAACAGAATGAGACTTAATATTTAGTTGCAAATCATTTGTTTACAATAACTGCATTGAGCCTGTGACCCACTGACATCACTAAACGTATGCATTCCTTCTTTGTGATGCTTTTTCAGGCTTTCAGTTCAGCCTCTTTATTTCTTTTGGGGGGTTACTCCCTTCTGTCTCTTCTGTAGTGGGTAAAATGCTCTACAGGGTTTAAATCTGGAAATTAACTAGGCTAGTCTAAAACCTTCCACTTCCTGCCCCTGATGAACTCCTTTGTAGTTTTGGCAGTGTATTTTCGGTCATTATCTTGCTGTATGATGAAGTCAGTTTGGTTGCATCTTTCTTTAAATTGGCAGACAAAATGTTTCTGGGGGCAGCACGGTGGTACAGTTGTTATCACAGCTGGAAGGTCTGGGTTCAAATCCACCTTGGCCCGGGCCTGCCTGTGTGGAGTTTGCATGTTCTCCCTGTGTTTGCGTGGGTTTTCTCCGGGTACTCCGGTTTCCTCCCACAGTCCAAAGACATGGAGTTAGTGGGGTTAGGTTAATTGGTGATTCTACATTGTGCATAGGTGTGAATGTGACCGTGAATGGTTGTCTGTCTCTCTGTGTTAACCCTGTGACAGCTGGGATAGGCTCCAGTGAAGAGCGAGAAGGGGATGGATGGATGGATGGAAAATGTTTCTGTAGACTCCTGAGTTCATTGTGCTGCTACCATCATGCGTGACATCATCAATGAAGGTTAATGAGCCATCCCAGATGAAGCCATGCAAGCCCAAGCCATGACATCATTACTTCCACTGTGTTTCACAGATGAACTCATATGTTTGGGATCATGAGCAGATCCTTTCTTTCTCCAGACTTTAGCCTTTCCATCACCTCTGTAAAGGTTAATCTTTGTCTCATTGGTCCATAAAACTTTGTCCCAGGATTTCTGAGGCTTGTTTCTGTACTTCAGCCTGACCTTCCTCTTTTTCTTGCTAATAAGTGGTTTACTTCTTCTGGTGAAGCCTCTGTGCTTTTGTTGATGAAGTCTTCTGCGAACAGTAGATTGTGGTGCCTCCACTCCTGCCTTCTGGAGGTTGTTGCTTATGCCACTAACAGTTGTTTCAGGGTCTTTGTTTACAGCACTTACAATGTTTCTGTCATTAACTTTTGTTTTCCTTGGTCTACCTGTTCCACATCTCTTACTTAGTACACCACTGACTTTGTTCTTCAGGACATTTCAAACAGTTGTACTGGTCATGGCCAATGTTTGCACAGTTGCTCTGATTGATTTTCCATCTTCTCTCAGCTTCACAGTTGCTTGTTTTTCACCCATAGACAGCTGGAATACCTGGAAATAAGAGCTGAGATGTTGATCCTATGTCTCATATTCATCTTTAAACCCAAATGTTTTGAGTCTACAGCAAAAATAAAGCGACTGGCTTCACTGTTCCAATACTTTTGGAGGGGAGTGTATATAATTCAAACTGAGCATCAGAATGAGGAAGAAAGGTGATTTAAGTTACTTTGAACATGGTTGTTGGTGTCAGTCTGACGGGTCTGAGTATTTCAGAAACTGCTGATCTACTGGGATTTCCCCAAACAGCTATCTCTAGGGTTTACAGAGAATGATCTGAAAGAAAAAATATCCAGCGAGTGGCAGTTCTCTGGATAAAAATTTCTTGTTGATGTCAGAAGAGAATGGCAAGACTGCTTTGAGCTGATAGAAAGGCAACAGTAACTCAACCACTTGTTACAAACAAGCTATGCAGAAGAGCATCTCTGAATGCACAACACATCAAACCTTGAAGCAGATGAGCTACAGCAGCAGAAGACCACACCGCCTGCGACTCCTGGCAGCTAAAAACAGGAAACTGAGGGTACAATTCACACAGGCTCACCAAAATTGGACAATAGAAGATTGGAAAACTATTTCCTCATCTGATGAGTCTCAGTTTATGCTGTGATGTTCAGATGATAGGGTCAGAGCTTGGCACAAACCACATGAAAGCATGGATCCGTCCTGCCTTGTATCAACAGTTCAGGCTGCTGGTGGCCTAATGGTGTGAGAGATATTTTCTTGGCACGCTTTACACCCCTTTGTATCAGCTGAGCATCATTTAAATGCCACAGCCTATCTGAGTATTGTTGCTGACCATGTCCATCCCTCTATGACCACAGCGTGCCCATCTCATGATCTTATGATAACGCACCATGTCACAAAGCTCAAATGACATGACAATGAGTTCACTGTACTCAAATGTCCTCCACAGTCACCAGATCTCAGTCCAATAAAGCACTAAGTGTAGTTTAACCAGTGATGTTAGAGAGGTTATTAAAGTGAATCAAAAATCAAAACAAGTAAGAAATCACTGGATGAAAATGGAAAATATATTTCAAGTGGGTAAGAAAGATGGACACAGAGGAGTCAAGTTGGTAAGATCATGTCATGAAGCAAGAAAAAAAATGTTACTGTGTTTGTGAGCAGTAATAAAAAGTGTGAAGAAAACAAATTATTTTTTAATTCTTTACAGGTCAGTTTTAAAACAGTTATATCTGGTTGTGAGGACGTTCATTTTAAACATACAAACTAAGAGCTACAGCATGTATAAATATACATTTCTAAGATTACATGGCTGGGTCTTAAAAACAAGCTGGTTGCTATTGATGCATTCAGTTAAGACAATATAATATAAGTTATACGGACATGTTGGGGCGCTGTAACAGCACTGCTAGAATTTTTCCGTACCAGAGAAGAAGAGTGGCCTCAGGGACGTCACTGACGTGTTTTGGAGGAGTTGGGTGGAAGATGGCGGGGTCCAAGGTGAAGCAGGACATGCCTCCTCCGGGAGGCTATGCTCCTTTTGATTATAAGCGAAATCTACCGAAAAGGGGACTTTCGGGTACATACACCACACACTCACCCAGCCACATATCCAGATTCGTTCAGTAATTGTTAAATTCTGGACTTTTTATGTGATATTTGCTGCTCATGCTAACGGGTTAGCATAAATACAACGACTCAAACTAGGATTAAACTGTATAATGGAGCTTCTTACGTTTAAGTCATAAAGAGGACGCAGCTTTTGTAACACCGTGTGTTTCGCTGTACAGGCGTTTGTGCTGCAGAAAGCATTTTAGTGTGGATTGTTATTGACAGGGTTACAGCGACATGCTAACTAGCTACCAGCGGCACTCGCTTTATTGGAGGTTCAGATTAATATGATAATGGATGTTGTTATATTTATTTAATGGGACTATTCCAGCTGTTCTAGCATTAGCAGTTTAGTAGTGAAAACTGCATTTAAACCAATTGCCCGAGTATCTGTGCCCCGAGGGATCAAACTACTGCTGATTTTCAGTTAATTGGTTAAGGGGGAGATTGAGTTGTGAGGCTTGTGCAGACCAGCTTCTGTTATCAGAGTCCTCAAATTTGTGTTTTTAAAGCACAGAGCAATTGGCCATAACAAAATCTTTTTGCAGTGGAAATGCAGCTCAACTTTCTTCAACCAGCAAATACAATACTGTTTTAGACGTGCCACTTCTCCTTTCGTCCCTTGCTTGTCTATTTTCCTCAAAAATGTTTAAGGTCAGACTGCACGCCATGCTGAGATATGGCACGTTTTCAGCTGACAGCTCTTTGTGAGTCTATTTTATGTCTGTCAAGCTGTGTTATCTTTTTTTCATAGATTCAGCTGAAGAAATGGAAACAACTGGTGTGTTTTTTGCGACTGGTAGTCACAAAGTACAATTTAAAATTGGTTCTTTGCTAAGTTGTCTGTTACGTGTAGACACTGGTTCATCCCTTGAGTTATGTGCCTTTTTTATGCTTGATCAAATCATAGGTCAGTGTTAAGAGGCTTAGCAAACAAAAAACTTTTGCACAGCACTGTATGTTGTGACACAGTAATTGGTGCAAAACTGGCTGCTGGCCCAGAAACTGTCATAGTTCTCAGAACGTGGACCTAGGTGACTGTGTGAACCTAGGTGAAATAAAAGTGATCTTTGGGTGTGAACCCTTAAAGATGAAGGATTGAAGTTCAGAGACTCTTATCTAAACTGTGTCGCCTGCATCTGAGTTGTAAAAACCTTACTTGTTTGGCTTTTGGCTAAGTAAAAATTAATATAAAGTATAAATTTAATATAAACACTTTAAATGTTGCTCTCTATGACTGAACAGCAGATGCAGAGAGAATGCAAATACATCCTTATTGCATAAGTTATTATATGTACTGTATATTCACGTGTTATAAATTACTTTTAAATGTTTTATCTGAATGTGCGTAACTGCAGTAAATCGCGCTCAGCTTTACTGCTACAGTGCTGACCAGGGTCAGTCAGCATCCTGTGAACTCTTCAACCCCCCCCCCCCCCCACAGATCACAGACTCTGTGGTATAATTTGTTTTATGGTAAGAGTATAAGGCTTTGTGGGACAGTACAGGCTACTTCATTTTAGTAGCACTTTTTTAATATAAATGAGAAAGACCTGAAACAAGTCTCATACTGGCAAAGAAGTCATCAGTCAGTGGTAGCAGTCTGATGGCTGTATATCACAAGCAAACAAAAAGTACACAGGTAGCTGAATGGCACTTTCATCAGGCTTTTCCTTTATTTCCAAAGTTGTGGATGAATTAATCGTCATGATTCTCTGAACGTAATTTTCAGCTGCTTCGACAGGTTCTGGTATTGTTAATGAGCAAATTTTTTTGATGGGTGTTTGAGTTGCACCAGTATGATACTGTCTGTTAATTACATGTTGTATCCTGATGCCTTAGAGCAGCACAAGCCTCTCAAATACACCTCTATGCATCCATGATCGTACCTATAGTAAATGCTTTGAAACAAATACAAACCAACAAGATACTTATATCAATAATGTAGCTCGCTCACACAAAGAATGTTTTTAAAGTGTAATTCATATCCCAATCATGCTCTACTGCTTTATTCATTTCTTAACCTGCAGGATATAGTATGTTCGGCATTGGCATCGGCATCATGGTATTTGGTTACTGGAGGCTATTCAAGTGGAACAGAGAGAGGAGGTAAGAAATATGTCATTTTGATTTGGGTTTTTGGTATTGGCACGTCTGTGTGTAATGTTCACAATCTCAAACTGTTGCTACATGTGTGTGCGTGTGTTGCAGGCGATTGCAGATTGAGGAGCTGGAAGCCAGGATAGCTCTAATGCCCCTGTTACAGGCTGAGCATGACCGAAGGTGACTGAACACTTTCATGCATGCTTATTATTATTATTATTATTATTATTTATTTTATTTTTTTTAATGGTGTTTATAACCATAGATAGATACAAGTTGGACATGGGCCCTGTGATGTGCTGGTTAATAAAGTCCTGTTATGAAGCATCAAACTGAGATTTTCCTTTCTGGCTCCCAGACGTTCCATAATTTACAACATGGTTTTAATGGTTTGTTCAGTATAACCAGAAACTAGTGACTGAGCCTGTAAACTCACCAGGAAAACGTTTACTGAGGTCTCTCTCTGAGGAATGTCTTTCTGCAAGCACAGGAGGCGCCCCCTGCTGTCCAGTAGAAGGAATGCTGATTTAAGGCACTTTGGGGATTGACTTCACCTTTTTTGACCCAGAAACTATGTTCATCTTTTATACTGTCTAAGCTTGCAACCATAGGTCAGGTGTTTAAGTAAGAGCTAAATTTTACCTTCTCTCTAGAACCTTACGGATGCTGAGGGAAAACCTGGAAGAGGAGGCGGTCATCATGAAGGATGTTCCAGGTTGGAAGGTAAAGAAGTTACAAAAATGATCCTGTTGCTCCTGCTTCATAATTTTTATGGACAGAATTTCAGCCGCTTCACACTGTGGGCTTCATCAGGTGGTGGCCTCCAGCTCCACAGTGTGAAGCAGCTGGCATTAAAATTAGCACCTCTAAGTCTGAGGCCATGAAAAAGGGTGGAGTGCGCAGGGACAAGTTGCTGCTCCAAGTATCTCGGGGTCTTGTTCACAAGATAATAAAATATAATATATAAATATAATATATGAATATAAAATAAAGGCTAGAAAATGACCCACAACTTTTCAGTTGCAAGGGATTTGTTTTTATAATAAATATAATTGGGTCCCAGAGTTACATAAATGTATTTCTAATTTACTGTTATTTCCACCAGACATCCTCTGTGGAGCAACCTCTTCTGTCTGGATCAAAACCCTAATACATGTTACATTTATTTATTTTTTGCCCCCAAAATTTTAAACAAGCACATAACTACTGCATTTCACCTTTATAAAGACGTTTGGCAAAAATATTGAAAATCTGATTTCAGCTGGTGTTAAATACCAAAAATATACATGTCAGACTGATATTTGCTTCTGGTTAATTACCCCTGTATTAATTTTATTTGTTTATGTTTCCTTTTAAAGACACTAATATTTTCAGCTTTATTATCTAGGCACCACACTTATATAGAGATGCTGCCTGCCATGTCTGCTGTTAGCCTGCCATTAAGCAGCCAACAAAGGCAAAGGTCGACCCACTTTAAAGCTGAATTAAAACAAATATAAAACTTAAAAAATACAGAAATGAATGTTTGGGGAAAAATACAAAATTACATAAAAATGAGTACATGAAATAAGAGGAAAGTAAATAAATAGGAGTATAAATATATTTTGGTTTGTAAATTTTTTATTTCATAATCTTTGGTCTTTCATGTTGCTCAGCTCCAGATGCTGGTGAACATCAGTGTTTCTGTCTCTAACTCGTGCAGGTTGGGGAGAGCGTCTTTCACACAGACCGCTGGGTCACCCCTCTGTCAGAGGAGTTGTTCAACCTCAGGCCCCGCGAAGACCTTTTGCACAAGCGTTTCGGCTTCTTGTGGTACGTGTGAGCACCAACGAGACCAGCAGCATCAGGAGCTCCACCACCTTCCACAGCTGGTACCACCTGGACCTGAGTGGTTGTTCACTTCAGCTTGTAAATGTTCAAATTAAAGTATGTTTTTCTGTACCTCATCTTGGTTTCTGTGGCACTTCTTTAATTAGGAGTTTCAGTGTTAGTGGAAATTACAATTACTTGTGTAGTGTACTCAAGTACATTCAATACTATTTCAGACATGTCACACTTTTGCTCCACTACATCTTTCAGCCACTTTATTTCCCCACAGGCTACAGGTGAACCAGCTGTGGCATCCAAATACTTAATCCTTTAGAAAACTTGTTTTAGAAAGCACATGACAGTACAGTGCTAATATTAATTTGTACTTTTAATACACAGAATTCAGTGCTCTGGCACCAAATGTACTCAGCCTTTCACACTATGTGCAGAATACAGGAAGAGGTTCAGAAGTTGAAAGGACCACAGGCTGATTTATCAGACTGTATGAGACAGGAAGCAGAGCTTAAAGTGACTTTCTGATCAAATTACCCTCTGAAGATTAAAACTAAGTTGTCTGATCTGTTTACCCAACTCATCTTCAAAACGAAACCCCTGCAGAAAATACTGGTGCATCCTGTTCGACTCGTTTGTCCTAATTTGCAAGACCAACTGCCAGCCTTTGTTTGCATAGTGACCTAACCTGCTGTACTGCTGTGTCTTTGGTTTTCTAGTGTATAAAGGTGTGTAGGCTACATTTACCACTCAGACTTGTGGTCTTAAAAGATTCACTTTTGCCCAACACATCTGATGCACTGATCAACTATTTCAAGCTATCACAATACTTGTAAAATGTAATCCTTAAAAACCTTAATTTTAGTTTCACATTTCAGCCTCAGTAGTCATTTAAGGAGTGCCCTGGTTTACATTTTGCCCAATGGTAGGTAGGATCTGTAGGTAAGGAGCATTAAACTAAATATTTTTTTTTTAAAGAGAATAAATGGCTGATACATCTTAAACATGCATTTGGATTCATTTAAAAGGCATATTGTCATTTATTCAGCTCTTTATTTCTGCACTGTTCTCCACAACATTACACTTAACTCATTCTTCAAAGTACAAAATGTTGCAGTGAAGATGCTGACAACTATTAAATTGCACCATTAACTCATTTCAAATTATGTGGCAGCTTTAGACTTTTTGCATTGCTATATAAAGATGGCCACAAGTGAATTCTTTCAAAATGGAACAGTTTTGGGTGCAGATTTACTGTTTTCAGAGATTTAACACCACTGCTTTTTGATACATTCTTGCTGTTTGCCAGTGACATGTAACAGTCACTGCATCATCAGGCATTTGGAAGGCTCCTTCATGTCCACACTGCTTAGTTGCCCCACTGCTCAGACCTGGAACAAGGCAGCAAAGCTTGTGATCAGCCACACAAATTTTCACAGTTCAGGGCCAAACTGTTCCAATTTATTGAGGCTTACCTGATACAGCAGCTGCACCTGTCCCTGCAGTCTAAACCCAGCTACTTCAGCTGTGATGAGATCCACTGGAGCCTCCAGCCAGTTCAGTCTAAAGAAAGAGAAATGGATTGATTAATCCTGCCAACTCATGCTTGAGAAGTCAAACTGCATGCAGCATTAATGAGGCTGAAACTCACCACTTATTCATATACAAAAGAAAAAGGGTACAAAATAGTGAATGCAGTCTAGACACCTTACACATGAATTAGGACTGTTGTGGGACATTACAGGAGCAAATTGAGGGCTAGTGAACAGAAGTGGACTGAGCACAGGACTGACTTAAAGGACCAATGCATTTTTTTGGTGGACTCAAGGTGGAGCACTAATATCCAGGAGACATAGAAGCCACCCCACCTCCCAATGGACTTTAGAATCAGGTAAGAGGACTTGTCATGTTTGTAGGGCGACATCTGAAGCAGAGGACTAAACAGCTGCTAACTTGAAGGTATTCATGGCAACAATGAGAACTTAAGTTTCAAGGATGTGAGCAAAGCAAAAGGAGATTTTTACCTCACGTGCACTGGCCTACTTTCTTCACATTTGACCTAGGCAAGAGCAGCTTTCATCTCTGATGAGCACTTGTTGGTAGGCGCAACACTTCACTCTCCAAGGACTTGTAGGATTTTGAAGCTCTCTTGACCGCTCTTGAATGTAATGAAGCATGAACATGACCAGGCACCAACTTTCGTTTTCCCCGTATTTCCATATGCCACTTTTTGGGATTACTTAAAGACGTTTGAGCAACAAACTTTAGTAGGCAAAACATTTTGCTAATGGATGGTTCAATATGTACACGATTCACTTGATTTAGCTGTGAAATCTGCTTTACAATAATGTGGACTTGAAAAGACATCCAGTAACACCTTTTTCCTCTAGCATAGAGAACTTAGGACTAGGCTGCCAATCTGTAACTTATCCACAGATAAGTATAATTTCATTGCATCAAGCAGGTGATTTCTCACGCAGCATTACATTAACATATGAGCCTACAGCACTCAGCTTAACTCCCCCATGCGGTTGTTTTAAGAGGCAACAATCATGATCATTTTCCACAGTTTGTTTAATAGGCTCCATGAAGCCAAACTGACAAAAAAAAGTTGATCATACAAAGAACAAAAAGTACAAAACTGTTCCCGGTCTGATATATATAGCTTTAGGGAAACAAAGTTACATTTCTCGATCACTTTAAACAAGATTAGTCCATTTTACAGCACATTAAAAATGCAGATGTTGAGCAGAGCACAGAAGATACCTTGGACAGACTGTAGCATGCTGCAATTTGCAACTTCATGAACAGCCGGCCACTTCGGATGTGTAGTTCACCAGTCTGAAAGGAATTCACTCTTTTGGGAAATTGAACAAACAGGAGCCTCAGCTAAACTAAGGTTTTTTGTTTAATAGTAAGGAATTTAGCATCAAGTCTCCCAAAAGTCTGTTTATGAGCATATATCTTTCCTTACTCAGTTTAAAACCTGGCAGGAGGTAGGTCAGTCAGACCGAGGGGGGAACACAAACAAGCCCCATCAGATATTGCAATATATAAAAAGAAAAGGAATCAAATCAAGAAGCACTTTAAGTGCTGGACAAAGTTTAGAGCAATAGTAATGGCTGTTCAGTGAAAAGCCATGGTGAGCCGTTTTATCCCAAGAATGGGCCTTAACAGTATCAGATTACAGATGCATTTAGTTGCACGATCTTTTGAGGAATGAATGTCCAATCAAGCATGGTTAAAGTTCTTGAATTGTAATTTGTAACAGGTTTGTTAAGGAATGACCAAAACCCATTGCTACATTTTTTGAAGATGCTGAACTACTACAACAAAACTACAGAACTAATGTCAGCAATAACACGTGGACATTTTTCTTGAGGAGCGCATCTTTGAAAAACAGCCAGCCAAGTGATGATCTTGAATCAGGGAGATGTTTACTCATGTGTAGCTGAGGATAAGAAGTGGGCACACAGGTAAAGACACTGAAAGTTCGAACACTGGAGTTTTAACAAATAATCCCCTTCAACCCACCTGTCTAACAACCCTCCCTCTCTTGCGGCATAAGGGGCTCCATCAGACAAGATATGAGCACTTTGAGAATAAGGTGACATTCGGGAAGTGGTTCAAATCGTTTCCAGCCTCTTTGTCAGAGTGGGGCACAAAAATCTGGCAACTGTTTATAAAGAGGCATCAACTTGGGCTCAGGTACAAAACTGAGGGGCATACATGGTACAAAAGTCTTCATATGTTGGGGCTGTGAAATTCTCATTTTACAGTGTGATTGTGTATGCATCTCAACCTGCCACCAGTACAACTAAAGCACATATTTTATAACTAGGAGGTTGTTTCACTATGGGTTTATCCACTGGAATAACTCAGATGTGCTTTAGATTTTGAATAAACAGCCCCAACATGAATGCACCCAAATACCTGAAATACATATTATTGATGCTTACCATAGCTGTCGTATCCATCGCGGTAGGAACCAGATCCTGAGCGGTCACCATATCCACCCTGACCCCTATAACAAGAGATTTGGATTTAAAATACATTCAAAATAAGTCACCCCAAATGAAAACTCTTGATTTTTTTTTTTAGTTTACTTACCTATTCTCTCTGTAGCCACCTGAGGAATATCCTCCACTCCTGTATCCACTGCCACCAAAACTCCTCTCTCCACCCCCAAAGCTTCTGTCACCATAACTCCTGTCTCCATAACTCCTGTCTCCACCATATCCGCCTATTAAAAGACAAAGCAATAAAATTGCTTTGTTTAATTTCTCAGGCGAGAAGAATAAGTATCTAGAATTTTGAAATTTGAGAAAAAAAACCCCAAGCAGATGCCCATTTCGCACCTCGGGAATAACCACGCCCACCTCTCCCCCTTGAGCCGCTAAATCTGCCACCACGTGGCCCAGAGCCGAATCCTCCTCTGGAGCGTCCACCCTTTCCAGCTTCATCCACCCGAATCGCCCGTCCATCCAGAGTCTGCAACATGAGTGATAAATTTTAAACATAAGATCTATAGAAATGGTCTTCATTTATAGAAAAGTCTGCGTTATGGCACTAAAATAATTTATAACATTTTTTACCTTGCCGTTCATGGCGTCCAGTGCGTCTTTTGCATCCTCTGCATTATCGTATTTCACGAAACCAAACCCGCGAGATCTGCCAGTCTCTTTGTCTCTGATCACGTCGACTAATGAGGAAAAAAAAGAAAAATAAAGTCAGATTTCGCAAAATGTCAGTTTAGCGATATATGCGCTAAAAAGTGTAAAGTGAATTTTCGATTTACCCTTTTCGATGGTTCCGTATTTGCCGAAGGCCGCAGCCAGAGAGTCCTCGTTGGTCTCGAAGCTCAGACCTCCGATGAATAATTTTCCCTCGTCCGACATTTTTTTTTAAATATATCTAAAAAAGAAAAAGACAGCCCATACTAAAAACACGTTTTCACAAATATTAAAAGAATTTAATATATTCTCTTTAAAAAAAAAAAAAAATGGTCGACACACGCGGTCAGCCTGCATCCGCAGTGCGAAAGTAGGTCACCGGAGCAGTTTCATAAAATGGCGATCACCGATTGCGCAGTTATGACCCAATTACCCTTCCTTTGTTTAATAAAACATTAAGTCTGCCTTTAGTCTAAAAATGCCTCATATTTAGTCAACTACTGCCAACAGAACTCAAATCCAAGTCGAGCTAGGCCTCAAGCCCGAAAACGTGGTGCAGTTTAATTAGCGGCTTAGGTGGCGGGTTTTCTTGCAGCGCCATTTTGTAGCACCGAGCTGCTTTGTCTCGATGGCCTACTTAGCGGCAGCTCGACGGGCGGCCTGCGGCCTCGCTTTACAGCTTATATAACTAACCAAATTAACACACAAAACTAGGTTAACATATCCATACAACTTCACACCAATTACCACCTTTACATCGAAATAAAAAAAACCGATTTCATCTTGGGTTAATGTTACCACTATTGGGAAAAAAAAAGCGATTGACTACCGGTTAAAAAATAATTTTCATTAAATAAAAAACGTCAAATAGACAAAACATTTCTGTTATGCATTATAAACACAGATGCACGTGTACAACAGTATATTTTACAAACTACATTGTGGAGAAAGAACAATAAGGAGGAAGCGCTTACCTACTTCTCTCACAGAGATGCGCTGACTGCTGCGATGGAGGTCGAATGAGAGGGAGGGAAGAGCGCGCTCCGCTTTTCACTGCGCCGCGCACTCGCTGCTTCTTCTACTGCTGTTTGGACGGCACACAATCAGAAGGATGGCCCACAGCGCCACCGTTTGATCAGCTTGGCGCAACATCATGCTCTTAGCTTGAGCGTTAGATAGCTGTATCTCCTTTTATTAAAACAATAGACCCCAACTGTAAGTTCTGTAAAGAACATTCAGAAACAATCAGTCATTTATTCTGGAATTGTC
>JAVDPK010002640.1:349127-382014 GCA_034780415.1 Cichlasoma orientale | reverse complement strand
TATCTATGTATATATATCTATGGCAGCATCTCTCTCATGTTATGGTGGCCGCTTTTGCCCCCTCCAATATGGCGGTGCCGTAGGCATACGAGTCAGCGATCAATGCGGTATCTATGTATATATATCTATGGTCAAGACGACCTGCTGAAGTTCAAACCCAGTAGCAGAATGTTTCTCTGACGCAGTAAACAAATATGACCATTCGAATTTTCTAAACCGTCAGCTTTAGAAAGTTTCATCAGCTGTGAGGCATGTCAAAGCATCAGCTCCTTAAACTGTGTGGAACTGACTGACAAATTAGCTGCCAAGTAATTGATTTCCTCAAATTTTCAGCTCTAATCCAAACATATAAATACACAAGAAACACGATCAGAGAATAAAAGCCTAAACAGGAAACGTAAACAGCTGCATGAGCTCTCATTAATACTGCCTGGTAACTTTAGACCCAGTAACAGTGTTCACACATATAAAGACCTGTGCAACTGTTGCCCTAGTGTTGTGTGACTCAACATCAAGTCAAGTCAAAGTTTATTTCTATAGCACATTTTAAACAACCTCAGCTGCCAAAAGTGTTGTACAGGTTATGCAAAATATACACTATACTTAGCAGGCACTAGTTTCCAAAAATAACATCCGACCTGGAGGTATGCGGAGGTGCTCGGTCCTCTGCATCACTGGCGGCCTGGGCTCCTCTGCGGTGAGCGTCGGGCTGACTGCAGGGTGTGGAGAAGGACAGTGGTGTGGCGGGAGGGAGCTTGGAGCCCCCTGGTGGTGATAGGCCGCTCTGAGGAGGTCATTGAGGATCTGGAGAATAATGGCGACGCCACGTCGAGGATGACTGAAACCGCTCTGACTGCAAGGGGCCAGGGTCCCTGATGGGAGGAGGATAAGAGGAGAGCGGGAGAAAGGAGGATGGGGAAGAGAGGATAATAGGGGAAAATTACTTTTTTCACAAAAATGGTTGTGCTCTTGTTGTGTAGTCTCCAGAGCAGGCGTACCTGAGAAAGTCCCAGAGAAGATGCCAGGTGAGTGTCTCACGAAACTTTCTATGACAGCTCCTGGAGGCTTTGACAGCTCTGCAGCGGCTGAAGCATTCACATTAGTCTGTAAGGGAAAAATATCCTCAATAAGGAATAAGTCTGAGAAAGGTAAAAAAATAAAATAAAATTCCAAATAACTATTGTAAAAATGGTGTTACATGTTAACGTGGTGTTGCACTGACTTCTGCATTAGAGAATGTGTGGCTAACCTCTGTGAAGGTTGAGGCGGCTGTGGGGCTCAGGGGTGCAGGGCTGGAGCTGATAGGACCAGCTGAACAGACTGGTGCAGTTGCTTGAAGAGGAGAGCTGGGATGTGGAGAACCACAGGGCACAGATGGAGATGTAGGAGCATTGGGAGACGTGAGCTCAGAGTGGGAATTAAGAAGAGAAGCGGGATTATGACAGTTCATGGCAGAGATGCTACTGGATGAGTCCGAAGGGTTTGCTGCAGAGTTCAGTGAAGTTCCCTGAGTGCTAAACTGATTTGAGGATAAAGAGTGAACAGAGTCCGGGGCTACAGATGAGGTCTGTGAAGAGGGTGAGGTAGTGGGTTTTGTGGTGGAGGTCCGTGCTGAGGCAGAGTGAGGATGGTTCATACTGCTGGCCGTCTGCGTGCCAGTTTGACGCTCGCCGCTGGTCCGAGCCTTTGAGTCCTGCTGCAGCTCCTTCACATCCTGTGCTGACAGCTGGAGCTCCACACACATCACATGGGCACCAATTCCAAGGTTAATGGTCAGAGGTGAGTGCCCAGACAGGAAGTCACTGATCTGCGGGGACAGACAGGAAAGTTTCACTCTTCTTCTCCTGCTGGTATCAGTTTACAGCAAAGCCATGTGAAACAATGTTACAGTGATAGTGAAGAAAGCCATAATGGATGACCTGGATGACACAGATGCATTGTTTCCTGTGAATTTCTCGTGTATGAATTTGAATGGCTGAATGATGTATAACAAAAGGAAACTACTATACACAGAAATACATTTAAATTTTCTTTCCACTTCAGTTGCCAGAAAAAAAATGGAAAAGTTTGTGAACATTTCATGTCTTTACTGCACACAGCGAGTAATAACTCACAGTGCAGGCTGGGAAAAGAAAGTGAACTTCTCACAAAGAGGAAACACAGAAAAGGACGGTGCAGGATGTGGAAAAAAAAAAGAAGCGTGAGAAATTATTTTAAGAGGTGGACGGGTGGAAGATGAAGGTCAGATGCACTGCCTCAAGTTATTTATTTATTTTTATTTCAAATTAAAGGCTCGTTGGAGCTGGGTAAAAGTTTACTTGAATGTAAAATATACTGCTTTCGTTTGCAACAGGAAGGATCGGGAAAAGATGGAGAAGAAAGTTTAAAAGGAGAAAGAGGAAATGATGAAGAGAAAGAGGAGAACGTAAAGGACATTTAAAGAAAGAAAAGATGGAAAAAGATAACAATATACTGTGAGCAAAGACAGCGAGAAGCAGAAGCAGAGGTGTGATGAAAAAGACATGAAAGAAGGAGGCTCGAGCATTCTTCCTCCTGAACCCTCACCCCTGCGCCTTCTTTCCCAAACCCTGATAGTGTATAAATAAATGTACAGATAGACGGATGTGATTAGCACAGAGGTTCACCTACATTTCTCCCCCTACAGTTGTTAATGTGTTATTATAATGATTATCTATGTTTGTAAAGCTCAGATCACAGTTTATGAGTACTTCCTTCAGAAATCCTGATAACTGCGGGGTCCACAAACCTTTTGTCTTGCAGCCCGTCTAGCTGAAACTATGCATCTCCAAACTTGGTGTTCGGACGAAACTGAAAGATTTGGTGTTTTTTTCACAGGCCGAGTGTTTGATCTTAAACATCATAACCGAAAATCACACGCCATAAAATAAATAAACACTTGTGCACAATTTGAATTCTTAAAGGAGAATATTATTTCCTTGCCTCAATCCTGCATTCAACCAGTTTCTACCATAGACTGTATGCTCATTGGCCACTTTGTTAGGTACACCTGTGCTATGGCTTGTCACTGCAAGTATCTAATCAGTTGGTGCATTTAGGCATGTAGACGCCGCCAAGACGACCTACTGAAGTTCAAATCAAACATCAAAATGAGGAAGAAAGGTGATTTAAAGCAAGGGCTTGTTGACTACTTCGAGCTGATAGGAAGCCAACAGGAACTCAGATAACCACTTCTTAAAACCAAGGTACACAGAAGAGCATCTCTGAAAGCAAAGCACGTCAGCCTTGAAGCAGATGGGCTACAGCAACAGAAAACCACACTGGGTGGCTCTCCTGTCAGCTAAGAACAGGAAACTGAGGCTGCAGTTCACACGGACTCACCGAAATTGGACAACAGAAGACTGTAAAAACATTGTCTGATCTGATGAGTCTCAATTTCTGCTGTGACATTCAGATGGTAGAGTCATTATTTGGTGTAAACAACATGAAAGCATGGATCCATCCCACCTTGTAGCAACAGTTCAGGCTGGTGCTGCTGTAATGGTGTGGAACACCACAGCCTACCTGAGAAATGTTGCTGACCACAGTGTTCCCATCTTCTAATGGCTGCTTCCAGCAGGGTAACACATCACAAAACTCAAAGCGGCTCAAACTGATTTCTTGAACATGACAATGAGTTCACTGTACTCAAATGACCTACACAGTCACCAGATCTCAATCCAATAGAGCACCTTTGGGATGTGGTGAGATTCGCATCGTCGATGTGCAGCTGAAAAATCTGCAGCAGCTGTGTGACGCTATCATGTTAATATGGAGCAAAATCTCTGAGGAACGTTTCCAGCACCGTGCTCAATTCTCAAAGAATTAAGGCAGTTCTGAAGGCACAAGGGGGTCCAACCCAGTACTAGCAATGTGTACCTAATAAAGTGAGTGTATATAACAATATAATAGCAATATAATTATATGCAGTCAGTAGTTAAAGTATACAGTGAGAAAGAGATGATTTAAAACTCTCACCTGGACTTCTGATAAACTTTCCAACACATCCACCACAGTCCTCTCGGCCCTGGCAGACGAGCACTGTGGCAGCAAAAACAGAACACAGTCTGATTATATGTGTGGCAATGTTACAGAACAGCAAGGCCAAGATGTGCATTAGCTTACGTACCAATAAACCAGCTTCAATGACCGGGACCAGGGTCAGTTTGCTGCCATCTGTTACACCCTGGTCCAAGAGCGTCCCTGCAGTCAGGTGCCTAATTTATAATCCATATGAGATTTAAAAAAAGGTCACCTCTAATCACTCCAACCAGCAGAAACACACACACATTAAATACTCGGATTAAACGTAATTGCTTTACCAAAACTCCCGGAAGTGCACAGGATACAGGGTAACACAACAACTCACCTGTCTTTATGCAGGAGTACGATCCTGTCTGTGTGCAGTCTGAGTTTCTGGGAGATGCGTGTTTTCAGGGCCTCCGCGGTCTCTCCTCGGGGGACGGTCAGCTCCACCGGGCTGCCGGTTGTGGAGGTGATGCACACGCGCATGGAGGGCTGACCGGTGGAGACCCCAGCCCCGCCGCTTGCATACTGGGAAGAGGCGACGCTACAGAGACCCCGCGGGGGCTGCTGCTCCATTCAGAAACACCGGCTGCTTAAAAATCAAGCTCTGGTCGCTGGGATCATGTGAGGAGAGACGTTGCCGTGTCTCTGCTTAAGTCGTCACTGCTCGTCGATGTGAAGCATCTCTGAAACTACGACAAGCCGCAGACTGTACACCAGTTCCTCTTTCTCTCTGTGACAGGCGCAGCTCTACTCCTCGAGCGTAAAGAAACACCCCGACCCCTGGTAGGATAAGCCCCGCCCACCTGGATTCCCAACCAATCAGAGAGAGACACAAGACTACGGAGCCCGTATTGCACAATCTGAAAGAACGCTGCTTCACATGGCTCCACCCTGTTTTGTCCCGAACTCGCCATTCATAAATGATGCAATCCGCACTGCACATTTTGTACAGAATCACATAAAAAAGTATTTTTTTTTCCTCATTAAAACAACTGTTTAGTAATTTGTAAGATTTATAATCTTGGGATTATTCACGCTATTCAAATGTTATGCCAGAGATGCTTCTGTACAAGCAGGGGGTTAGTTTTGACCCCCTATAATGATACTCCTATCACACTAGGAGCTATGTATCCATGATATAAGGAACATTATAATGCTAAACACCGACTAACTGGCATGAAAACAGCAACACGTATTTTTATGGGAAATTTTGAGCTTAAGGAACAAGAATACCACATGAAATTCACAGAAAAATCCTCATGGACGTCTTGGTCGACATGCAGTGGTATCAAAGATGTGGATTCATGAAAATTCTGAGAGCTTTAATTAAACTTTGAGCCACTGATTGTAAACCTCTGTGTGTGAGGAGCTGAGAGAGTCAAATCTGCCAAGGATAATCATCCATTCATTTTTCAGTTTTTCCACCTGCCAACAGGAAAACACCTCGTGGACACTAACATGCATCTAAGGATGATGTAGAATTTCATGCTTCAGTCAGTGGGATGAGACGCTTACAGAAAGCACCTACTCTGTGCTATCTGCAGCCCTCCATATCCTCAGATGTTTAATATTCATGTCTCATCTCTGGTCCCCAGGAGGATTTCAGGCTGCACCTGTCATGTGATGCACAGCGGAGTGGACTGGCTTGGAGTAATATGACGTATGAGGCCGGGGAGGGCAGAGAAATGGAGCTAATATGTGTCTCCTCACGGAGGCTAAAAATAACTGCACACACATAACACCCCCGTTTTACAGCCTACGTCACTGCACTTCCATATGACCTGCCTCACCTTACACCCTCAATCACCTCTCGCCTAAATGCAGAGATGCAGTGTTTATTTCACAATGTCTTTTCTGCCAGAAAAAAACCTCTGCATCCCTCACTGTTCTCTGCTGGTTTCCTTTGCATTCCTGGGGTAAATCCAGTTTTTTAACCTCTGTTGACTTCACTGGAATTTAGAAGGAACCCAGCGCTGACCTCTCCTTAGGCTTTTCTCTTTAAAATAACTCACTGAACTTAATGTTCCTGTGATATTTTCATGGAGATTCTGACCTCCCTTTGGAGATTCTGTTCTCCCTGAGCCTCCTCCTCCTTCTTCATCTCTCCATTCACTCCAGCGCTTTGCTGAGACGAGTGAGACGGGAGAGGCCGCTGCTTTACATTCTTCAGGCCTCACAGAGAACAATTCCACAGGATGTCCTGCTCTTCAGAGCATGCACAGACGCAGCTCTGACGTCAGCCCTCCGTGAACACACACACACACACACTGGCGCTGCGTTTGCCCTCTCCTTCACATTCCTTCACATTCCCAACACAGCCTCTCCTGGCATCATTTCCCAGATGTTTCGGTCCCCTGGCAGACCCCTTGTAGTTCCTGGAATTTTTTTAGATAAAACAATTGCATGTGAAGAATTTTATCTGGAATATTTCAGCAGTGATCTCACTGACCACCTGAGAAAATGTAGATGAAATACAGCCTTTAGACCCCAAATACTATCTATTCAGCTTTTAATTAGTTAATTAATTATTTTTATGTTGGTATATCACATGGAAATCTGACTATGTGTGACTGAGGCTGCTCATAAGCAACATGCCTACAAAACAGCACAAACAAAATCACAATAAAATTCCTGAGAATAACCAGATGAGAATTTGATCCAGTGACTCATGCAAATTTAAAAGCTGCGTAAACGTTGGTTTAAAGCCAGCGGGTTCTCAAAGTATTTATGTGAGCGCAACAAGGAAAGAGTGCACTGCTGTGCATTTTAATTCATCTGTTGTTGGTGTTATATTATGATACAGCACAGTAAGATCAAGAAAGCTTTTCTTTTCTTTTCAATATAAACACTGTTCTAGACACCAGATTAAACCTTCCTAACACTGTCAAATACACCTGACGTTAAGAAATGTAAACTGTAAGAATAAAAATAACAATTAGCATCATAAAACACCACCCAGTGAACAGACCCAGTCACAATAAAACTGGCTTCATCATCAAAACCGTGAGATCCTCTGGTTTAAAGTGATCCCAGTCTCTTTGGAGCACCACCTCTCCAAAGCACCTCTCCATATGCTTTAGTTGCCTTTGAACACACCCACACTTACCAAGAACCAAGTCAGTTCCAGTGTACTGTGATCAGGGGCGTGGTGGCCAATTGGAGGTTCGGGAGGTTTCCCGAATGGCCGGTCGTTTCCAGGCCGAACCGGCAGGTGATCAGAATTTTTTTTTAACCCAATTAAGCACAGCTCTCGCAGCCTCTCCAAACCCCAGCCCGCCCCTGACTGTGATCATGTGTAAATGGTGACAATGTAATCTTTGAAAGAAGTGTTCCTCCCACAGATTAAAAATTTAATTCAAAAGCTATAAAATGCAAAGTTGTTCAGCTCCTTATACTCACAGGCCAGTGTTGTAGATATGGCATTGAGGCAGTTCACTAAGTTGATTTCTCTTCTCTACTTGTGCTACTCTTATACCATGCATTAATTATTATTGATAACAACCAACATGTTACAAAGACAGGTTTACACACGCGCCATGCACAAGATCCTTTGAGATCCTTCACATCCTCTGAGTGATGCTTTGACCGCTTTGATCTGTGGAAAACATCAACAAGTCAAATTTCCCCTTTTCTGCAGTAATTTTGCACGCTGTCCCAAGATTACTGCTGTCTTCTTTTTTTATCAGGAAAGGTCTCGTGTTCAGTAGAGAAAATGCTGCCATCTGAAAAATGTATTTTTTTTTCATTATAATAAGAATGTATACACAAGTCTATCCATATAACATAGGCAAGGCCTGTTAGTTAAAGCTAAATTATATTAGAATTATAATATCTTGTCCTCTGTGCATCATAGTATGATAAAGTCCTTGAAAACCATATTTACATTTCAGCTGAAGAGCTCTCTCTGGCTTTTGAGTAATTAGGTTCTTGGTAATGGAAAAGGGGCTGAGGAGATTAATATATTCCAAAAATGACCTGAGAGGAAAGAGAGAACACATTTAAGACCATTAAAGCTTAGTCACAGATGGAGAGAACACAGTCACCGTCTTCTGTAGCCAAAACTTTAATATGCACCTCTATTGAATACATACATTTAGGTCGGTTCACTGAACTGATTTCACAAGCTAAATTAAATCACTTATCACGTGTGGTTATTTCTGTCACTCAGTCTGCTTCAGCTTTGAAGAACCAGTTCTCAAACCAACAACCCAAAAATAGCTCTTTGAATGTCTAAGTGCCCCCCTGTTTCCTGTTTTCATAGAGGCACAGATTACATGTCTATTCATTTTGATGTTTTCTGTTTGTGCAACATGTCATGCAGGAATGCACACTGCAGAGGCTAGAGCTGCAAACTGTGGATTCCAGTGTGGGTGCAGATGCAATAGGTAAGTTGTAGCCTATGATGCAAAAACAGAGACAAACATAACAATACAAATGCATAATGCAAACAACAAAACCTTAAACTAGCTAACTGATTTAATTCATTTACAGAACTGGGTTATCATGGCTGTGTTTACTGCCATTCAAATAGCAAAATGCACCCAAAGTATAAGGACATCAATCTGTTTAGGATAATAGCAAAATGCTGTCATGCAGACACTTCACAGATTAAGAACAACATGAAACGAGGGTGGGCAAATGTTTTTAGCACAAAAAAAAAATTCAGAATAGAATCCAGATTTGCCAGCAGTATTCGTGGTGAGGATACATATGGACAAATTTTTTATTAAATTAGGGTGAAATTAAACTTTATTTAGCTAGTGGTTCTCCATGAGTTTTTGTTTGTTTGTTTTTGCTAGACCGCTGAAGAGCTGGAAAGAAAACCTGACCTGCAAACAGAGCTTTCGTTTCAGCAAACAAAAACAAACAAAAAGCAGCAGTGCAACGCTGCCACCACGTGGCCAAACCTGAGATTAAAAAAGTCGCTTCAAAGGCATCCGTCTGCCTCCTGCTACGGGACACAGTGGCAGACTTAAACACAGCAAATGGAAAACATTTGAATGTTTCAGTGGGTTACATAAATATCTGTATCGATATAAATATGACTCTGATAATCAGTCAACTCCCCCCTCCCCCTTTTCAGTTGATATCATTCATGAGCGGTTGCTGTGAATGAGGACGGGTTTTCTCCTCCATCTCGCATCATCACCACCATCACCACCACCATCATCGTCAGCGCCAGTCACGTGGTACGTCGGGAGCGGGCGGTGGGTGTGTCTAATCGCGTGTGGCTTCATTCATAACTACAGTCTTTATTTGAAGCCCAAATTAAAGTATGCAGACGGGGCAGGCTGCCGGTGGACCGCTTCAAACTGAGTCTACAGCCGGGTGAGTCCGATCTTTGTGCCTCTTACACACACATCACCTCTTACTCTGATCAGGTTACACCGACCTACAGTTGTGCTCACGGTTTAATGTGGTACTATTTAATTATGTAGCCTAATGTGTGAGACAGATGACACAGCCGACTCTAGATAATCGCAGCATCTGATTTACTGGGACGCGGAGCCCCCCCCTCCCCTGTGTCCGGCACATGAAGGCTCCTGTGTGCCTAATCGTGATTTATTCCCCGCAGGGTGAGATCAGATGTCGCAGAGATATGGGGCAGCCCTGATCCGCGGGTTTTCGGAGGAGAGTTGAAGATGCTGCTGCCGCTGCTGATGGTGATGCTGAGGCTGCTGCTGAGCGCCGCCGGCTGCAGCGGATCGCTGTAGTCAGTCTGCACAGAGCGGAGGGAAGCACCTTCAACACCGCCTGCATAGACCGTAAGATGCATCACATCTGGAGCACATCATCGCGCAGTCACACGTCAGGATGATGTGCATTAATGCCCCCCTCTCATCATCCCCCTCCTTAGCCCTGATGGTATTTATAAAAGAGGCACCATCCGCACCATTACAGTGGCATAAAGTATGCTGGTGCCCGTCTGAGACACCTCATCCGTCAGAGATGATGTGAGAATGTAAAATGACATTAAGACCCTGGAACTAACACGTGCACACACGCGCGCGCACGCTTTGGATTAGGCTATATTTTTCCCACCAGTCGGGGTCAGTGTTTTGAACTTTACCTTCACTATTTACTGACAAAATGATGGTGAAGCTGAAAGTCAAGCTATGCACTACTACTACTACCACTACTACTACTACTACTGCTACTACTATTGCTACTAATAAGATACGCACAATTACAGCGAGTAATACTATACTACAAATAATTATTTTTTAAAGATAATAATAATAATAATAATAATAATAATAATAATAATAATAATAAATTTCCCAGGCCAAGAGAGAGAATCACTGTCTGTCCATCTTCTGAAACTGAAGTTGTTCAATATTTTCATAAATATGTTAACAACTCTTGACTAAATTTGTGAAATTAAGAAAATCCTCTGTGGTTTTGTCTGGAGAATGTAAGACTGCCTGCAAGGACAATTTTAAAACCATGATCAAAAGTTTATGACTACCTTTTATGTGATGAGCAAAAAGAAGACAGATGTTGTTTTTTTTTAATTTAAACATCTGGAATTATAATTAATCTAATTAATTAGCTGTTCTAATTTTGCCTGGTTCAAGTATGGTAGAAACCCTCTAAGACACACATGTGCCTCATCTCTAAGGCACATCACCACTACTTGCCCATTTTAACTTCATTCTACCTCAAAACGTGTCTTCATGTGATAAAAATGTTCTAATTTCTGTCATGGGGGATTTGATTTTTGACCACATAAATATGGGGGACCCCACACCGTAAATAAATTAAGGTCCCCACAACATTACTGTGACTGCACTCATGCACATTTTGACAAATGCCAAGTGTTCACTGAAGATAATTCGACAGAAGAGCAACACGCCGCGTGCCTGTGCGGTTCTCAGCTCTACTCAGAGCTGCGTTCACATCATAGTTACCTTGAGCTGTTGGTTTGTATGAGCTCTTACATAAAATATGACTCTCACATGGTGAGGGAATGTGCGGCGGTGTTACCAGCATGTGTGAAGAATGCAGTCTTGAGCCGACGTTACACAAGCTGAACTCTGTGTAAATACTGATGTGGTGTCAGCTCCTCTGCCTGTGCTTGCACCTTTCTGCAGGAGAGCTTAGTTTACTGGATGTGATCAGATGTTTGGGAGCTTTAGCTGAGAGATAATTGTAAGAATTTCATGTGCTTTTGGTGGATGTCAGCAAATCTTTAGACAGAATAGACTTGAATGCAAAGCAATCAACCCAGTCAACTGTTAGGCTTACATTTTTGGGGATGTTAAAGGGGCATTCCACCAGTTTTGCACACTCTAGCTCAGCTGACTTGTTTTTGAAGCTTATTAAAGTCTGATAAATTCATGTCATTGGCATGAGCCATGGTTGCTGATATGCAGAAAGCCTTCATTACTAACCAGTGTATTTGAGGTTTGAGGGGTGTGGATGAGCTCCGGGAGGATTTCATAAGTAGATTCTGCTGGAGTGCATTTTCTAGCCTTAAAGTCAGGATATCGCAGCCTCTGCAGCATCAAACACTGTAGCCAGGATTTTAGCAATATTGAGCTCTGTAGATTTCCATATATTTAATCTTTTCAGTTTCTTCAGAACCTTGCTTTATGATTCCTTTGCTGCCTTGAACTCCACCATGTGCAAGTTATCTGTAATTACCACAAAGTCCTGGTAAAAATGCAGACTTTCAGAAACCGTACTGATGGTGTGACACATCACAAATACGCTGTAGCTGTGATGTGCATGTGCATCTTACAAAGCTTTGACACAATGACATCAATGATGACAGGACTATCAGTTTCTTTGACACACATCCCCAAAATATTTACAGTCAATGAGTAACAATCAACACCACAATGACATGAAGATGTACCCGCACATTGCTGCTGTGTCATTCTCAATTTTTCTTTCATTTAATATGACCACGACAACATTGGACCACAAATAGTCATCCTGTGATAAAAATGAGCCTGTGAATACATCCGTACGTGCAAATGAGCTGTGATGACACATTGTGAGTTAGACAGGATTAAAATAACCGGACACTGTGGTTTTAAATTGTGCATTGGTTGGATGCTATTTCCAGCTGTGCATTAATGTGCACTTGGTGCTGTCATGAATATTTTACAGTACAATATGATACACTGTATGTGGTATTTAAAATAATAATAATAATAATTTCCATTGGCAGTATTGAAGTGTGTAACTTTGCAAAAACAATGTCAGACTGTAGTTTTCTCTGGGCCCCTTCCCAATCGGACCAGGAGCGACATGTTTACCGCGTGTTCTCCTTAAATTGCTGTCTGCCTGAGTGGTGTCCAAAAAATGATGTGGGCTTTATAGATAATTGGGGAAGTTTCTGGGGAAAACCTGGTCTTTTTAGGAGAGATGGCATCCATTCCACTTTGGATGGAGCAGCTCTCATTTCTAGAAATCTGATCGAAATTATTAAATCCCCCCAAAATGTGAATAGTCAGGGCTGAGACAAGGAAGCAGAGTTGCAGTCTTACACGCCTCTCTGCCACTTCTCTTCTCCCGTCATCCCCCCAAAGCCCCTCCCCATAGAGATGGTGCCTGCTCCCAGACCACCAAAAAATCATCAGAAAATGATTTGAGCATAAAAACATTAGGGCTCTCTCTTCCAAGTCCCTGTTAGTAAATGATTTATTAGTTGATCAACATATTGATTTGTTGTGCCTTACAGAAACCTGGTTACAGCAGGATGAATATGTTAGTTTAAATGAATGAACACCCCCGAGTCACACTGACTGTCAGAATGCTCGAAGCACAGGTCGAGGAGGAGGAGTAGCCGCAATCTTCCATTCCAGCTTATTAATTAATCAAAGACCCAGACAGAGTTTTAATTCTTTGTCCACCCTAATTGGAAAATTCAAAAAACCTGTTTTATTTGTTATTATCTATCGTCCACAGTATTCCCTGAAAGCCCCCTCCTGTCTGATCATTTCTTAGTAACATTTACAGTAATGGATTTCACAGCAGTGGGGAATAAATTTCATTACAGTAGAAGTCTTTCTGAAACTGCTGTAACTAAATTTAAGGATATAAGTCCTTCATTATTATCTTCAATGCCATGTGCCAACACAGTGCAGAGCAGCTACCTAAACTCTATTCCCACAGAGGTCATCAGTAGTTTTTTATTTTTATTTTTATGCTTATTTGGCCTGGAAAAAGAGTTTGTTGCTCTATAAAAAAGCCCTCCGTAAAGCTAGGACATCTTATCAGTAATTGACGAAAATAAGAACAACCCCAGGTTTCTCTCAGCACTGTAGCCAGGCTGACAAAGAGTCAGAGCTCTGTAGAACTGAGTATTCCTCTAACCTTCATGAATTTCTTCGCAAATAAATTTTTAACCATTAGAGAAAACATTATTTATAACATCTCACAGACGCATCTTTGTGTACAGCTACTTTTAATACTAATGATATTTATTTAGACTACTTGTGAGTCAACTTCAGTAGTTACGTCCTCCAAACCATCAACACATCTATTAGACCCCACTCCTACAAGACTACTCAAAGAAGTCCTACCATTTATTAATGCTTCAATCTTAAATATGATCAGTCTGTCTCTGTTAATGGGCTACCTAACACAGGCTTTTAAGGTGGCAGTAATTAAACCATTGCCTAAAAAGTCATCACTTGACCCAGCTGTCTTAGCTAATTATAGGCCAATCTCCAACCTTCCTTTCCTCTCAAACATTCTTGAAAGAGAAGCTGTAAAACAGCTAACTAATCATCTGCAGAGGAACGGTTTGTTTAAAGAGTTTCAGTCAGGTTTCAGAATTCATACATAAACAGCATTAGCGAAGGTTACAAATGATCTTCTTATGCCCTCTCTGTGTTTGTCCTGCTGGACCTCAGTGCAGCATTTGTTACTGTTCACCATAAGATTTTATTACAGAGATTAGAGCATTCCGTAGGTATTAAAGGTACTGCGCTGCAGTGGTTTGAATCATATTTATCTAATAGACTCCAATTTGTTCATGTAAATGGGGAGTCTTCTTCACACACAAAAGGTTAATTATGAAGATCTGCAGGGTTATGTGCTAGGACCAAGTCTATTTACACTATACATGCTTCCCTTAGGCAGAATTATTAAAGTGAATAGCATACATTTTCATTGCTATGTAGATGATACCCAGCTAGTTAACCTGCAGGAATGTATTAAAGCGATAAAGACCTGGATGACCTCCAATTTTCTGCTTCTGAATTCAGATAAAACTGAAGTTATTGTACTCAGCCCTACAAAGCTTAGAAACACAGGCCTCCAGTAACACTGTGAGAACTCTTGGAGTCTATTTTTGAACAGGATATATCCTTCAATGCACATATTAAACAAATATGTAGGACTGCTTTCTTGTATTTGTTCAACATTTCTAAAATTAGACACATCCGGTCTCAGAGTGATGCTGAAAAGCTAATTCATGCATTTATTACTTCTAGGCTGGACTGTTGTAATTCATTACTATCAGGCTGTCCTAAAAGCTCCCTGACTGTCAGACTGCTGGCTTACTTGTGGTTCCTAAGGTTTTTAAAAGTAGAATGGGAGGCAGGCCCCTCTCTCTGTGGAACCAGCTCTCAGTTTGAATTCAAGAGACAGACACCCTCTCTATTTTTAAGCTTGTAGGCTTAAAATTTTCCTCTTTGATCAAGCGTATAGTTAGGGCTGGATCAGGTGACCCTGAACCATACCTTAGCTATGCTGCGATAGGCCTCAGCTCCTGGGGAGTTCCCATGATGCACTGAGAGTTTCTTCTTCACTCACCTCTTTTCACTCTGTTTATTCACCACTCTGCATTTAATCATTAGTTATTATTAATCTCTGGCTCTCTTCCACAGTGTGTTTTTTGTCCTGTCTGCCTCCCCACACCCCCAACTGGTCACGGCAGATGGCTGCCCCTTCCTGAGTCTGGTCCTGCCAGACCATTCTTCCTTTTAAAAGGGAGTTTTTCCTTCCCACTGTCCCTAAGTAGCTTGCTCATAAGGGGTTGTCTAATTGTTGGGGTTCTCTCTGTATTGTTGTAGGGTCTTTACCTTACAACATAAAGTGCCTTGAGGCGACAGTTGTTGTGATTTGCTGTTATATAAATAAAATTGAACCAACCTCGGCTGGGGCCTTTCTGTGTGTATGGATTCTCTCCGGGTACCTCGGTTTCCTCCCACAGTCCCAGCAAATGCAACTAATGGGGTTAGGGTAATTGGTGATTCTAAATTGCCCATAGGTGTGAATGTGAGCGCAAATGTTGTGTGTCTCCGTGTTAGCCCTGCGACAGGCTGGCGACCTGTCCAGCTAATAGCTCTTTGTGGATCACCTTGTTGTTGCAAAAATACAGTTTTATGTCTGTCCAACTGTGTAGATATTTTGTAGATTTAGCTAAATAAATGACATTTTAATACCTTTAGCACACTTTTAAAACTCCTTGTTCAGATAGGCTAGTCAGTCCCAAAATATTTATATTTTGCAATCCTCATAACTAACACATTTCAGTGTTAGGGATGTGGCTATATACCAGTATTATAACAGCGCTATACCAAAATTTAGTATTGATATTATGTTAATGATACACATAATATTGCAAATAACTGTGTGAGCTTTTACAGCTTTTGTCCATTTATGGTTACAAAGTCTCCACCTGCCTTAACTCATAATCATAATCATACAGACGGCCTAAATGACTGTTTCTTTCTGGTCTGGTGGGATCCTTCCAAACTGGTTTTGTTCTGGATTTAATGACCATGAGAAAATGACTGCACATCTTACCACTGTTCATCACTGTTGTTGCACTTAAGACTTTTCGGCATAACGTAACAGGAATTGTGTTGTTGTCTAGTAAAAAAGCGTCGGCTCAGTGTGACAGTCTTCGCTTTTTCATCCTCTGCAGGGTTCACTCACACCGACCTGGACCATGAGCAATGATCTGCCTGTTCTGACAAGTCTGACTGAGAGCTCCACTGTGAGTACTGCTGCCTCAGCCTGTGCTCTGTGTCAACACCTTTAACACATGCTGTTCAGTGTGTCCACACCTTCACATTAGCTAGTGTCTGAAGCCTGCTGTATGATGACTCCACCTTGTTTGAACAAATCAAACTGCACTTACAAAAAATGGACAATAGATAGCCCCAAAAAAAAAAAAAAAAAAAAAAAGCGTGCTCAGTGTTCCAGGAATAGGTATTATATCCCAGGTGGCGCATTAGTGAAAGGCAGCCTGATCTGTATCCAAAACCAATCTCAAATAGGTCTGTGCTGCTGGCTTTGTTTACCATGTAGCCTCAGGAGGACGGTGATATCAGAGCTGTTACTGGACATTTAGAGGTGCCTATGTGCGGAGGGAGAGCTGACTGCCGAGAACTTGCTGGAAACAAGGCCTGCTGTTCAGCGGAGCCTTTACAAAAACATCGGCTTTCAATAACCTACAGAAGCTTTGACAAATTCTCTCATGAGAATCTCTCAACCTGATGGGCTGGATTTTTCCAAATGTTTCATCTGCAGCATGTCGTGAATACAAATTTATGCTGTTTGTGTGTTCAGTTTATCATATTTTGGCCTGTAGCAGGACTGAGGTTGACTAGGGGGAAAAAAAGGGGGGGATCATCACTATCCTATCCTGATGGAAGCAGCCATCAGAAGGTGAGTACACTGTGTTCATGAAGGGATGGACATGATCAGCAACAAGAGTTTAGGTCTGCTTTAACGCACTAATCATCAGTCTTTTCTAGTTTGATCAGCAGAGAATGACAGCTTCTTTGGTTCAGCTGTGTGTGCGCGCTCTTTCCTCCGCGTAACGACTCGCTGCTGTTAGACTGAGCCTGTGATTGAAGCTGACAGTGACTGATGGAAGAACCTCTACAGTGGAAGCGAAGCAGCCATAAAATCAGCTGTATTTGTTGTTGTTGTTTTGCTGTTTTTAAACGCACACTGTTTTCTAACACAGCTCAGCAGTGAGGTCATTGCTTTCCTTTGCCTCGTGTTCAGCGCAAACTGGATATATCCGGGGCCTGGCTCGCTCTGACATCAGCTTTAAATAGGCAGCAGCAGGCTTTGAGTTTGCTTTAATGACATCGCTGCTGCTCCTATTAAGGCCATCATCTTCTAAAAGTTGCAGCTTCTCCACTCTACCGTTTTCTTTAAAAGCATGTATGAAGGCCATCTGTCACATTTTCATACTGTGCTAAATAAGGTGAAATCTTGCAACAGACAGATAATATTCTGCATGTAACGGGGGGAAAGAACACAATTTTTTTTTCACCGTTTTTTTGAAGCTGACATCGAAAGAAGAGCCAGGAAAGTCTGGTGTGGGGATTGCTCATGTGCGTCGGCATCCTCCTCCTCCTCTTCCTCCTCCGAATTCCATTTTTAGCCTGCAGAGGCCTCATTTCCCCCTCATTGAGAAGAGCTGGGAAATTGAATTAAGGGTCTCGCTGACGTTTCGATTAGCATCCACGGGCTCACCCAGCAAAGACAGAGTATTAATCAGAAGAGAGCAGTTGTGCAAGCGGGATGTACACGAGTGTGCGCCTGGATAAGAATCACTGTGAGGGACTTAAGAGAGTCTTTCAGTGTTAATTCCGCTCATTAAATATTACAGCGCTTAGGTGACAGCCTAATGCCACAGAGAGATCCCTCAGTGCTGAAGCTCAAGGGGAGAAAAATCAATTACTGTACTGTGCAGCACCGGTTCACTACAACAAAACATAACAACAGCGATACCGCATGTAAGCTTCTGCCTTATTGTGCTCTTGAAGGAATGAGTTATGAGCTCCAGCTACGCCATGTGAATACGAGCATTCATTCGATGTTGTGCAACCCAAATGGGAAACGAGTACAGAGAGTACCAGCGTTTGACAGGTTTTTAGTGAAAGACTTTATATTTTTAAAGGGAGAAATTCTAATTTTAATTGTCGTAACTGTCAGCAGAGAAAAGCTGTTTTGAATTTTTGTTGTATTAGAAAATGCAGCCTTTTTGTATCGATATTTGATTAGTTAATGCCACACTTGCCACTTGCACTTGTCTCCAATACATATTAATAAACAATAAGATGAATTAAAAATAATCCCAAAGCTGCTCTATTGAACTGAGATCTGGTGACTGTGGAGGCCATTTGAGAGCAGGGAACTCACTGTCATGTTCAAGAAACCAGTTTTGAGATGATCTGAGTTTGTGGCATGGTGTGCTGTCCTGATGGAAGCAGCCATCAGAAGGTGGGTACACTGTGTTCATGAAGGGATGGACATGATCAGCAACAGTACTCAGGTAGGCTGTGTGTTTAAGTGGTCCTTAGTTAGGACTAAGGGGCCCAAAGTGTGCCAAGAAAATATCCCCTACACCATTACACCATCACCTCCAGCAGAAACTGTTGATAAAAGGCAGGATGGATCATTCTCTGTAAACCCTAAAGATGGTTGTGTGGGAAGATCCCAGTAGATCAGCAGTTTCTGAAATACCCAAACCAGCCCATCTGGCACCAACAACCATTCCACCTTGAAAGCCACTTAAATCACTTTTCCTCTGATGCTCCGTTTGAACTTCAGTAGGTCTTCTTGAACATGTCTACATTTTTGAATGCACCGAGTTGCTGTCATGCGACTCACTGATCAGATATTTGCATTAACAAGCAGCTGAGCACGTGTGTCTAACAATGTGGCCAGTGAGCATATGCAGGATTATAAGAGTTTGCTGGAAATGTTGAAATTTTTTATGTGTAAACTTAAAATCTACCTGTTAATGTTTTTCATGTTTATTTTATGGCACTTCATTCAACTTTTAATCTGTGAGTGAAGCGTTTTGAACTTTACCACATTGCATTAAAGGCGCTATAAAAAACAAATTTGATTTATTGGTTTCTTGATATGTTTCACTATTTGTTTACTATAAGCAGCATCCTGTGGCAGGTTTTCCCTCTGAAATGTATTACTTGACTGAATGTATTACTAACTACTGGGGTGCTAACCTCTTTTCATTGTTGCCGCCCATCAGGATGTGCCGGTGTCAGCCGGTCAGGTGGAGAACTATGTCCTGCTGTTGGTGTTGCTGAGTGTTTTTGCTGGGGGGACTCTAGTCCTGCTCTCCCTCCTGCTCCTCTTCTGTCACCGCTGCTGCATGGGTGGGCGACGCTACTCCAGGTGAGTGCTACCTGAAGTGACACAATGCGTGGGACTAGCAGGTCAGGTTCGCCTTGAAAGCACTCAGGGGCCAATGTGATTATGACCGCTGCAGATTAAAGCTGAATATGAAGCGCAAAGCTGCGAGGTGACTCTGCATTTTTGCTTCTGTGAGAAAGAACAGAGTAAAACTCATTTCCTTCTTTCAGAGCGAGCGATGACCCTGAGAAGACAAATACCACTTATGCTGAGGATTCTCAGCCCACACAAGGTCAGAGCTGTGCAAATTTTTCATATGTATGTTTTGTTTATTTGGTTACAATGTCATCAGTAACTCCAATAATTTCTCTCCTTTGCTGCGTCCTTGTTGTCTCTGTCACTCAGAAATCACCATTCGTCTAGATGAATCAGATGGTCTCTCAGCGTCGAGCTGTCACGATGGAGAGTCGGAGCGATTTGTCTCCACCGGGTCTACTGGCCGCAGAGTCTCCTTCAATGAGTCTGCACTTTATGAACAGGAGAGGACGACTCAGGACAAAGGGCGCAGGTACAGTTCAACTGAGCTTAGGACATTTAATCACTTAGATAAGCTGTTTGATGGCATTAGCTCAGGTGATTAATCTTCACTTACAGGTACACTCTGACTGAAGGAGACTTCCACCACCTGAAGAAGGCCCGACTGACCCACCTTCACCTGCCTCCAGCACCGTGTGACCTAAAAATACTCACCATCATGGAGTGCGACTCAACGGAGAGCAGCACCATTAACATTAGCGAGACTGCAGCTCCCAAACTACCCCTCACCATCTACCAGGTATGACATCACACCGGCTCAGTCACTGTAGCGGACTTTCTCAAGGCTAACGTGCAATAAATTCTCCTTCCAGCCTGCTAAAAAAAGAGTCTCTGACTGGATGGGACAGAGTCTCAGCGGGGGTCTGCCAGGAGACCCGCACCACTCCGTCATCCTGGATGAGGAGCCCAGGCAGTCCTTATCAGCCATGAAACCACAGCACACGCGCTCCCAGACAGTGAGTTTGACCTTTATTCACCTCCCACTTCATAATACTGGTCAATAACAATAATAATGAGTGTAATTTTCAGTTTGCCAATTGGTCAGTCTACCGCTATCTACTGATTCCTGTGAAATCTGACAGATGTACACGGCTCCTACATGATGAATTCTACATTTGATGACAGACACGCATGACGCTGCTAAACACCAGAATCTTGGGAGCGCTTGCAGGAATGTTTTTTAAATCACAGCCCATATTTTTCACAGTGAATTTTAAAGTTTAGCAAGCCTGCATTCAGAAACGTAGAAATACGTTTGCACTGATAGATACTTCAGTGCGGATTCATCCACTTTCTTCAAATATTAACAGAGCTGTGAAAATCAGATGGCACAAGGCTCAAAGCTGCCGATGCGCTGCGACATCAGTCATCACTGCTACTCAGTGACAAAATGACAAACTGCTGTCCCCTGAGGACTTTGCCTCTGCCCATCACGATCCATCTCAGCTTGCCTGCTTCAGCTCCTTCCTTAATGTGTCATCACCCCCACCCCACCCCCACCCCCACCCCGACCTTCGTCTCTTCTGTCAGATGGAGGCTATCGACGACAGGGGAGAGGCCGAGAGCGAGATGAGTCAAGCTACGGGCCAAGGTTCAGTTCTGCATTTCTTCTCCAAACTGCGGCGTCACGCTAGTCTGGAGGGGGCGGGGCCTTACTTCAGGAGGTGGAAGTTTGACACCACGCATCGGGCTGCAAGTCTGGATGCCAAAGGTTTGTATGCACGCCACAAAGTGATCCGTCGAACAGTTAATTCAGCAAGGTCAAAATTTCAAGCTCACCTGAACTCAGTTATGACGACTCCGCTGATACCATTCTATACACCCAGTTGGTAAATCTCACATAGGGTGCACCATTCAAACTGCTTTAGCCTGCCTATAATCAATGCGCATCTGCAAGCCACACTACAACTCACCTCCACCCCAGCTCCTCCTTTCATGCTACGTCTAACTTAATCAGTGTCATATCTGTTGTCATTAATGTGCACTCTGCTCTGTATGGGAGTCTTGTTTCTACTCTTCCTGCCTATGACTTTCCACGTACGCATGTGGATGGGCAGGGAGGTCCCAGAACAGAGCCATGTTGCCAAATATTTATTATTACAGATGGGAATATTGGTCTTCTTTTGACTGTAGCGGTCCTGACTGAAATAAGATTGAAAGCGTGGGTAAGGTCTAACCTTCTTATCATGTGAATTTCTTCCAGGATCCCCCAAGAGAAGGCCCTTTCAGAGACAGAGAGCAGCCAGTGAAACCACTGATCACACTGAGGATGACTCTTCTCCTCTCCGAGATGAGGCTGTTGAATCTTTCCCGCATACGCCCATCCAGACCAGCGGCCTCCAGTCCCTCTCTGCAGAGTCTCTCTCTCATCCCCAAACTGCACCTGCATCTTCAGTCTTCCTTAGCAGGTACATCCCTGCCTACAATACCATGACTTACACTATGTAATTTACAGAATCATCTGACAGTTTTCAATCTGTGCAGGTTAAACCTGGAGGCCATGGTGGAGGTAGGTGATAGCAGTACCAGGAGAGAAGAGTTCAGTTTGCCACCAGATGGTTGTTTCATCCCGAGACAAGAGGAGGTCACAGTCAATGGAACAGGAGCAGAGAAAGAAACAGCTATAGGAAGAGCAGCAGCGGGAGGAGAGTCAGCAGATGAAGATGACATGTTTGGGGCACAACAAGAAACCGTCATTCAGGAAAGATTTGAAGACATGTTGAGGAAAGATGCAAAAACAGATGGTGTGGTGGCAGATGCGAGGAAAAAGAATGAGGCAGAGCCAGATGATGGAGATGAGGTGGTGCTGGGAGCTGAAGCCAGACAAAGGACTGACTCGGGCTCATCGCTTTCCTTCATTCTTCGCCAGGAGAGCTTGGAGGCACCTCCTTCCCTGTACAGAGACATTTGGAGCTTGCGAGCCTCTTTGGAGCTGTATGCCTCCTCAGACCAGAGCAGCACAGACCGGGAGTCCATCCGCAGTGATGCGGACAGCACCTCTTCCCTCGGCGGTGCGGGAACTCGATCTGGCCTCGACAGCTGCTTGTCCCAAGACCTGGATGACGAGCCTGAAGGAGAAGGGGAGGGAGAGGGGTTGGAAGGGGGAACCAGAGGGGCATCGGGTTTAGACAGTGAGATGGGAGGCGGACCAGGGGGAGAAGGTGAGGGGGGTAACAGAAAGCTCCTTCAGATGGACAGTGGTTATGCCTCCATCGAAGCTCCATCCAGGGCCCCAGAGGATATGCGTCTGTTTGGAACTCCCGGAGCCCCACGTGGAAAAACAGCATCTGAGAGAAGGTTGTTTTTCACCAACTCTGGAAGAAAGGGTTCAGTATGCGAGAGCATCGAGGCCAAGTTGTTTCAGGAGGAGCTGGAGGACGAGATGGCAAACAGCACTGAGACAGATGAGAAGCTAAAGGAGAAATCCCAGAGCGGCAGTGAAACTCTCACCCTTCAAGAACCATATCAACTCATGAAATCTCTTCACCCTCAGAAATCTCCAGAATCACAATCACAGCTGATGTCTCCACTTGTGAAAACAATCCCACAGCCCACCAGTCCTCACCGAACACGTCTCCGCCGCCGTGACTACAGCATAGATGAGAAGACAGACGCTCTCTTCAACGAGTTCCTTCGCCACGACCCACGATTCGACCAGCAGGACTCGCCATTACGTGCCAGGCACCGATCCAGAGTTCACCTCCGGAAACAGTGGCAAAGACATAAGCAATACAGCGACCCCGGGTCGAGCTCCGGGGGAAGATACTCCCCTTCTTTGGAAAGGCAGAGGTTCACTCCACTGAGGAGAGGGGACAGCGCTGGTTACCCTCTGGACACCAGATATCACAGCACCCTCTCACGCATTGCAAGCGCTGCTGATGAAGAAGCCAGCGAGGTTGCGGCTTCTGAGGAGGCAGCCAAAGAAAGACCGGAGAGCACAGATCCATTGCGCGAAGGCGCCGCAGAGGATTCCCCACAAAGTGTTGCCAACAAAACATCTGAAGGAGCCGATGCAACAAAGAGCAATTCTTGTCGTTCACCTTCAGCTGGCGAGACTGACGGGTGCCAAGTCTCTGCAGACAGGGACACAGAAAGCACAACCTGCCAGTCTGAAACCACTGTGCCTGCACCAACGGGCTTCATGGACCCAAAAGTTGACAACAAGAACAACAACAGCAGTCAGGCTATCCTATCAGAGGTTTCCCTGCAGGCAGAGAGCAGTCTGACAGACAAGCTGGCTATGTCAGTGGAAGAGAGGCTTTACAGCGGCCTGCGCAGCACAGAGATCAGCCAGGGGGAATCGGAGCGTGTGCTTACCGTGTCTCACACAGCCTCACCTGGATTCAGTCCCATGTGATCTCTTTAACATCTTTTTTTCCCATCACTTTATTTCCAGTCTGTTGTCTATAGAACGCACACCCAGACAAATGGGTCCACAGCAGTTCAAACATCCTCATGTGTTTCTGCGTCAGATGTCTTCAAAAGGACAGACCTACCTTCTTGCTCCTCAAGCATTTCCATTCAGACCTTAGCTGTCACTGTGATGCCATGTGACACGTGATAACCCTTTCTATTGGTAATCATGGGAAAAAAAAAAAAAGAAATGCACTCATAGCTTTGAAAAATATCAACCCATCGTTAAAAAAAAAAAAACTAAATATTTTCAGACTTAACTGTGAATTTTTAGCATGCTATCGTAGGTCTGAACGTCGTATGTGAATACTGTACAGTTTTAACTTTAAAACAAAAAGCACTTTGATGGGAAGAAAGACAATGATGGTGTCTGTCACCCATTTTTCTCATTTTAAAACCATATCCTCCTCAAGTGTCCTTCTTGTCTCGAGCATCATGAGGTTAAATGTCTGTGTGATCTGTTGTATCAGAACAATGCTGACCATGTTTAACAAAAAAAAAACCCAAACAAAAAAAACCCCAACAGCATTACTATTCTTCAGTCCTTGCAGCCCCCTCTTTCATAAACATATCAAAGTAAAAACAGATGGGACACACAATAGTCACCAGGCATTTTTCTACTCATATTTTACCCGTTTTTATTCTTGTTAGCCATCTGTCCCTCATGCATCAATCAGGTCGTGTCCAGGAGGAGTGGAGTGCTGCTGAGGGAAGACTGACAGATGATGCCGAAGCAGTGACACAGTAGCCTCTCAGGCTTTTAGACAGATGGTTTGATGATGGAGAGCTGATGCCTTGAGGCACGGAGGTTGGAATAGCAGCAGCATTATCTGTTATGAAACACCATCAGAAAGGAGTGCAGTAAGAGTGTGTGTTACTAAATAAAAGTATGGTGATTTACTGCATTTCTCAAAATCAGCAATGAATTCATCTTACTGAACGATGGCCGGGTAGGCAAAGTCTGACTCCTTTAGGCCATGGAGCTGCATATTTGTTGTCTAAACATTATTACATAAACATCAGTGAGTCACACTGTTGGACTGAAACGTCATTACAATAAGAACGGCTACCGAGTCCCACAGACATCTTCCTGCTGCCGTAAATACACACTGAAACACACACCAAATGTCTGTCATTCTCTGGCTGAATACTGCCCTGTCAACTCTCCAAAATATTTACTATTTACTTGTTTGAGATACCTGCTTCGTTGCCAGAAAAATCTCAGTCTAATAAGAGATGCAGGTTGCGAGCCTGCAGCTCACAACCATCATAAATCTACACAAACCATTCACCGAGGAAGACGGTGACATGCAATTCAATTTGTAGCCCAGAGTCTCTCAGGAGTCTTGTGGTAGATGTTTAATACTTACGGCAAGCTAATAGCTAATCTTAAGATGAGACTCCATGGGAACAAGCAAAATTATTCTCAAAGCTTTAAAAATATTAAAGGCTCACTTATGAACAGGGACAACAAACTCTCTCAGCTGCTGTTTTTTTTGATCTCTTTATCCAGTTGAAGATTTTTAAACTAGCTGCACAATCTTAATGTTTGTTGTTGTACTAAATAACTCCTGGGAGGCTTCATGGTAGTGATGCTTTTATTTTCTGTGAAACCATCATTTGCAACTTTAAGGACATGTTCCTCTTCAATTTAGTACATTCCGTTTTGTCCAATCAAGGAGTGCATCACCTAACCTAAGAAAACCAGGAGAGAAGCTGCAGCTAGAAAACCATTCAAAAATCATAATGATTGATCCAATATGGAAAACAAATCATCAGCTTCCCCGCTCTTGCTTTAAGCAAGTATCGCCTGTTTTGCATTCATGTGAAAAATGCACAAAAGCCTCATGTTCTAATGCGTGATGGAAACAGTCAACTGGGAAACTGCAATGGTAGGTACACTTTTTTTTTTAAAAACTTTATCAGATTTCTGTTTGAGCTCCAGTGTGCATCTCAGGAAATCATTCACGTTGAACCGTCTTAGTGTAAAATGAGTGGTGCAGAAAATTCAAAACGTCTCGCAGCCCCAACAAAAACTCGACCTTGTGGGAGGGACTGAGGCGAAAACTCAATTTGCACTGAAAGTTTTTCAGAATAAAAAAATATTTTTGCTGCCAATTTGTCGGCTGACACAAGAGTGAGAACAGAAACCTAAAGTGCATCCTCGCCCAACAGTCGCACTCCTAAAAAGATCTTCGGCCCGTTAGCACAAGACATCTCTTCTTCCTCATTTGTCTTGTTGAGCAATGAGCCTCTCCATCGACCTTGCTGACGTGGGAAGCGCTGCTCTCTCCCTCCCTCACAGTGGTGACTCACCTGCTCTCTGATCTATTCCCAGTGAGGAGCTGATGATAAGCCTGCCTGCGTAAGAGGGGGAGGGGGCAGGACACCCGCTGAAGTGATCGCCGCAGCAAAGAACATCACTGGAAAACAAACGACTGTTACTGCACGCTGCCTGCAACCGCCGCGTCACCCTGACTACATAATCTTTGCAGACAGAGGAAGATGAGTCTAACATCCGTGTCAGAGCTGTGTACTCTATAAAGGACACGTGAAATAAAGGCAGGGTGGGGGGTCAAACCACTGAGCTGTATTGATGAAAGTATGCTGAACTAAAACTCAAACAGAAAGGATCATTCAACAAAACAGCCTGTTTGGGACATGTTTTATATAAATAATAATTAAAAAAATATTCATTGGAAAAAAGAAAAATAAACCTAAATGCAAATTAAGAAAAAAAAAATCCCCCAACAGGTCAGCGGCTTCAGTCTGTCAGTGCGTCCACAAACCAAGAGCTTTCCCTTTCTTCCAGCTCTGTACAGCATGCAGTTTTTATGTTGGTGGTAGCACTATCATAATTATGCTCAAGAGAAATTTAAATATAGAATTATTCGTAACATGTGTGGGTTTTTTTTTCAGCTTTAATTTTTTACACATCACAATGTGTCTTAAAAACTGCCATTAGGGTTCTGTAAAAACAAAGGTATTCAAAGAAACAAGGTGGGTTAGAGGGGTGGGTAGGTGGAGGGAGGGGGTGGGTGGTGGAGTCTGTAATGTCCGGTGAGACACTTGGCCCTCTGAAGAGGATGACAGGATGGAGAGGAGAAGGTGGGAGGGGGGAAATGACAAGACAGAACTGGGTGACTTCAGTTGAAAAGGAGCCGAAATATTGGAGAAAAACACCGTCTTCACAGCCTCAGTCTCAGAGCAGAAAGAACATTTCATGCTGTCCTCCTCCTCCTTGTCGCTAATACCGCATCTTCAAAAGACTCTGCAGGCCAGTGGTCCAAGGAGGTTCGGGGGTGGGGGCATTAATGTCAGCAGGTTTTCTCACAAGTGTGAGGACTCTGGACACAGGAGGACAAGGACAGATCAACCTGAGAGGGACAGAGATGACAGAATATTAACAGAAGTCTGACGGAGGTATCGGGGTAAAAAAAAAAAAGTTGCCCCGACTTAAAATTGAGCAGAATGACAGAATTTTTACAAGGCAAGTACTAATTGGCGCTGTTAACGCGGAAAGACTCAACCCACAGAGTGAGAAAGAGAGAGACACAAACATCCCACAGCCCACTTTATCTCATCCAGGATGAGTCATCGCCTGAACAAATTAATACACAGCATCTCTTCTGCACTGCACCCATGACAAACAGCCTCGCTCCGTGACTGGTTTTGTATGTGTGGAAGACAGAAAGAGCAGCTGTGGGTGGTAACTGGAAACAGAGAGGAGGACAACTTGTTAAATTTATGTGTACACTTGTAGCAAAAATCTGCCCCACTCCAAGTGAATGAGGGTGACTGATGAACCCTTCAAAGGCTCACAGACAAAGGAGATGCATCACCATGGGATGGGTCCAGATGTATGGGTTGTTTTTTTTTTTTGACTATATAGGAAAGTGCCCATGTGTTTGCCAGGGGAATGGTGGTGATTCAGAGCACTGCTCGCTGAATATCAACACAGACTCTCTTCACTCACTGATTTCCTCCTCCTCCTCCTCCTCCCTACTGCACTGTCATCCCTCCTACCTTTTATCTGGATCTGCAGCACCTGCTCTCCATAAGGGCTTCTTTATCCTTTTCCACCTTCTACTGTATAAGGGGTGTCCTTCAAAAGCACAAATTCAGTCACAGGTTTTGTGAAGCAGTCTGCACACTCACCAGGCGGGTTGCTGCTGAGGCAGAAAGGGGAGGAGGGTCATTGTTGTTTGCAGGTGGAGAGCTTGCGGATTTTGCTGGCTGTGGAGACGCCTTTACGTGAGGGGTTAGACGAGGATGAGGATCGGCGTTCAGCTTTGGCCTTGCTGTTCAGAGACCCCCCTTCTGTCCCATTCACACAAACTGGCTTGGCTACAGCTGGACTGTGGTCTACGTTCCCCTGATCCTGATCTTCTTCGGCCACTTGTCCTAAAGACACAGACGGGCACACATTAGCCTGAAGACAAACCCATGACACAAGTGTTAAACTACTGCTTTGCTAGCCAGGTCGTAGTACGCGTGTAGAGGAATATTCAACCTGTTTCAGCAAAGACCAAAGCACAAAAAATGGTTGCAGATGCGTTTAATCAATCACAGCAGTTGAACAAGCAGCACGTCTTAACTTAAAAGCAGTCATGCTGGCTTTTCATCACAGATGCTATGTTTTACACAGAGGCTGAAGAACTGACTACACTGCAGTGGGTTGTTTTTGGAAAGGTCAGACTTTACTGTTCACTGTCCCAGGACTCTCCTAGTGGTTGCCAACACACCCTTGCATGTGATGAACACCTTTGTGTTGTGTCAAGCTCCAGATTTCAGCACCAGAGCAGGTCCGAATCTTCTTCTACTGGTGTTCAAGGAACTGGCAACTCAGTGGATTAACTTTTACTTCCAACAGCGATCGCCCCACAACAGCAGGGAAACCGACATGTGCTTGGTGCAGCTCACATTAAATTTGTTTGCTTTGCTTCTACTTCGTGTGCTCTCACTCTCAATACAGCCAAAAATCACAATAAAGCTGTTCTCATTTACACACTTTCCTGTTGTTTTTTAGGACAACTGTAGCATAAAAAAAAAAAAAAGACAAACTGGACGATGTAGACCAACTTTGACTTATAAACCACTTTCTAGTTCGCTTCTCTTTAGAACTAAACTCACGATTTTATAACAGAAGTTATGATAAAATCTTCATTCACATTCGTCAAGTTTTGACTATTCTGCGATTTTGGCTATATTCAGATGTAAAACAAAAAAAACACACACACACACACACACACACACACACACACACACACACACACACACACACACTCTTGCTTCTTGTTAGTAGAAATACTAACAATTCAAAAGTACAATGTTATATATGTAACTTATGTTACTTCGCTTTCAAACTGTCTCAGAGACAGGAGCTAAAAATGGAGCATTGGGCCCAAAGGGTGAAAGGAAGGCCTGTAGATGTACAATGTAAAGTATAAAAAAACCCCCTGTTTTCTGTTTTTTGAACAGAAAAGCATATAGTAGACCCCCAGAACAATTTATGAGCTTACAAAGGGCCAGTTACCAGATACCAGATGTTAAAGGGGCCAACAAGACCCATCATCGATGGGGATATCCTCCTGTCATTAACCATATATATAAAATAAACATAGAACTCAGGATAACATTACAGCCCCATTTCATAATAGAAAGTCCTTCAGCAGACATCTTATTACCTTCTACAAAACATTTTGCCCTAATTTGGAGGCCTTGCCCTAATCTTTTATTCACATATTTTTAGTCACTCCTCGGTGAAGATATAATCCATATTCCAGCAAAATTATGTTGTCAATATTAACAAGCACTCATTAAATGAACACAATTTTAAGCATGCTGTAAGAGACTGATATTGTGATTATCTTTAATATTTCTACAAATACTTTTTGCTAACCACATCCTAGAACAGACACCAAAAATTTCCATGTAAACAAATTTGAGAAAGTACACACTGCACGCTTGTACAAGGGTGTTTACTACATAATGTCTATTTCTATAATATATAACAATAAGCCAGACATAATGCATAATATTCACATATTATACTCGTGTGTATAGGAATATTACTACATAATGCACTCATACTACATAATCTGCTGATATCAATGCATTATGTATAACATCACTATAATCATAAGGCAACCATGTTATTTACATTTGAGTAATATTGCTGAGTAGGCATGGCTTTACTATTGCTCAATGATGAGTCAGTCTGTACCATTTATTGCCGTGAGCCATCCTGACCATCACGTTAGCTCAGCCAATCAGAAGTTGGCATCACAGGCTAATCAATAATGCTGCAGCCGAGAACTGATGTTACTAGAAATAGGTGAGGATCTTTACCTAGAAATTTGGGAATCCCCAGTTTCTCACTATCGAGCTGTCCAGTGACCTAGGCCAGTTCTTAGATATGGGGAATCCCCACTTTCTCCATTTCAGTCAATAATGGTCAAGTAGATAAAGCCAATCGCACAGCACAATATGATCACGTGATTCGGCTAAGCCAATCAGGCACGATAAAGCGGCTGTGTATCATTATCGTATAATATAGCATTAATAGCCTGAAATCCTCCATGTTGTTTACTCTCCAGTTCAGATAAATAAATAGGGCCAAAGGGTACCAGATGAATGGACGGACAGATGGATATCACGTTGAACATCTCTGAAGAGTAAAGAACACATATGCCAAATTTCATGGCTCAACTTGTTGTTTTGGAGTCTATAGACCAGAAAATTAACAAATCACAGACAGATGCCTGGCATGCAACAGTATTTTGCACAGGAGGATAAAAATGGACCACAGCTACTGTATTTTATCATGTAGGATGTGTGTTTTTTCTATTCAGTAATAGTCACAAACTAGAAGGGCACTCAGACGGCATACCTTGCCTGGTAAAGAATTATTTTACTAAATCTTGGTTCCACATTGTAATTCGGATCACCACCAAAACTACTCCTGAAATTCATTGAAATCATTGAATTTGTTCACAATTTTCAGAGTTATCCTTGCTAACAGACAGACACACCAATGCGACCAAAAACATAACCTCCCTCCACCTATCAATGGGCGAAGTAATAAGGGAATGCATAGGTTTCTGTCAAATAACACATTTTTTTCCTGCAACTGCATGCCCCCCCCCCCCCCAAAAAAACAAAACAACAAGAAAAAAAAACAAACACCTGTGATACCACCAGAAACCTGAAGCTGTGAAAACTCATTGCTCATTTCTAATCAGTGTTTCTATTCTTGGACACCACTGAAGTAGTTGCAGCATGATTCACAGTTCAGAAATGATCATATACTGGCTCATAGTGCAAGTGTGCATATGGAAATAAGGCACTTCAAATTTTACGTGGGGAACACTGGAAATCTACTTTATCAACACTACCATCAAAATGTCAGGTCAGGTAACCGTGAGACGTGTGTGACAAACAGAAACCTACAACAACAGGAAATCCACCAGCTGAAAAATAGAAATGAACCTTAGTATGACCTGTTTATTTCAGTACAGATGTGTGTAGAGTTGGGGCCAAGACAAACTTACAGGTTCCCATACAGCCGAACCTTCAAGTCTGAGAAGAACATCAAGGGCCATGGGATGTATATTTACTGGATTAAGAGAGACAGGGTCAAACGAACGATTTAATTTACCAAACACACTATTGTTTAATTCCTGCAAAGCTTCCTGTGAGTGAAAGAGCTCAGATTGTGCGTGCATGTGTGTGTGTGTGTGCTTGCATGTGTGGGAGTGAATCCTGGAAAACCATTCAGACTCCCACACCAAAACCATTTCAGTAGGATTATTTTTAGATCACTTCATTCACATTCTACAGCTCCCTTTAGTTTTTTTTTTTTTTTGGTTTTTATGTGGGGCACCACTTCTAGATACCCGACACAGACTACTCCATTTATTATTACCGGCTGTTGCCTAGCAACAGATAAAGGATCTGAATTCTGAGGGGGAATGATAAAAGAAGAGTCGGGGAACAAATTAAATCAAATGAAAAGATGCTGAAGGACGCTGTTAATATCTGCTCTCAACAGAGTCTGTCAACAGTGGGTTAAGATTTGTACACACAGGACTTGAGTGCAGCTTGTTCCAGACCTCTGAACTGATACCCACCGTTTTGGTTCTGTGATAGACCTTATTTCACGGCAGACATTATGACTTGACACAATATGGAGAGCAATGGGGATTTAAGACACGTCAGGGCCATACTGTGTCCGAGGACCTCCCCTAAGTACAATGAATTTTTCCATCAGGATAACTGTGCTGCTCCTTTGGGACAAGCTGATAGCCTAATCCAAACGTCCACATTCACAGACTCACTGAGGCACGCTCGTGCAAAGACCATGAGGGCAAAGAGTCGTCGGTAAAACAAGCAGAAGAGCACTGAATCTCACATTTAGGCCCTGTCGAACATTGTCATTTTGGGGTTTTTTTTGTATGCATTTTGACCTTTTGTTCACATGTAAATGGCATTTTAGGTCACTTAAAACAGAGCTTCTGAAAAACTCCTTCCTTCCTGTTGACATGGAAAATGAAGATTTTGTCTTATAACATCGAAGGTGCACACATTCATCTATTTTTTTCTTCAAAAAAAAACAAGAACAAAAACCAGACTGTGTGCACCTGTTATCGTTTGTAGGCCTTGACAACATTCCTTTACAATTAAGGTTATACCACCACCTGTTGCTTTGGCATGGTCGTAACAGTCCTCGACATGGCATGGACAAATTTTTTGATACTAAAACAGAAAATCAGTTTAAGAAAAAAAAATACCTGTGTAAGTGCGGGCATAGCCTTGTGGGAAATCACAGGAATGCAAGCCTATTCATTTATAATTTTTTTAACTTTTGCTCTCCTAACTTTGTTAGCTTTATAACAAACGTTAACTGAAAAACAAATTACTTCTCCTCCACTCCAATCAGGATTCTGGAAACAATTTAAATCAGTTTGTCTTAAGTTTCTTTGCTCTCAATAATAATAATAATTAAAAAAAAAAAAAAATCTTTAAAAGTATGTTACAGGCCCAATATAGATGATAGTAATTTCTATAATGATTTATTTCTCACCCTCTCAACACTTAAAGGATCTCATGTGATAGGGGGGGACTTTAACTGTACATTAGACCCAGGTATAGATAGATCGACTGGAATCGACCAGTCACACAACAACTGCAGAGCTACAATTCATAGATTTATGAGAGACCTCAAGCTGGTGGATATATGGAG